>CM054144.1:34940518-34955518 GCA_028751875.1 Rapana venosa
AACGCCTGTGGCCGGGGATAGATAAAAGAAGAATTCAATAGCAATAATTCTGCTTACCTTTACACAGAAACACGCACCACAAATCACCCCAACATTTCGGTCAATCCTGCGTATTCTAAAAATAAACATTGGTCCCTGGTATACGCATTGCGGAAAACTCAAATGCTCAAACCTTTTGGAACTGAGAACCCCTCCCTGCCACTTAAAGGGAACCGGAGAAATGGGTGCGGACTAGTCGGTGGGTAAGGGGGCTATACTCCATCCTTACGGGGGGGTAGTGCTATCACCTAAATATATTAGTTTGGCTGACCTTTCAACGATTATCTTATAAATATGAAAAGCCAATTGTACTTGTTTTGAGGGAGGAGGGCATAGAGCAATGCCATAAATTTTAGTAGATGATATGGAAAAGCATCTAAGGTGAAGTGGCGTTGTGGTGTCCTAGCGAGGGCGGTGACCCCAGCATGCATAATTTAGGTAGGGGGTGGTGAAGGAAAGCTGATAGGGTACAATGATTTCTGAAAAATCCCGAAACAAATAAGACACCTTCCAAATGGGTTGTGCAAAATCACAGATTTTGAGTCATAGGCTAGCTTTAACACATAGTGTTTTGTTTAAATTCCTGGTGGATGCCTTATGCACTTGCCATATGATTGCAAGATACTAAACGACGAGAGGAAAGCGAAGGAAAAGTGACACAAATAAAGGAGGGAGTGGGAAGGCAAAGACATAGAGACCGGGACAGAATATTTTGGTTTATTTTCTAGAAGAAGATACTGTTTATTTATGTCTTCACGCCGGTATTACAGAGTGCATTTACAGACGACAACAAAACTGAGTTTATTGCCATGATCAAGAAGACGAAGACAGCAAAAGACGAAGGGACGCATGCAAGCACGTTGTGAAACGATTTACCTACAGAACTGTTTCCTTTCACCATGGCGCCAGGTTCTGTGAAACACTTAGGCAAGCCGTAACGTTCTGTCATTTTCGCAGAAACAGGCAGACAGCCTGTTTATTGTTTTAATTTTAAAGCCTTTGTATGTGTGGACCTCCAACCCCCCCCACCCCCCCCCCTTCCTTCTTCTGCTTCTCTCTCTCTGCTCTCATTCATCAAATGCCGTCTGTGCCTAGTATTGGGCACGTAGGCAGCTACAAATTTCTCCACGCCTGGCTGTCCCTGCCACGTCTGAATGATCCCACATAATGTTGGAAGGTCTTCAGCTCTGTGTTCGACATCCGACGCCAAGAGTGTTCTGGGTCACCTCGGTGCGTGTTCATGGGGGTGCGGCCTCTGGTGTCCATGAGGGCGGTTTCGGAAGGTTCCCGGTTCCCGAGCCTATATGGCGGCCATCCATCCCCATCTGCCTAAAGCATGATGAGGGTGTCCATGCTTTCCTGTTGCAACGGGCAAAAAGTGCTTGGTTGAGATGTCCAGGCCAAAAGAGGCGCATGTTCTGTCTGAATTCTTCATGTGGAATTGGATAGTGTGTGTCGAGGCACTCTCATCATCCTCCACACGCCACCGACAAAAGGTGAAAGTACACAGCGCTGGCATATCTTATTTGGTCCGGGCGTACTGGGACGATTTCCACTCATTGTTTCAATTCTGTAATCATTTCTTGCTTGGCTAATCCGACATCTGGATGTCGCGCCCTCTCCACCGTCTGCCGAACATGCTTTGCGAGGACGTGAACGCTTCAGATGTTGTACAAATAAACATCTGCTCCAGTCCCTGTGACGGTGGGGGGTTCGGAACGTTCAGTGTCAGCTCGCTCTGCCTTCTTGTGACTAGATGTTTTGGAGGGCCGACTTGCTGGTGGCGAAAGTGCTGAGAACGGGATGTCTTCTCTTGAATGTGATTGGTGGGGATGCTGAAGCAGTGCCAATCGTCGCAAAGCTAGTCTTCAAAAGCGTTGAGAAAAGGGGTCCATTCTAGGCCTCCCACTGACGGGTCAAGCTTTGTTTGTCCTCATCACCCAATCAATTTCAGGTAAGAGTAGTGCTACATAGGGCAGCCTGCTGACGCCGGTTGCGTACACAGAAACTGGTGCTGCTGCTTCGATCCGACTCGGCACGTAATTTGTTGTATGTAAGCTCTATAATGACTTGGATATAACTCCTGTGGAATTCCATATGCTCGAGTATAGCGGTCCATGACACGGTCCTCGATGAATGCTGTCAAAAAAGGCTTTCCAAAATCTAACGAATTGAATAGACATCTGTCTCCCATCCGAGCACTGTTCGATGATGTTGCGCTGGAGTGCGGGGAGAGCTGGTCTATGCTCTTCCTTCCTTCCTGGTCGAAACGGGCTGCCTGTTCCTTGCTGATGGTGTTGGTCCACGGCCTCTGAGATGCGTCCGATGATACGTTGCCAAAGCCGTGCTGAATGATAGCAGAGTGATGCCGCTCCATTTTACAATTGTTCAGAGGCTCCTTTCTTGGTTCTTCACGATGACCCTTCTGTCCAATTTGCGGTAGCTGATTCTCCTTCCCATAATAGCTGTAAATATAACAAAGAGTGGCTGTAGAACTTTAGATGCAACGCTGATCTGCATTGAAAGTTCTGCGGAGTTGCCCTGCCAGAGGCTTTCCATTCTTGAGAGAGCTGATTGCTGCTCATATATCGCTTCCTTCTCGGGTTGGTGTGCTGTTGCGACATTGAGATTCGGCATCAGGATCTTTGTACATCTGCCTCGTCAGTTGGTGGTGTGCGTTATTAAGCAGGAGGGGGGGGTCTTAGTATTTTAGGGGGCAAAATCCCGGTTGAAACTTTGCTGAAATTGGTCTACCCATCGTTGCATCTTGTTCGGCTTCTGTGGTAATATTTGGCCTTGTTTATCTAGGATTGGGTGTTTCGGTAGGGCCCCGGTACTTTGCCACTGACAGTCCTTGGTGAGCTTAGACACCGGTCCTATGAGCTCTCCACTTTGCGGCGGCCTCCTCCGCTTGTCGGCAATATGCATCCATGTAGGTACGCTTGTCCTGTTCGTGTCATGCTCTTCAAGTTTGGTGTTGCGTTGCTCTGTACTGGGGTTTGTGTGTACCTTCGCTCTCATCTGCTTCGGACTTTGTCGTCGAAAATTTTCGTTCAGTCGGTTCGCTATGCTTGCAGTGTGTGCTGTAATCCACCTGTTCTCTTCCTCGTCCGAAGCACGTTTCACTGGCTGGTGGTAGAGGCTGTCCTGACCTGTTGCCACATGTGTTATATAAGTCGTGCCGGAGGGGGTGAAGTGTTTCAGATCCACCAGTGCGTGGAACTTTTTATCAGCTGAGGGGATAAGCACTTTTTACGTGTGGTTGGTGGCACAGGCGTTTCCATATCAAAATGTGTTGTCTTTGGTTTCCCAGACCATTTTTGCTCTCGAGCGTCTCTTGTGAGGTGGCATGACTAGGTGGGATCACTGCTAACATTGGCTCCTCACCTTACGTTTACATTTAGAGCGAGTCTCCACCAGTCCCATTTATCATCAGGTGGTTAGACTGGGTTTGGTGGACTCTTCCGTTTGGGGAACACAGGTAAGCTTGTGGGTGCTCAGGGTGCAAAGAATGTCCCTCCAAGGGCCAGGTGGTTTGTCAGCAAATTCCTCCAATCTTTCGCATCTGAGCCATTTATGCTGCCACATTCTTCTTTATACATGTATGGCGCTTTTTGGGGGTTGTGTTTGGTGCCGGGCCCGGTCTGGGCTGTGAGGGTCAGACCCAGGCACGAGCCGTCATGGTCATGTTTGGTGTTTTGTCCATGCACAGCCTGTAAAGGTGCTGATAATGGAATCGGTGGCTGTCTTCTCCGCTGTCGTGTAGGCTGGGGCTGAGCAGTAGATGATGTGGTGGTATGTAGCATGTTAACCTTTCAGGCTTTTCTTAATCGTCCTGCTGTGGATTAGTTTTCCCACGCCGCCATGTCATAGCTTCATGAATAGATGCGAATGTCCCTCATGTGTGTGGGGTTGGTCATCGCTACCACGGCGCTCCTGTGTGGGCTCTGTATGTGGCCTGATCCTGTCCATCGCTTCCACTGACTCCAAGAATATGTAATTGTAGCATCTGTTCTCGGCGGAACTGGCAAAGTTTTCTGTTGCAGCGAAACATGGGTCTTACATGCCAGAATCCTAATTTTGATCTTAGTGATTTGACCACTTAAACTATCATTCGATGGAGTATCTTCCAATGACTCTGGAAGCCCCGTCACACCGAGTAGTGGTTCCTTTCGGGTATGCAACAGAGTGATATTCACCCCCGCTCAACTGTACGAGAAAGCGTGCCCACTAACTAGCATAATTTGATCTCCAGCCAGTAAGCTTCAATTCTGTTTCATTATCTTGCCCGCAGACACCAATGTAACAGTGTTGGAGATAGTTGATCTGCCCACAACTCTGTACAACTTCGCGCTTGCAACACACAGTATTACAGAGAATAGGGGATAAGATGACCTCTAAGAAAGGCAGAGGAGCTGCAGATGATTAACATTCACCAGAAAAGGCAGAGTGTAATGCCATGGGGGGTAGGATTTCCAACCACGCACCCAGGAAACAGAGCGCTGCACAGTTGCAGGTTGTACCTAAAGAGTAACACTCGCTCTGAACACAGGGGAAGTATCTACTTACCACACCATCACATTAACAAAACGTTGTGTGTTTTTGGGACAGACAGGTTGTTAGCCGGTGTCCGAAACCCCTACCATGGGGTAGGTTCCCAACCTGATCGGCCTTTATAACGACATCCAGAGGAGGGGCAGAGATGCCTAGTCTTGGCGATGCTCGCTTTGGCAGGCATACCCGCGGGAGTCCCACCGGGGCTCTCTCTCTCAGACTCTTTATAAATTGTATTTGTGTATCTATGTCTGTTTGGGTTAGTAATGTTCAAGTCATGTGGTTTATTGAAACACATATCTATCTCGTTTCCTCAAAATCATATAATCGAGTATCTCTTTGGCATTAAAGTGTTCAGGTCAAGTAGGGTTTGGATTATGTGTTTGTGGAAGTTACACGGCTAACTTCTTTATCTAAAATCATAACGTGAAATGTTTTGGTGCGTAGAAGTTGAGGGTTTAGCATTATTATAAACATACTAGTAATGATGTGTGTGTTTGGGAGTGTTGGTGTGCTGTGTGTGGTTTGGTGTATGTTGGTGTTGTGGTGTGTGTGTGTTGTGCGCGCATTTTTGTTTGTCAAGTACCAATCGGACAAGGCGGATGGAGAAAAACTAATGATATACTTATAAGCTGATCCCCTTGGAAAATATAGATCATTGCTCTCTTTGTCTCTGTCTGTCTGTCTTCTGTGATCGGGGGGGTCTGGCGCGCGCTCTCGCTACGTCTCTCGCTCTGGGGAAATCTCTGTCCTGTCTTCTCGCTCGCGCTCAGCGCTCTCTCCTTGCGCTCCATCTCCCTCTCTCTCACCCCACTCACCCCCCCCTCGCTCTTGTTCCTCATGCCGGCGGCGGGCGTCTCTCCCCCCTCTTTCCCCCCACTCTCGCTCCCTCTCAACCACCCAACCCACAGTTCTTTCGCTTTAGAGGAAGGAGGCTAAGACTGCGACACATACCATGCCTGGGCACCAGCAGCGAAAGACTCCCTCGTGGGTGACTGCTGTCAGAATGAAGCGGCCCTTGGCCCTCTTTCTCTTCGGTCCGGGGCCTCATTTTTGGGGGCAGGGCGAGGTGGCACGAAAGACGACATGATCGCTGTATATAGACGCTACACACCGTTCCGTTTAGTGGGCGTGAAAATAATTGTATTCGACGTTGTTGTTTTAGTCTTGGTGTTGGTCGTTGTCATATCGGTTGTCGAACGTCCTTCAGTCATCTTGACTCAGTATTCACATCAATAATGTGAATTCATAGGTGGAGTTGTCCAGGATGATTGGCAGAATTTAAGTGTGGTATATGGACTTAAATCAGACTCAGTGACACAACAGCAACAGAATACTAAATTAACGACCTCTTTCTCTAACCCCCCCGTCCACACACACAAAATTCACGCACACTCACATCACACACAAACGCCCAGTTCGTTTCCCGTTCCTAGGGAATATTTGCCCCTAGTTATACTCAGTGCAGCAACTAACTCTCCCCAAAAGTCGTTCGGATAGACTATAAACCGAGGAGCCCTGTGCGATCGCTCGCAGAGAAACACGTCTTCGCACTACGTAAAGCCTGTCCGCTTTCGATAAGATGAGCGCTTGTGTCCCGGGTAACAATACAACTAAAAAACCGCATACACACGGAAGTATGTGAAAAAACAATAAGTGGTTATCCAAGTTATCCTCGATTATATAGAAGGAATAAAATAAACTGTAAAATAAAAAAAACAAACACTCTCTTCTACACAGCCATATACCGCGACTCCCATATGCAGCATACGACACACCTCACACAGCCTCACACACCACACACTCCACACACACACACAACACCGCTCCGTGCAACACAAACCCCCTCCCCACCCCCCCACCCTCCCAACCCCCCACAAGCAAATAACAGACAGACGTGTCACCCTTGCCCTAGCGATCTAATTAATATATTTAAAAAAAAAAAAACCCCACCCTTCCTCGTTTCCTCCATCTGTCAATAGAAACACAGTGCTACAAAAGACAAATTTTGGGGGTTTTGGCTGTTGTTCACTGACCTTTCATACAGAACAGACAATGAATAGCAAAACCATTTCCCTTGTGTCTCAAAGTACATAAGAAGGGAGGTGTAACTACATACCATGCATGTGGGACATCGATGCGAGTTCAAGCACCCCCCACTCCCCCCCGCTCTTCCCTTCCTCCCGACCCCTTCTTTCTCTGGCCCCATCATTCTCTTCCCGGGTGCCATCCCAACCCGCAATTACCCCGCCTGTCCCAGGGGGGGGGGGTCCCCCCCCATCCCCCTCAAGGTGATAAGATAGAAGTCACATCGGCTAATATACCTTACTATGTGAGACACATCTGACAGAATAGTACTTTGTCTTTGCCAAAGCTGGAGTAACAGATAAGGGAAGGATTAACTCTACTGTGCGATCTGCTGCCTATAGATATTCCTTTTTCTGTCTTAGGGCTCGGGTGGACATAGGGAGATTAGGAATAGACAGCGACAGAACAAAGATACATAAAGCGCACCACGAGGGACATCAGAAGAGGCATGCGCATGGCGCGCACATGCATGCACTCACTCATACAGAGTCCGGCAAACCGGAGGGGGGGGAGGCGCACACTGTCGACTGTACCGGAGTACAAGGCATGCACACACATACATCTCACATAAATCACACCACCACCACACTCACAACACTCACACAACATCACACACTCACACACACACAACACACACTCACACACACACCACACGCATGCACACGCCTGCACAAAATACTTACCGCACTAAACAAATAAAGGCATACACACAAACACCACAAACACGTACTAGATCAAAAATCATGGAGAAAGAATCCCGAAACTAATCAGCAAAATGAGAGAGTTTTAATCAAGAACTCAATAATAGCGCGGGGGGATAATTTACAGTCAATGGACCATTTCAAAAGCTTGTTAAATGTTTTTACGTCACAGATGGATTAACTGCTGTTATTTTATAGAAGGAAATCTAAATGCATGGATAACCATAGTCCACAAAAATGGTAAATGTCAATGTGTGAGAATATCACGGCAATAATCATAATTTTTGATTTCCAGAGTGTAAAACCTTTCAACCCATTTTTCTGAAAATTCCCGGTACCAGCAGATTCAATAATTTAAAACTATGCATTTGAAATTGTGAAAGGTCTTTAACCGAGCAGTCCTAGGACCATTTTGTTATTAGTTGCATAACTGATGACTTTTCTTAAGTTTTTATAATTCATGGAGTCAATTTCCAAGTTTCTTAGAGTATGATTTGTTTTGTTAAAAGCAATGGTTTTTTTTTTGGGGGGAGGGGGGGTAGGGTTTTGGTTTTTTAATTTTTTTTTAAAAGCTAAGACATCTACCCCTCCATTGTACCCCCCTCACGCTAATATCATCTAAAGTGAACAGACGTAAAATATGGAAGTCAACAAAGAACAACAACAACAACACACAAACCACACACCCACACACACACACACATACAACACACACAAGAAGGGAAACGAACCATCCCACCCCCTAACCCTCACTTCGCCACAAGACATGGAACAAATAACAGACAGTCAGGCACCTTTGCCCATCCTTCAAGGGAAAGTGCCAAAATACAGGGGGGGGGGATATACATAGCATAGGTCGAAAAGGTATAGGAAAAAAACCACAAACCTTATCCTTCGTTCCCGCCACTTTCAAATAGAAGACACAGTGCTTAGAGCAAAGTCAAGTGTTGTTAGTTTTGTGGCTTTTTTCACGTACGCTGGTCAGTGACAAAACAGGACAGAGGAATACCTAACCATTCCCAGTCATTTCTCAATGGTCAAGAAGAAGGAGGTATAATACATACCCTTCCTTTGGGACCTCATGCCAGTTCAATGCACCCCCAACACTCCCCACCCTCTCTCTCTCCCCCCCCCCCCCCCCATCCCCCAAGGTAAAAGAAAGAAGTGCACATCGGTGATATACCTGTATATTTACACCGACGATGTTCTTGCTTTGAAAAAAAGTGAATAGAGGAAAAAAAGAAGTTACTGTCTGTCTTTTCCCCGCCTTGTTTTTTTTTTTTTTTTTTTTCACGGGAGGGACATGGGAAAAGACAGACAGACAGACGAGAGTAGACATAAGAAAGGCCCCACACCACACACACACACCCCACACACAACACACACAAAACCCCCACCACCACACACCCCAACCACACCAAAACACAAACACCACCACCCACACAACACAACCCCCCAGGGCACAGATAGATAACGTTGCCCCCGTCACTGGGGGAAGGAAATACGCGGGGGGGTTTGGATGCCAAAAATTATTTAACGTATGTCCCGGGGTCCCACTTTAGAGAGAGAGGAGAGGGGGAAGAGGAGGAGGAGGAGAGAAAGAGGAGGATGAAAAGAGAGAGAGAGGAAAAAGGGGAAAGACAGAAGACAGACAGATTAGCGGGGCAGACAAACACACAGACACACAAAACAAAACACAAAATTTTTAAAGAGAAAGACAAGCCAGAGGACACACACAGAAGCAGAAAAAAAAACAAAGGCGTCAGTAAAATCCGCCAACCCCCTTTCAAACGACACAAGGATTTGGGTTTTCCCCCCTTTGTTTCTTTCATCTACAGTCAGTCGTAGTTTGTCAGTCATTCGTCAGTCAGTCTCGTCAGTCAGTCAGTCAGTCAGTCAGTCATCGTCAGTCGTGATAGTCAGTCGTCAGATTCAGTCAGTCGTCAGTCAGTCAGTCAGTCGTCGATGTCGCAGTCTTTCAGTCGTCGATAGTAGTCGTCAGTCGTCAGTAGTCTTTATTTATTATTTTTCATTATTCAGTCAGTCGTCAGTCAGTCAGTCAGATAGTCATTATTATCTTATTCAGCAGTCGTCGGTCAGTCAGATAGTCAGTCTCTTAAAGATCTAAACGAAAAAGAGGTTGCCCAATTTTAATTAAGCACGTCTTTGAAGCCCTGGAGTGGGGGATGTCAAGGGTCGGTCGTCTCAGGGTTCCACCCCAGCGAGGGCCCTTCGGGAAACTTGTGAATTCCCCGACTATGTTATTGATTGGGGAGTGACTTTTGTTTGTTAGTCCCCTTTTTTTGAAGGTTTGTTTATTTTTTTTGTATTTTTTTAGCGTTTTTTTGTGTTGTATTTATTCTTGCGCCCAGCATTTTTTCAACTTTTTTTTTTCTTTTTCTTCTTTTCTTCTTTTCTTCTTCTTTTTCTTTTTTCTTTTTCTTCTTCTTCTTCTTCTTCTTCTTCTTCTTCTTCTTTTTTAAAAAAAAGTACTCTATAAAAATTTTTTTAAATTTTATTCAATGTTGGTGTTTGGGATAAGCTTTTTGTTGTTCCCTGGTATCTTTAGATCTGTTCGTTCGTTGTTTTTGTTTGTTCTTCTTTCATTCGTTCAGTTGTAAATCGCGGTCTTTTGGTGGGGGCTTTTTTTCTTCCGGTCGTTTTTTCGGTCTGTCTATCTGTGTCTTGTGCCTGCGTTTTTTAGAAGTTATCCTGGTTTTTTTTTCTCTTTCAATCTTCCGGATCTCTGTCTCTCTATCTCTCGTTTTCTCTGTTTTCCTAATCCTTCTCTGTGTCTGTTTTGTCTCGTCTGTCTGTCTCTCTGTCTGTTTTGTCTGTCTGTTCTTCCTCTCTCTCTCCTTCTCTTCTCTCCTCTCTCTCTCTTTTCCCTTTTAACCCTTTACCCAGTCTTTGAAGACGGCCCCGTGCTGATTGTGTTAATGGTCCCCTTTTTGCGGTTCCCCTCCATTTATTGGGCCCTTTGGCGGGGTCTATTCACTCTAAATTCCCTTTTCTTTGCGAGGTTAAAGGTCCCTTTTGGGGACTTTTTTTCTTTCCTGAGGGATTTTTCAAAGGCAAAAGGCTGACAGAATATTTCCGTGTGTGTTTGTGTGTGTTTGTTTTTTGTGTGGGGCGGGGGGGGGGGGGGGGGGGGGGGTTTTGGGGGGGTTTTTGCCTGAGACATAGATTAAACGGTTTTTTAATTTTCGCGAAATAATGGGGTTAAACTTGTAAAAATATTGTTTTTATGTATGTTTGTATGTATGTTGTTGTATGATGTGTTGGAAGGATGGATGGATGGTGGGGGTGTGAGATTATGTATGTAGTATGTATGTTGTATGTTGTATGTATGTATGTATGAAGTATGTTTTTATGTGTGTATGTATGTTTGCCAGACCCCTGTTTCAGTTAAAATTATCACGTGTGGATTTTACTTTGGGCCATTTTGTGTTGTTATCTCACAAAAAGAAAGCATTTTGTAGTAACAACCCGCAGTTTGTTTAGTGTCTCTTTTCTCGCCCAAGCCTTTGCTGTGCTATGACATTACATGATTATAGGCCTATATATCCGCTATCACGTCTCTGACAGGGTATTGTCGTAGCACGAGTGCATGCCCGCTGGGGATTCTTGTATACTTTATTTTTTTTAATATTTCATTCTTTCATTTTCGAGGAAATGGAAAAAGCATTTGTGTTTTTAACACCTGTACCCCGGGGTTGCGGTTTTGTAAATTGTTATCTGTTCCCCAGCAACAAAGGCCTACTCTTACGAAAAGCGGAACGGATTTTAACGTTGGGGCGAAGGGTGTTTGCGTGCGTTGCACAAGGGACCCCGGTTTTTAGTTCACCCAAAAGGGCTTTTGTGGAGGGAGTTGCCTGGTGTTAACTCCAGGGAAAATATCCCCTTGAACAGGAATCGAATCCGGGTTGTCAGATTGCGAGCGCAATGTGGTAACCGCTAGGCTATCCAGTCCCCCCTCTCTGTGCACGTGCACGAACACAACACACACACACACACACACACACACACACACACACACACACACACACACACACACACACACACACACACACACACACACACACACACACACACACACACACACACACACACACACACACACACACACACACACACAAACACACACACACACAAACACACACACACACACACACACACACACAAACAGACACACACACAAACACGCACACACAAACACACACACACACACACACACTTTCTGCTGGGTTCCATCTCATTGTGGTATTTATTTTAATGAAAAAGTTGACAAAGCTGCCAAAAAGGCAGCAAAACAAGATAGCTATTCAACTGTTTTAGAGATTCCTCTTTCTCTTCATGAAGGTTATGCTTTGCTTCAAAATGTTTGCTGGAAACATGTGAAAAAGAAACAGGAAGAGGCTGGCTATCCCCTGCATCCTTGTTCAGTTCTGGATCTTGAGAACATTCTTTGTACTCAGTACGGCTTTCAAAAATCCTGTACTAGAAAAATTGTTTCTCTAATCTACAGATTGAAATTAAATGCCTTTCCAGCAAAATTTGCCAAAAATATACAATGTATATGTGGTGAAAATTTTTCCAATGTTCATGTTCTGTATCAATGTCAAGGTTTAAAAACGTTTTTACCATCATTTCAAGATAAGTCTCTGCAGGAAGTTTTAACCAATCCAGAGTTATTATGTGAGATAGCCTTGTCTCTGTTGCAATCCCCAGTATTCTCTTTTTTGTAAAGTATGATCGTCGGAATCTATATTTTGCTTGTTTCACAGCTGCCGTTACAAGTAGTTCACAATTGTTTGTTTTCCAACTTTAGAGTATTTTTCAATTGTTCGGGGTTTTTGTTAATTTTTTTATTTCTTTGCCATGTTTTTTGCAACATACTGTTTATATAGTTTGGAATAGTCTTTTAATGTGCATTCATACCAACACGTATTTTTTTCTACTTAAAGCCCTTATCTCATTATGCTGCCCCCTCCCCCCCCCCCCCCCCCCCCTGCCTCCATCGTCTAATATCACTTTAAGTGAACAGACGTAAAATTGAAGACACACACACACACACACACACACACACACACACACACACACAACACACACACAACACACACACACACACACACACACACACACACCACACACACACACACACACGCACGCACACACAAACACACGCACACACATACGCACACACAAACACACACATTTACCAGAAAACTGGGTTCTTTTACTACACCAATTATTTCAGCAGTGCTGGATAGAATGTAAAATACCTTTGATTTGGAAGCAGTCTATTATTATTCCCCTACTAAAACAAGGAAAATTGAAAAGTGATGCAAAAAGCTATAGACCTGTTGCACTTACATCACACACGGGAAAAGTTATGGAAAAAGTTATTTTAAATAGACTAGTGTACTATTGTGAGAAAAATAAAATTGTCCCAGTTAATCAAGCAGGATTTCGAAAAGGAAGATCAACCATGGACCATTTAGTTAAGCTGACTACCCAAATAAAACGTTCTTTGACATAAACAAAGCTTATGACCAAGTTTGGCATGCTAGATTGTTATATAAATTAAAATGTATTGGACTGTCAGGTTTCATCTATTCTTATTTTAGAAATTTTCTCACAGGAAGAGGCATTCAGGCAAAGGTTGGAAATACTTACTCCACACTTAGATTTCCACAAATGGGCATACCTCAGGGCTCTGTGATTGCGCCCTATTTATTTAATATTTTACTTTATGATATCCCTGAATATGTGTCTGGTAATGTTGTTCTTGTCCAATATGCTGATGACCTTTGTATGTGGAAAAGGGTAACAATGAAAAAGGTAACACCTAAAAGACATTTAAATTATGTTAGAAAGTTATATCAGCTTGAGTTGGATAAAATTTATAAGTATATGGTGGAAAATGGGTTAGGTCTTTCTACAGAAAAGACACAGGTTGTGCTTTTTAACAATGGTGCTGATCCTCCTAAACTTCCTGTTTTTAAAATTGTGAAAAATTTCTGGATTATAAGCCTATGGTAAAATTTCTTGGTATCATACTTACTTCAAAATTAACATGGCATTGTCACATCGAATATGCTTTGAACAAGGCAAGAAGAAGTCTGAATGTATTAAAGGCAATTAGTAGCAAATATGGGCACAAGATTCATTAGTACTAAAGCATTTATCAATATCGCTGGTCCGCTCTAAACTAACATATGGTCAAGAATTATTCTTTAGTGCCCCCAAATATCTTTTGAACAAAATTCAAAGCTTAGATTGTAAAGCTTTCCGGATTGCTTTGGGAGTTCCGTTTCATGCATCTTCTTTAGGAACGTATAGAGAAATAGGAGTACTACCTCTAGAGGATTATCGTAACTTAGCCGTTTCAAAGTTATATCTTAAGAAGTTCAACAGTTGAAAACAATATTGCATCGAAATTTCAATTAGATCGGACTTAGAGTTTCCCAATAGAGCTAAAATTATATCTTCTCTTGTCACTATTAGTACTTACACTTCGATATCTTCAAAGAGTCAAGTATCAATCCTAAAGACTGGCAAAAATCCACACCTCTTTTAACACCCTGTCCAAAATGGGAACTTCAAAAGCAGATTTTGATATCAACCATCTCTCTTTAAAAAAAGAAGAAAATGAGCTTATTCTAGGCTCTTATATAAAAGTGCACCTTGAAGATACATATCCTTCTCATCTTAAATATACACTGACGGATCCCTTCTTTAAAAACAAGGAAGCAGGGGAAGCATCATCATTCCAGCTTTAAAGGTTGAAAAAGTCCTATCACATCGGCAAAAATCATTCCATCTTTACTGCTGAACTTACTGCTATATTTGATGGCTTTGTACTTTCTGCTTGATTTCCCCAATACTGTTTTGCAGATTTGTTCTGTGTTGATTCTAAAATCTGCATTACAGTCTCTAAGTAACTCGTCATCGACCGTTAGGCAGAATCTTATTACTGAAAATTAATTTGTTGGTACATTTTCTAATTCTGAGGGGTTCGAATGTTACTTTCTGCTGGGTTCCATCTCATTGTGGTATTTATTTTAATGAAAAAGTCGACAAAGCTGCCAAAAAGGCAGCAAAACATGATAGCTATTCAACTGTTTTAGATATTCCTCTTTCTCTTCATGAAGGTTATGCTTTGCTTCAAAATGTTTGCTGGAAACATGTGAAAAAGAAACAGGAAGAGGCTGGTTATCCCCAGCATACTTGTTCAGTTCTGGATCTTGAGAACATTCTTTGTACTCAGTACGGTTTTCGAAAATCCTGTACTAGAAAAATTGTTTCTCTAATCTACAGATTGAAATTAAATGCCTTTCCAGCAAAATTTGCCAAAAATATACAATGTATATGCGGTGAAAAATTTTCCAATGTTCATGTTCTGTATCAATGTCTAGGTTTAAAAACGTTTTTTACCATCATTTCAAGATAAGTCTCTGCAGGAAGTTTTAACCAATCCAGAGTTATTATGTGAGATAGCCTTGTCTCTGTTGCAATCCCCAGTATTCTCTTTTTTGTAAAGTATGATCGTCGGAATCTACATTTTGCTTGTTTTACAGCTGCCGTTACAGTAGTTCACAATTGTTTGTTTTCC
>CM054144.1:34975518-34978018 GCA_028751875.1 Rapana venosa
AAAAAATGTAACATGTTGTTGTTCTATTCCACTTTCAGTCCACCATTTGTTGTTTGATTGCCCAATTCTTCTTGACATGTATAAAAGGAGAGGTTTAGATATTCATAAGAAATATGCCACTAGTCAAGAAGTTTTATATATGACTCTCAGCAATTCATAGTGTCAGTTGCTGAAGTCATATATTCTTCACCTGTAAAACCTTTACTGTAATTACATATATTATATATATATATATATATATATATATATATAATTATATATATATATATATATATATATATATATATATATATATATATATATATGTATGTATATGATATGTATATGTATATGTTTATATATATGTATATACATATATATATATATATATGTATATATGTATGTATATTTATATGTATGTATATATTTATATACTTATGTGTGTGTGGATGTGGGTGTGTTAGGGGGTAGAGAGAGAGAGAGAGAGAGAGAGGAGGGAGAGAGAGAGAGGAGAGAGGTGTGTAGAAGAGAGAGAGATGAGAGAGAGAGAGATGAGAAGAGAGAGAGAGAAGAGAGAGAAGAGAGAGAGAGAGATGCGGTGTGTAATAATAGGTACTTTGTATGAAATGCGGGTGTGTCTAAATCACCATGTAGTGAATAGACATTAAACAAACAAACAAACAAACACACAAACACACACACACAACACACACACACACACACCAGACACACACACACACACACACACACACACACACACAACACACACACACACACACACACACACACACACACACAACACACACACACACACACACAACACACACACACACACACACACACACACACACACACACACCACACACACACACACACACACACACACACACACACACACACACACAACACACACACACACACACACACACACACACACACACACAACCAAAAAAAACAAAGCCGAAAGAGAGAACCAAAAAAACCACAAACCCAACCCAAAGGAGCACAGTTAAGATAAAAGGAAAACTTGAACCCACACACACACCAGAGCAAGTCACTATTCTAAACTGATGTTTCTGAACAATGGAAGAGGGACTCGAACAGCTAATCTTCCTTTGAGAACGGACACGTCCCGTAGCTGTTTTGTCTACAATGTTCGATAACTGGTATCTAGTTCGATAACTGTTATCTCATTCAGTAGCTGTTATCTCCTTCAGTAGGTGTTATCTTTAAGATCTAAGCTTCAGCAGTAACGAATTCATCTAAAAAGTGAAAATAGTCATAGATTCAGTATCCATCATCTTCTTCATCGAACGCTCAGACGGCAACTACAGTTATCTATCGTATAAGCGAAAAAAGCGTTGCGCTGCTGTTAAGCGCCTGACAAGTCAGGCCCAGCGCATCCGACTTCGGCGTGGGAGAGAATCGTTATCTTTTAAGTCTTTCTGGGGAGAAAAGCCTGAATTTCGCAGAAAAATTTGCAGTAATTGTACATAAATTAATATAAGTATATAATATATAAGTATATAATATAATATATTTGTAGACAGAAAAAAGAAAAAAAGGGTGGCGCTGCTCTGTGGCGACGCGCTCTCCACGGGGAGAGCAGCCCGTGACTTAAAGTGGTATAGGTAAATAAAAAAATAAGTTTCGTACGTCGTGGTAATAACAGTAAAAGCCATGCCGAAGTTGGCTGTGCTGGGCCTGACTTGTCAGGCGCTTAACGGCAGCGCCACGCATTTTCGCTCATATGACAGACAGCAATAGTTGCTGTCTAGGAGTTCGACAAAGAAGAAGACTGAACGAGTGTGTAGTGCTTCGTCAGTAGAAAGAAATGTTTATTCAGATATTAGTCGAGATAAAGCATGTTTCCGTTGTGAAAAATGTGTGTGTGTGTGTGTGTGTGTGTGTGTGTGTGTGTGTGTGTGTGTGTGTGTGTGTATGTGTGTGTAAGTATGTGTGTGTGTGTGTGTGTGTGTGTGTGTGTGAGTTTGTGTGTGTGTGTGCGCGCGCGCGTACGTGTCTGCACGCGCAAGCAAATTCACAGCACGCAAACACACGCTTGCACCAATACACCACATACACAGCCCACACACACACACACACACACACACACACACACACACACACACACACACACACACACACACACACATACAGACTTAGTCAGAAAGGAAGAAAAAAAAGAGAAAAAGAAAGACAGATAGACAGACAGACGCACAAACAGAGAGACTGATAGCACAGAGACAGACAGATAGACAAACAGACAGACAGACATACACACACACACCCTACACACACATTATGCATACAATGCACATACCATTATTGATGGAGCATGACTATACAGACACCCAGAAGATTCCCTCAGAGACACTGTACACACACAGAGCAATAGACACACAGGAATATACACACACGCGAACACATTACTAAATATATATCATACAAGGCAGAGAGAGAGAGAGAAAGAGAGAGAGAGAGAGAGAGAGAGAGAGAGAGAGAGAGAGAGAGAGAGAGA
>CM054144.1:34983018-34985518 GCA_028751875.1 Rapana venosa
ATCAGACAGCAGACGACAGGCGGAAGACAAGCCGGCACAAGCGGCGGACGAGCAGCACGAGCGGCGCAGGAAAGGGGAGGGTGGCGGAAGGTGAGCTGGAGGATGGGTCCAACGAGGTGTCGCCAGAGGTGTCCCAGGTGCTGGAGTGGGACTACGACCATGACGCTTTCG
Organism: Rapana venosa; assembly: GCA_028751875.1. Lineage (NCBI taxonomy): Eukaryota > Metazoa > Mollusca > Gastropoda > Neogastropoda > Muricidae > Rapana > Rapana venosa. The sequence goes on from CM054144.1 coordinate 34,983,190, forward strand.
ACGGTAAGTTGCTGCTGGAAAAGGGTCAGGACGGCATGTCCACCAGCACCTCTGAATCTGAATCTAGTGCAGGGCCAGGGACCGCCGCCACTGACAAATCCATCCCCGAACTGGACACCCCGGCTCCCAGGGACACTGAGGCCGCCCAGGAGTTCGAGGAGAACGAGGACGGGTTCGAAGCCATCGACAACATCGCGGACTTCCCGCTGGGCATGGGGCGGGAAGGCCAGCAGCTCATGACGGACTCGGGCATCTTCGAAAAAGACGGGCAGGAGGGGATGGCTCGGGAAGAAGGCTCCAAGAGGAAGTCCGTGGAGTTCGACAACAAGGTCACCGTGGTGTTGTCGTCACCGTCGTCCTCACGCTCCGGGGCCGATGTGGTGGTGGTGATGGCGGGGAGAGGGGAGGCGGGACTGAGGGAGGACCTGATGGAGGGACACAAGAAACAGGAGCGTCCCCTCTCCCTGCTGTCCACGGGCAGCGCTGACACAGGTAGGCCCTCACCATGTATCTGCTACGTCATTGTGGTGTCCTTTATGTCATCACCATGTATCTGCTGTGTCAGCGTGGTGTCCTCTATGTCATTACCATGTCTGCTATGTCATTGTGGTGTCCTTTATGTCCTCGCCATGTATCTGTTGTGTCATTGTGGTGTCCTTTATGTCATCACCATGTATCTGCTGTGTCAGTGTGGTGTCCTTTATGTCATCACCATGTATCTGCTGTGTCATTGTGGTGTCCTTTATGTCATCACCATGTATCTGCTGTGTCAGTGTGGTGTCCTTTATGTCATCACCATGTATCTGCTATGTCATTGTGGTGTCCTTTATGTCATCACCATGTATCTGCTACGTCATTGTGGTGTCCTTTATGTCATCACCATGTATCTGCTATGTCATTGTGGTGATCTTCATGTTCTCACTATGTCTTCTATGTCCTTGTTGTGTCCTTTATGTCATCACCGTGTCTGCTGTGTCATTGTGGTGTCCTTTATGTCATCGCCATGTATCTGCTATGTCATTGTGGTGTCCTTTATGTCCTCACCGTGTATCTGCTATGTCATTGTCGTGTCCTTTGTGTCCTCACCATGTATCTCTTATGTCATTGTGGTGTCCTTTATGTCCTCACCATGTATCTGCCATGTCATTGTGGTATCCTTTATGTCATCACCATGTATCTGCTGTGTCATTGTGGTGTCCTTTATGTAATCACCATGTATCTGTTGTGTCACTGTGGTGTCCTTTATGTAATCACCATGTATCTGTTGTGTCACTGTGGTGTCCTTTATGTCATCACCATGTATCTGCTGTGTCATTGTGGTGTCTTTTATGTCCTAACCATGTATCTGTTGTGTCATTGTGGTGTCCTTTATGTCATCACCATGTATCTGCTGTGTCATTGTGGTGTCCTTTATGTCATCACCATGTCTGCTGTGTCATTATGGTGTCCTTTATGTCATAATGTATCTGCTATGTCCTTGTGGTGTCCTTTATGTTCTCACTATGTCTTCTATGTCCTTGTTGTGTTTTTTATGTCATCACCATGTCTGCTTTGTCATTGTTGTGTTCTTTATGTCCTCACCATGTATCTGCTTTGTCATTGTGGTGTCCTTTATGTCATCACTATGTATCTGTTATGTCATTGTGGTGTCCTTTATGTCATCACCATGTCTGCTATGTCCTTGTTGTGTACTTTATGTCCTTACCATGTATCTGCTATGTCGTTGTTGTGTCCTTTATGTCCTCACCATGTATCTGCTATGTCCTTGTTGTGTCCTTTATGTCATCATCATGTATCTGCTCGGTCATTGTGGTGTCCTTTATGTCATCACCATGTCTGCTATGTCATTGTGGTGTCCTTTATGTCCTCATCATGTCTGCAATGTCACTGTGGTGTCCTTTATGTCCTCATCATGTCTGCAATGTCATTGTGGTGTCCTTTATGTTCTCACCATGTCTGTTGTGTCATTGTGGTGTCCTTTATGTCCTTACCATGTCTCTGTTATGTCTGGTGTGTCCTTGTTGTGTCCTTTATGTCCTCACCATGTCTCTGTTATGTCTGGTCTGTCCTTATTGTGTCCTTTATGTCCTCACCATGTATCTGCTATGTCTGGTCTGTCCTTGTTCTAACCTTTATGTCCTCACCATGTCTCTGTTATGTCTGGTCTGTCCTTATTGTGTCCTTTATGTCCTCACCATGTATCTGCTATGTCTGGTCTGTCCTTGTTCTAACATTTATGTCCTCACCTTGTCTATGTTATGTCTTGTCTGTCCTTGTTGAGTCCTTTATGTCCTCACCATGTCCGCTCTGTCATTATATCCTTTATGTC
>CM054144.1:34995518-35015518 GCA_028751875.1 Rapana venosa
GCTGTAAAGAAAACAACTACAAACAAAGAAAGCAAAACAAATACAAAAAAGTGAAAACAGGAGAAAAAAATTCTCCATCACACTTTGCCAGAGCAGACTTTACTTCAAAAGAATTCACAGCAACATCGTGTTTGCATAGCACGCGCATGCGCGCGCGCGAGCACGCACACATACACAACACACAACACAACACACAAACAAACACACAACACACACACACACACACACACCACACACACACACACACCACACACACACACACACACACACACACACACACACACACACACACACACACACTAAAGCAAAAAACAGCTGTAGCTAAATGAACATTACATTTAAAAAAAAAATGAACACGAAATCCTAAAATGCCTCAAGTTTCCAAAGATAAAAGAAAATTAGAACTTTAAGAAGAATAAAACAAAATATTGGATTAAAGTTGTGCGCCCCTGACTCCTTTCGAAAGAGCAAAAAGTTTTTTTTTTTTTTTTTTTTGGGGGGGGGGGGGGGGGGGGGGGGGGGGGGGGGGGGGGGGCTTAACTTTCTAAAAAAAACCACAAATCTGAGAAATCGAATTTTCGTTTTTCTTTTGTTTTTGGGATGATATCTTCCTTGTGTGCGCTTTTGATCAAAGTGCGTCTGTGGGATCAGCAGTAGCTCCGGTTCTGTGTGAGCATCTGAAGGGAAAAGCTGCTATTGTACTAGGATTTCATCATGTCTAGGCCCGTGCATGCGTGCCTCACTATGTGTCCTCTGGGGATGTTGTATGGGCATTTTTTTCTAAAAAATGTGGACACTGTCCTTCACTGTAATAGATTTTTGTCTCTGTGCCGTGGTTATGATTTTTTTGGTTTAATTATTTTTCTTTTTTCTTTGTCATGAAAATGAGTGCTCACAATGTGCACGGACGTTGTACTGTTTGCTTTTTTTTTGGGTGGGGGGGGTGGGGTGGGGGGGGGGGGTGGGGGGGGGGGGGTCCTAATTAGTCCTAAAGTAGCCATACTGTCTTTCTCCTGCCAAGATAGGAGAAACTAGACACAGTGAATTTGTGAACTGGACACAGTGAAGTTGTTGTTTTCTTTTACTATAAAGTACAATTGAATACAGGACACAAACTCATAAGTAATAACGTTTCTGTTTTCTGGTACTATAAAGTACAGCTGAATACAGGACACACTACTCATAAGTAATAAAGTTTCTGTTTTCTGATACTATAAAGTACGCCTTAATACAGGACACAGAACTCATTAGTAATAAAGTCTTTTTTGTTTTCTGGTACTATAAAGTATAACTCAATACAGGACACACTACTCATAAGTAATAAACTTTTTTGTTTTCTGGTACTATAAAGTATAACTGAATACAGGAAACACAACTCATAAGTAATAAAGTTACTGTTTTCTGGTACTATAAAGTACAATTGAATACAGGACACACAACTCATAAGTAATAACGTTTCTGTTTTCTGGTACTATAAAGTACAGCTGAATACAGGACACACTCCTCATAAGAAACAAAGTTTTTTGTTTTTTGGTACTATAAAGTACAGCTGAATACAGGACACACTACTCATAAGTAATAAATTTTCTGTTTTCTGGTACTATAAAGTGCAACTGAATACAGGACACACTCCTCATAATAATAAAGTTTTTTGTGTGTTTTCTGGTACTATAAAGTACAGCTGAGTACAGGACACACTACTCATAAGTAATAAGTTTCTGTTGTCTGTACTCATAAAGTACAGCTTGAATACAGGATACATTACTTCATAAGTAATAAATTTTTGTTTTCTTCTGGTATTATAAAGTACCAGTAATACAGGATACACTAACTCATAAGTAATAAGTTTTTTTGTTTTCTGGATATAAAGTACACTGAATACAAGACCACTAGTCATAAGTAATAAAGTTTCTGTTTTTGCTGTTGTTATGGCTGATACAGACACATGCTCATAAGTCATGACAATTTTGCTAAGGTACATAGTTCCCGAAAAAGTACTCCCCCTCTACTAAGTATCTTTCTGTCTCTTCTGATACTATGTACAACTCTAATCAACCACTCCTCTCATCTACTCGTTCTCTTTTTCTCTACTAGTACTGTAAAGTACAGCTGAATACAGGACACACTACTCATAAGTAATAAAGTTGTTTGTTTTCTGGTACTATAAAGTACACCTGAATACAGGACACACTACTCATAAGTAATAAAGTTTCTGTTTTCTGATACTATTAAGTACAACTGAATACAGGACACACTCCTCATAAGTAATACAGTTTTTTGTGTGTGTTTTCTGGTACTATAAAGTACAGCTGAATACAGGACACACTACTCATTAGTAATAACGTTTTTGTTTTCTGGTACTATAAAGTACAGCTGAATACAGGACACACTACTCATAAGTAATAACGTTTCTGTTTTCTGGTACTATAAAGTACAACTGAATACAGGGCACACAACTCATAAGTAATAAAGTCTTGTTTTCTTTATCATAAAGTACAATTAAATGCAGGATACATTACTCATAAGTAATAAATTTCGACTTTGTTTTCTTCTAGCTATTATAAAGTCCGAGTAAATACAGGACACTCTACTCATAAGCAATAATGTTTTTGTTTTCTGCTGTTAAAACTACAGCTGAATACAAGACGCACTAGTCATAAAGTAACAACGTCTTTCGTTGCTGTTGTTTTGGTCTGATACTTAATATGTGTATCATGACGAAATTTGCTACAGGACATAGTTCGCCGACGCAGTTTCTCCCCCTCTACTAACTTTCTCTCTCTCTCTCTTCTCTCTCTCTCCTCTCCTCTCTCTCTCTCTCTCTCTCTCTCTCTCTCTCTTCTCTCTCCTCTCTCTCTCTCTCTCTCTCTGAATCACTGATTGCATTACAGTTATATGTGACCATAACGCTAACGCTGCGCGCGCGCGTGCGCCACACACCACCAAACACACACATTGACACACACACACAACACACACACCACAAACACACACACACACACAAACACACACCATGCACACACACACACACAAACACCACACAAACACACAAACACACAACACACAACACACACACAACAACACACAACACACACACACACACAACACACACACACACACACACCACACACACACACACACAAGCACCACTAAAACAAACTATGACATTCTGCAATTTCGAAGCAGCTGCTACAGTGAAACAAGCTGTTACTTTATGCATTGCCATGGCAACCATGTGTCATACTTTAGACACAAGCTGATGACAAAAGTTGTTATGACACTGACTCAAATAGCTAGAAGGGGGAAGGTTTCAGTGAGTAAAGAGGTAAAACCAAAACAAATCATTTTACCCGTTGGTGAAAAGGGTTTTGTTTTGTTTTTCTCCTGAGGGCCATTAGCTACTTAAAAGTGGAGTATGGCCACCCTTATGGCGGGATAGAAATGGCTACAAACACGCATCCGCTCCCTGTGTAAGCAGGCAGGCAATTAGGTATGTAGGTATGTAGGTAGGTAGGTAGATAGGTAGATAGGTAGGTAGGTAGATAGGTAGGCGGACAATTAGGTAGGTAGGTAGGCATGTAGGTAGGTGGGTAGGTAGGTAGGTATGCAAACAAATAGTTAGGTAGATATGTATGCTTGCGAACAAGTAGGTAGGTAGGTAGTTAGGTAGGTAGGCATGCAAGTAGGTAGACTCGCAGACGTGCAGGCAGACAGACAGGCGGGCAGGCAGGCAGACAGGCAGGCAGGCAGGCAGGCAGGCAAGCAGGCAGGCAGGCAGGTGTACATGTAATGTGATATAGACTAGAGGCAGAAGCTGAGAGCCTGTGTAGGCAAAGGAGAAAACTATGTACTGTGTGTTGCTGATGCAAAAGTAGTTAATTTTTCATTCTAAAGCTCTTGAAGATCAGAAGACAGCTAAGCAATAATTCATGACGTTGTAAAAGCATGTGGAACAAAACATCGTTTCCTTCTCTGGTATCAGCGTGATGAAAATAATGATAGGGTAGAATTTCTCAAGAACAAATTTTCTTTTAAGGTTATTTTTTTCTTAATCACGGGAGTTGCGTTGTACAAGAGGCCTATGCGGGAGAACAGTTGACAGACTCAGAACAGTTCGGAACAGATCATGCAGAGAATGAAACAGCAATGTCTGTTGTTCTTAGCCCTGTCTCTGACTTCGTTCAAAACAGAGAAAGCTGATCAGGTGTACCTCTATCTAGCTTGACAACGTAGATTGTCTTGAACACCAAACAGGACATACTGACTCACCAAAATTAGTCACAAACCTGTTAAGCTGAACGACTTTTTTCTTCTCTCTCTCTCTCTCTCTCCCTCTCTCTCTCTCTCTCTCTCCTCTCTTCTCTCTCTCTCTCTCTCTCTCTCTCATCTCTCTCTCTCTCTCTCTCTCTTCTCTCTCTCTCTCTCTCTCTCTCAATTATCTGGTGAAGTGTTGGATAGAAACTGTAGGGAGGGCTGGGCAGCAGAAGATCTTCATAGAAGAATGGAAAAAAGGTGTTTGGTAGCGGAATTAAACGGATATAAGACTTAGACGGAGATTAGAGCCTTAGATGATGAAATCTAGTTACGCTTCTGTTTGGAAGTGCTTCATGATTTGTCTTCTGATTAAAGGCATTTCTTGGAGAAGTGTTACGTGGTAGAATTTGTTCTTCTTCTCCTAAATACTTGTTGAGTTATATTTCATTGAAATTAGACCAGAGAGGTTTTCAAACTGATTCAGAACCAAAGAGTTCTGTTAGGGAGAACAAAACCAAACAAATAACAACAACAACAACAGCAGCAACAACAACAGCAACAGCAAAAACAATAACAACAGCAACAACAAAAAGGGGATAGATTGTGTTCGAAACATAGTTCGAGAGACACAGGGAACACTGGGACAGTACAGCAGAGTTTAATTCCCCATTCAGATGCAAACATTGAGCACGCTGCTAAAAATATCCAACCAACCCTGCAGGTGTTTGTCTTTCTCGGGCGTGGTTTACACCAAAATTGGTCAATTATAATGTCCAACATGAAAGACTAGTACATTGTTCGGAATACCTTATTAATCAAATAAGTGTAGGTATCTACGATTGTAGGCATAAGCAATAACACACAAAAGTGACACATGACACCTATTCTCCGTCCCACTCACACCCACTCATCCACCTACGTACCTACGATTTTACCTCTATCCAAATGCACGTATGCACACAAGTCTAGCACGCAGTTGCGCCTTCACATATCAAGTAATGGACTTGTCATGCGTTAGGGCACTCGCAGGTATTGTCTCAAGGAGTATAGTACAGCATTAATTGGTCACTATATTCAATGTAGAACCTGTTTTGGCTGATTTTAGGATACATAACAGTGGAAAACTTTGTTTCTACAGACAATTTGTAAGACAAAAGAGCCAGATTGGTGCTCCTCTCTCTCTCTCTCTCTCTCTCTCTCTCTCCTCTTCTCCTCTCCTCTCTCTCTCTCTCTCTCTCTCTCTCTCTCCTCTCTCTCCCCCCCCCCCCCCCCATCTCTCTCTCTGCGCACGCAAACACACTTTTTTATGTACATAGATATATGCCCATACGCTCACAAAAGCGCCTGCGCGCCCACACTTGCGCACGCATCGGTAAGGGCTTGCATAACATATACAGTGTGTGCTGTCAATTTAAACATGTTCCTGTACTTCTCTATGTATCTATCTATGCATTTATCTATCTGCCTATCTATTTATCCATCTATCAATATTTTCAAATGCTGTAACGAACTCGCACAGTTCATAGCAACGCTTATGATTATAAACATGCTGCAAGCTTTTCTGTTCCCATGTATTTATGTAACTGATATCATTATATTCTTTCGGGTGAGTGGTGTAGTAATAAACTCGATTGTTGTCAGCTGCAGTAAGTAATCGCTTGAGTATCTGCTGGGTTACTCTCAATCTAAACTCTTTCAGTCTGTTATTCTGTTCTCTATTTTAGTGCTTATTTCTCTGTCTGAATAAAACGTATATTGGGCTTTAGTGTTACTACTATTATGGTATGATTCCTGACTTGTGGTGAGTTTCCTGTGGGCATTATTTGTGTGGTAGTGGGTAGATGTGTCACTGGACAATGTGTGTACACATGTGGTTTTAGATGTGGGTGAGTAAATCTGATTGTTATGTATAAAAATGCATGAAGGTGTTTTGTTGCAAAAAAAAAAAAAGTTTCACACATGTTCATTTTCTAATTGCGAAAAATGAATGTATCTAATGATTTCTTTTCAGTGTGTAGATTGTATGTGTGTGTGGTGTGTGTGTGTATGCGTGTGCGTGCGTGCGTAAGTGAGTGAGTGTGCGTGCGTATGTGCACGCGTGCGTGAGAGAGAGAGAGAGAGAGAGAGAGAGAGAGAGAGAGAGAGAGAGAGAGAGAGAGAGAGAGAGAGAGAGAGAGAGAGAGAGTAAGTTCAGGATTAATTGCCAGTTGGTAACTGCGACATCTGATGCATTTATGTGTGTGTGTTTCTATTTTTTAGGTTGTCACTGTGGTACAGTATTCTGGGTTCTTGGCTTCAGTGATATTACATATTGTGTGCACTGTTGTATGAAGTAATGTGCCCTGCATTATAGTCACTATTAGCTTTGGTGCTTCTTTCTCCTATTAACTTTGTGCTGTAGTCAAAACGTTGCACGTACACACACACATACACCCACCTACACACACACACACATGGTTCTTAAAGTGTTTGCAAAATCATTTTTAGACAGAAAAGTTGTAATAAAAATAGCTTTTGCCTGATATTTTCAGCTGCACACACACACACACACACACACACCACACACACACACACACACACACACACACACACGCCCACCCCCCCCCCCCCCCACCACACAAAACACACACACACACACACACACACACACATGCTAGCAGTAAAAGAAAAAATAAACAAGTGCTTGTAACTATGTACTGCTCCTACAACCTTTTAGAAAAGGTATGTTTAAAAAAAATCCTTGTACAGGAATGATAGAAAGAAATAAGGATGCAACTTAGCTACATTTTTGGAAAACAACACTAAGAGGTACTTTCAAATCAGGACCACTAACTTTATATTTCTATACTTGATTTTCCACAGTTTTGGCCCCTGAATAGATCTCTTTCTGTAATTTTTTGCAGATTTTTCATTCGTGAGATAAAGCATATGTATATCTACAAAGGAAATCCTGTGGTTTAACAAGAGATGATTTTAGAAAATGGGAAAACAGATGTTAAAAAAAAACACTGAAAAAAAAGAGACTGATCTAACTAAAGAATAAACAAGAAAAACTCACTTTCTTTTAAAAAAGATTCTGCTTAATTTTTGTACGAAGATTCTGTCGTTGTCTGGTAATCTCATTCGTTATAAAATATTTTATCTGTTTAATTTCTTCAAGAAGAAAATTCTATCTACACAGTCCTCCCTACCGCCCCCCCCCCCCCCCCCCCCCCCCTGTTTTTAAAAATATTTCTCAGATTTAAAAAAACAACATATTTTCTCCCCCTCCCCTGCCATATTCTGTTTCTTGCTTGAATCTTTTAACGTAAAAAAGTCCCTTCTCCTCTATATGAATTAGAAACACAAAGGAAAAAGTGACCAAAAAACCAACAGTTTTGAGAATCAGAAAGGAGCTGTAACTGGTCACATGCACTTTGTCGTTGTTGGTTTTTTTTTTCTATTAATTTTTCTGTATAATGTACAAGAACGGATTTATGATAACACTTTTTTTCCTTTCACCACACAAATATGTCTTCTTTTAGCGTTTAGAACATCTTATATTGAACTTTTCAAAACTGCTTCACTTAAGGTTTTTTTGTTTTTAGATTCTCGATTTTCAAAAATATTTTAGATTATATTATGTCTTAAAAAATGTTTATCGGTATTCAAACGGCGTGTATGTTTTAAAATCGTTGCTTCATTGTGATCTGTCTTCCAGAGAAAATTGGCCAAATGCAGACTATGTGATAACGAAAGAGAAAGATAGCTCTTGCATAAAATGATGATAATTGTATTAGATATTTGTTATGTACAAGAAAATAACTTTAATCATTTGCCCAAACCATTTCCCTTTATATTTCTTTATGCATCAAACACACACACACACACACACACACACACACACTCACACTCACTCTCACTCTCTCTCTCTCTCTCTGCTGAAGGACACTTACTCGATAGCAGTCTCAAAATCAACCAACTAACCAAACAAAACAAAAACCAAAACAACAACAAAATTGCAAGAAAGGGGACACAAGTCCTATCAGTACCAGATATAGAAACAGTTGTCTCCCATTGTACTCTTCCCCTAGAGTGAGGTCTCCGCAACCAAAACAAAGAAACCCTAAAACATTTATTCATTTATCTATCTCCTCAGTTTATCATAACTTCTAACGGTTAAACCCGTGTCCTTTCTCTGTACTAGTGTCACACAAATACACATATCTGTTGAGGTTGAAGTCAATACACATATGTGTTGAAGTTGAACAATCAATACACATAATTATAATGTTGAGGTTGAAAACAATCTTTATACTATCTCGCATCTGCCCCCACCCGCCCCATTCCCCCGAAGAAAAAAAAGTTACAGGATTGTTGATAAGGCCTGATGTCAATTATAGGTGGTTGTTGTTTCTTTTCTCTTGTTTTCAGTCACATCGTTATGTCAAAATGACATTGCTGGTCACCGTGTGTTCCAGGGTTGGGCAGTCAGGCTTTGAAAGCAGGGGAGGCCAGCCGGGAGTTGAACAGAGAGGATGCTGCAAGACAGGAAACCAGGTGAGCATTAGATTGTGTGTGTGTGTGTGTGTGTGTGTGTGTGTGTGTGTGTGTGTAAGTGTGTGTGTGTGTGTGTGTGTGAGAGAGAGAGAGAGAGAGAGAGAGAGAGAGAGAGAGAGAGAGAGAGAAGAGAGAGAGAGAGAGAGAGAGCGAGCGAGCGAGCAGGGAACTAGGTGAGTATTAGACTCTGTATGTGTGTGTGTGTGTGTGTGTGCATTGAAAGTGTTGAAGAAAAAAAAAAGATCAATATCAATGCTGTTTTTATTTGACGCCTGTTACACCGATCATTCAAACGAAAGGCTTTGAACGGATTATTATTATTATAACTGAAGATAATCTGTTTAACCACTCCAAAATACTAACCCAAAGATAACTACTTCACGTGGGAGATAAATTGTTAAAAAAAAGCCCAAAACAAAAATAAATTAACTATCATTCAAAACATTCTTAATGCGGTGATATACAAACTGAAAAGAATAAAAACAGATATTTTCATGGCCCTAAGTGTTTAAAATTTCTAATCATACAATGACTACGTTTAGAATACCAAGACAATATTTTTCTTGATCAGTTTCAGAATTTCTGTTTCCTAATTGTAAAAGTTATGAACACAGACAGGAAAAATAACAAAAAAATAATGGATGGCGCTGCTCTTGTGGCTACTCGCTATCACCAGGGAGAGCATCCCGAATTTCACGCAGAGAAATCTGCCGTGACTTAAAAGTGGTAGAAAATAAAATAAACAAATAAAATAAAAAAAGTAAAAAAAAAACCCACCATAGTGGCAGTTTGAAAATGAACCACACTTATGCGTTTTCTCTTTGAGTTTGGTTGGCTAGGAAATGCTATGCAATATAGAAAAATGCATTAACTTGATGACACAATGTGTTAAAGTTTTGTGATAAAACTGTATACGTAAGCTGGGCGCCTCATTGTTCGCAAAGCACAAGGTGTTGCTGGTTTGACACAAGGGTGGGGGTTGAAAAGCAATAAACTACGGCCTGATGCTCTTACTCTGCAGTACAGTTATTGACTTGCGTTTTTGTAATCATGTATGCCTAAGAGTTGTTTAAAACCAAATACCAATGACTCTTTTCAGTTCCACGAAGTCACTGTTTGCAAATCACTATAATTATAAAGGGGGATAAGCACTCTAGCTGTGTGCTTAAAGCGACCCAGTGGTAACCTGACGATAGGTGCAAGTTCAAATCTTCGCTGAGATGTCCGTTCAGTGACCCCCCCCCCCCCCCCCCCCCCAGGGATTCCCCCCCCCCCCCCCCCCCCCCCCCCTCCGACCTGACATTGGTAGTGACTCCATTCCCCCAGAAGTCTTTCGGATAAGGCGATAAGTCTCTTTCTCTGTTTCTGGTCCAGTGATCTGGAATGACCTCCCTCTCTCCCTTCGCAAAAAGCCTACTTATGACACTTTTAAATCCAGCCTCAAGACATATTTATTCCAGATCTGACGCCCCCCCCCCTCTTGTTTCATCTCAAATCTATCCCTGCCTAAAACATCCAAAATTCCACCACCATGCCAAAGTGTATAAATCTTTGTGTGTGTGTGTGTGTGTGTGTGTGTGTGTGTGTGTGTGTGTGTGTGTGTGCATGTATGTACACTTGAATTTGTTAACTCTGTTAATTTTATTGGTTGTATGTATGGGTGTGTTGAATGCAAGCACTTTGATTTCTTTTTGCAAGATATAGCGCTATATAAATTCCATTTATTATTATTGTTATCATTATTATAAGTCATTGATCCGATTTGAACATTTTGCACACACGTCACAACCCTGCTCGCCTTTCATAGAAGAATAGATGAACTATGGCCGGTGGGATGGATTGCACGAATATATATACCCAGCATGCATCCTGCTACACAGAGGGGGATAGGCTCCACCAGGTTCAACTTTGCCCTACAAACGCTGTTTGGAAACTTCAGTGCAGTGCCCCAACAGACTTCTTAGGGAGTTAAGGCTGAACTGAAGTCAGGCCAGTCACAAGTAGTTGTTCGAAGACGCTGCACTTCACTCATGTCCTGGATGCGGGGAACAGGATAGCTCAGTGGTCAGGAGCACTCGCTTTGCCCCAGCTAAGGTTAAGCAGCATCGAGCGTGGTTACCACTTGGATGGGTGGCCTTGGCTTCAGTACAGTACCCCAGTTCCCCCAGGTATAAATGGGTACCTGCCCTCTTTAGGGTCAGGGAAGGTAAAGAAGCAGCGAGGGAGAGGAGATGGGCGCCGCCCTCAATATGCTGGCCCTTAGAGAAGAGGTCTCTGACGCCTCGCTCTCCTACGACCACATAGGTTATGGGACACCTTTACCTTTCTTTTTTACCTGGATGCTAGGTAAATACAAGGTGGGTTTGTACACTGTGGCTTAAAGCAGTGCGCCTTGGTTTCCTAGTGTAAGCTCTTCTAGTTCCTCTGTCCTATCTTAAGGGCTTGCGTCGTGTCTGATAGACAGATGATCAGTCTGTGTGTTCCCTCTGTTCCAGACATTCCACGGACAAGCCAGTGTACGATGAGGAGTCTGAGGAGAGTGAAGAGGTAAAGAGCTGCGCGCTGCGTTTTGTTGTGTGTGTGTGTGTGTGTGTGTGTGTGTGTGTGTGTGTGTGTGTGTGTGGTGTGTGTGTGCGTGGCTTATTTTGTTTAATCTTTTTGTTGCGGGGCTGGGGCAGCGGTTGCCACTCACTGTGTTTTTGGATTGTTGTGTGTTATGTTGTGCTGTGCTGTGTGTACTGTGTTGCGTTTGCAGTACCGCTGTGTACAGCATTGTTTTATTCATTTTTTATTCTTATGTTCAGGATAATGCAATGAACACTCATGTGGGTTGTTTTTTTTACATCCACTTCCAGTGTGCATGCGACTTTTTAAAATAATTTTTTCCAACTATTCCTACTATAACTAACAACCTACAGTTCCAAAAGGCGGAAAAAGTGTTAGCGTGTACACAAGATATTGTGCGTGCGTTCGCGTACGAGACCTCAGTTTATCGTCTCATCCGAAGAACTTCTGGTGGAGTGGAGTCGGCACTGATGTTAACTCCAGCGGAAAAGTTCAACTGAACAGGGGTGTCGGTGGTGGTTCGAACCTGGGCTTGGACCCGGGCCGTCAGATCGCAAAGCGCAACGCTCTAACCACCAGACTATCCCGTCCCTTGAAATGTAATCGTCTGTATTGCACTAAACTGTGTTGTACTGTACTGAACTGTGCCGTATTGCACTGAGTACTCAATTGTGATATGCTGTGCTGTACTGCACTGCACTGAATTATGCTATAGTGCACTGAAATATGCAATACTGAACTGTCTTGCACTGAACTATGCTATGGTGCACTGATATATACAATACTGAACTGCTCTGCACTGAACTATGCTATAGTGCACTGATATATACAATAATGAAATGCATTGCACTGAACTATGCTATAGTGCACTGAAATATACACTACTAAACTGTACTGCACTGAACGATGCTATAGTGCACTGATATATACAATACTAAACTGCATTGAACTGTGCTATAGTGAACTGATATATACAATGCTAAACTGCACTGCACTGAACTATGCTATAGTGCACTGAAAATATACAATACTAAACTGTACTGCACTGACTTGTGCTACAGTGCACTGAAATATACAATACTAAACTGTACTTACTGAACTATACTATAGTGCACTGACATATACAATACTAAACTGTACAGCACTGAACTATGCTACTGTGCACTGAAATATACAATAATGAAGTGCACTGCACTGAACTATGCTATGGTGCACTGATATATACACTACTGAACTGGGCTGTAATGCACTTGCACTGTGGTATGCTGAAGTATACTGTATTGTGTGAAGAAATGAATGAAGGTATGCTGTGTAGAGCGTGTTAAAAAAATCACAGCGGTAAACTGTACTGTGTTCTTGCCATCGCTTTATTGTTTGTGAAATCAGGGATAGTCTCTCTACAGAGATCGAGTGTGCTCATACAGTGCAGCTACATGCAACTGTTTTGTGTAGTTTTGTTTTGTCCTTTTATTTTATTTTTCTTTCTTGTTCGTTTTTTCTGCTTTGGTCCATTTTTTGTCTTGATTTTGCCTGGCACCACTTATTGCTGTCGACCATCGGTTCTTACACTTGCTGTCGATCTACCTATCCATTCATCTATTATTCATCCATTAATGTTATCCATCCATCCATCCATCCATCCATCCATCCATCCATCCAACCAGTTGTAAGACTCTCAGTTCCTCTCAATTGACACTTCACTATTCCACATTCCAGGAAGAGTCGGAAGAAGAGGAAGAGGAAGAAACCAGTGAAGAAGAAGAAACCACATCGGAAGAAGAGTCGGACGAAGAAGACGACGACGACGAGTCAGAGGAAGAAGAGGAAGAAACAGAAGAAGAGGAAAGCGAAGAGGAAGAATCGGAAGACGACAGAATCGAGGCGGACAGGAACGGACCCCACGCCAGAAGCTCTGTCGTCACCGCCGCAGGAACCCAGGACGGCAGAGTTGCTCCCCCTGTGGCGTCATCCAAACAGAATCAAGCCATGTCCGGAAGCGTGGTTGTGGGTAATGAGATGACGGAGAGCACGGACACCCCTTCCACCCATGCCGATCTTCCAGAAACATCCTCCCAGAAGCAGACGGGCTCTGCAGACAACGCCGCTTCTAAAACCAAAGACGGTTCCGGGTCAGGCAGCTCCAAACAGAAGACGAAGAAGAAGAAGTCGTCGCTCAATTCTGCCGAAGACAAGAAAATCGTGGCGGAGCACAAGAAAGCGGTCAAGGCAGCTTCCTCCCGGCTGGCGGACTACATCAAAGCGCCTCTGCCGCCCCCGAAACCTAAAGAGGAGAAGGAGAAGAAAGCCAAAGGCAAGGAGAAGAAATCCAGCAAAACGAAGAAGAAAGACGGGAAAGGCGGCGACAAGACCAAAGAGGAGAAGAAGGAGGAGAAGAAGGAGAGGAGGCAGCCGAGGGTCAAGAGGAGAAGCCCAAGGTCAAACGCACGGTGGTGAAGAGCAAGTGGGGCAACATCATGTCCCAGATCGAGGCCAGCAAGAGCACGGTGAAGATCAAGCCCAAGGCGGAGATCCAGAGCTCCCTGGCAGCCTACCTCAGCGCCCCGCCCCCGCCCAACCCTAAGAAAGACGCCGCCGACAGCAGCGCCGACACCGTCAAGGAAGCCCCCAAGCCCGCCAAGCCCAAACCCAAGCTCATCAAACACCCTAAGCCGGACTTCAGCAACATCAAGAGCAAGCTGAACATCACCCCGCCCGCGCCTCTGCCGCGCGAGACAGCAACGCTACCAACGGGGGGAAAGCCAAGAGTCCGGGACCCAACACCCAGAAAGGCCTCAACAAGATCCCCTCTCCTACCGGCAAAGGCTCGAACCTCAAGCCCGGGGAGCCCAGGTCCAGGACCAGCGTGTCCAGGAAGCCTCCCGTGCCCAAGTTCAACGCCAAGGAAGCTGCGGAGAAGAGGCAGGAGGTTCTGGAGAAGGACTCTGCCCGGAGTCAGCGCACAGGCAGCTTCAGCAGTGTCTTTGAGTCCTCTGCTGTGTTTGATGGTAAGTGCCTAGGCTGTTGTTCTTTGTTTTGCTTGTGTGTTTGGTTTGGTTTCTGCTGTTTGGTTTGGTTTGTGTTGTTTTTTCAATGTTGGTGTGTTGTTGTTGGTGTGTTTTTGTGTGTGTGTGTGTGTGTGTGTGTGTGTGTTTAGTTGTGTTGTGTGTTTTGTTTTGTTTATTTGTTGTGCTGGCAGGGTCCCACCCAGCTCTGTTTAGTATTTTTTTATGATATCATTTCTTGTTTGAGAAAGATAGACATGCATGTTATAACTATATAAACACGATATACAGTTAGAGATGAAATGAATCGACAAGGAGACGATGTACGAAGAAGAAGAAAAAGAAGAAGAAGAAGAAGAGGTAGAATAAGAAGAGGAGGAGGAGGAAGAAGAAGAAGGAAGAAGAAGAGAAGAAGAGGAGGAGGAGGAGGAGGAGGATAGAAGAGGAGGAGAAGGGGAAGAAGAGAGAAAGGTAGAGGAGAAGAAGAGGAAAGAAGAAGAAGAAAGGTAGCAGAAGGAGAAGGAGAAGAAGACGACGACGATGAAGAAGACGACAATGAGCAATAAACAAACAAAGAAACAAAAACAAAGAAACAAAAAGTATACCTTGAAAGAAACGTACAGGAATTTTCTTGAAGCACCTCAGTTGTCAATTAATGAGTATCAGCTATTATGTTCTTGTGGGTGAATATAAATAAATACTCGTTGCCTGTAATTTGCCTGTAATGTTGCCCAGTTTGTTTTAATTTCATTTTACAATTTAAAAAAAAGTCTTATCTGCCTTCCTCTATTACTATTTTTCATTTGATTTGCTGCAGTTTCTTGCTTGTGTGGTAGGTGTGTGTGTGTGTGTGTGAGAGAGAGAGAGAGAGAGAGAGGAGAGAGAGAGAGAGAGCGAGCGAGCATATGTGTGTAAGTGAGAGAGCGAGCGTATATGAGAGAGAGAGAGTAAGTGTGTGCATGTGTGTGTGAACATATTCAACTATTCAGCAAAGCTTTCATTCATTAAGTCTTTATTGATGTATTGTTGTGATGGTTGTTAATTAATACTGACATTTTAGAAATGGTTCTTTGGGATATTATGGTATGGGACTTAACTGAAATTCGGTGGATTTTGTAGCTCAACGTGAGTTATCACCCTTCGCTTGAGCACCCCCCCCCCTCCACGGCATTACCCCCCCTTCCCCCAATTCAGTTGTGATCTAATCCTCATTTCTGATCTCTTTCTCCTCTCATACATCATACATACATACATACATACATAACATACATACATAATCATACTACATAATATATATATCATACATATTATACTATATATATATATATATATATATATAATATTATATATATATAATATATATATATATATATATTATATATTATTTTATATATATATATACTTAGAGGCGCGCGCGCTCACACACCTACCCTCACGCGCAGGCACAACAAATGTACGCATGCTCTTTCTCTTTCTCTCTCCCTCCCTCCCTCCCCGTCCCCCCCCCCCCTCTCTGTGCCCCCAAATTAACTCCATTCCTTCTTCTCTTTCTCTCTTTACCCCCACCATATCTCTCCACTCCTCGTCTTCGTCTTCTCGCCCCCCCTCCCCTAACCCCACCACCTCCCTCCCCACCCTCAGTTTTCTATTTTCGTTCAGCAAGAAATGTCATTGTCCTTTAACAGTCTTTTGCTTCCTGGTTTTAACGAACCTTTTGCGGATGGCCATAGATGTTCTTCTTTCTGTCCGTCTGTGCTTCTGTCCTCTGTCTGTCTGTCTGTCCGCGTGTCTGTCTGTCTGTCTGATCTGCGTCTTTCGATCCTCTCCTCTTCCTCCTGCTATGCCCATCTGTGTCTGTCTGTCTTTGACTGTCTCTCCTCGCCCTCCTGCTTTGTCCCTCTCTGTTTCTGTTTCTCTGTCTCTCCTTGTCTGTCTCTCTGTCTGTTTGACTCTGTCTCTGCTTTCCTCTTCCTCCTGCTCTGTCCCTCTCTGTTTCTGTCTCTCCTTGCCTGTCTGTCTGTCTGTTTGACTCTGTCTCTCTTCTCCTCTTCCTCCTGCTCTGTCCCTCTCTGTTTCTGTCTCTCCTTGCCTGTCTGTCTGTCTGTTTGACTCTGTCTCTCTTCTCCTCTTCCTCCTGCTCTGTCCCTCTCTGTTTCTGTCTCTCCTTGTCTGTCTGTCTGTCTGTCTGTTTGACTCTGTCTCTCTTCTCCTCTTCCTCCTGCTCTGTCCCTCTCTGTGTCTGTCTCTCCTTGTCTGTCTGTCTGTTTGTCTGTTTGACTGTCTCTCCTCTCCTCTTCCTCCTGGTCTGTCCCTCTCTGTCTCTGTCTCTCCTTGTCTGCCTGTCTGTTTGTCTGTTTGACTTTGTCTCTCCTCTCCTCTTCCTCCTGCTCTGTCCCTCTGTGTCTGTCTCTCCTTGTCTGTCTCTCTGTCTGTTTGTCTGTTTGACTCTGTCTCTCTTCTCCTCTTTCTCCTGCTTTCTCCCTCTGTGTCTGTCTCTCTGTCTCTCCTTGTCTGTCTCTCTGTCTGTTTGTCTGACTCTGTCTCTCTTCTCCTCTTTCTCCTGCTTTCTCCCTCTGTGTCTGTCTCTCCTTGTCTGTCTGTCTGTCTGTTTGACTCTGTCTCTCCTCTCCTCTTCGTCCTGCTCTGTCCCTCTGTGTTTGTCTGTCTGTGTTTTTTGTTGGCGTCTTTGTCACTGTCTCTGTTTTCCTGTCTCTCGATGTAGCTCTGGTTCTGTATCCATTTCTTAGTATCCCACAGTGTGCGCGTGCGTGTGTGTGTGCGTGTGTGTGTGTGTGTGTGTGCGCGCGCGCGTGTGTGTGTAACAGCATATGCGTTTGCAGACATCGTTATTTGACCTTTCAAGGTGTCCAATTAACATCATTTATATATGTGTGTGTGTGTACATGTATCTGTGTGCGCTCGCGCGCGTGTATGTGTATGTATCTATGCATGCATGCATGCATGCGAAATGTGCATATTCGTCTTCATGAACCTGCGCTGTGGAGCAAATTCGTGTTTGTGATTGTCAGGGAGTCAATACTGGAGGTGTGGCTATTGCGTTATCGCTGGTTCGTCTGGTGTCCAGTTAACATTACATGTATATGCATGACTGTCTCCCTTACTTGCTTCCTGGTTCATGGGGTTGAATGACCATAATATTATTATGCAGTGATCCTTTTTCTATCTTTCATCCACTCTGCCTGTCATCGTGTGTGTGCGTGCGTGTGTAGGTGTGTGTGTGTGTGTGTGTGGTAGGTTGTGTGTGTGTGTGTGTGTAGGTGTAGGTGTGTGTGTAGGTGTGTGTGTGTGTAGTGTGTGTGTATTGTGTGTGTGTAGTGTGTGTGTATGTGTGTGTATGTGTTTGTGTGACCTCCATCTATCTGTCTCTGTCTCTCCATCTGTCTGTTTCTGGGCTCTCCATCTGGCTGTTTCTGTCTCTTTCCCTCTGTCTGTCTCTGTCTCTCCATCTGTCTGTCTCTGTTTCTCCATCTGTCTGTCTCTGTATCTCCATCTGTCTGTCTCTGTTCTCCATCCCGCCTGTCTCTGTATCTCCATCAATCTGTCGTATCTGTCTCTCCATCTGTCTGTCTCTCCATCTGTCTGTCTCTGTATCTCCATCTGTCTGTCTCTGTTCTCCATCTGTCTGTTTCTGCCCCTCCATCTGTCTGTCTCTCCATCTGTCTGTCTCTGTCTCTCCACCTGTCTGTCTCTGTCTCTCCATCTGTCTGTCTCTGTCTCTCCATCTGTCTGTCTCTGTCTCTCCATCTGTCTGTCTCTGTCTCTCCATCTGTCTGTCTCTGTCTCTCCATCTGTCTGTCTCTGTCTCTCCATCTGTCTGTCTCTGTATCTCCATCTGTCTGTCTCTGTTTCTCCATCTGTCTGTCTCTGTATCTCCATCTGTCTGTCTCTGTCTCTCCAATCTGTCTGTTCTGTCTCTCCATCTGTCTGTCTCTGTCTCTCCATCTGTCTGTCTCGTCTCTCCATCTGTCTGTCTCTGTCTCTCCATCTGTCTGTCTCTGTTTCTCCATCTGTCTGTCTCTGTTTCTCCATCTGTCTGTCTCTGTCTCTCCATCTGTCTGTCTCTGTCTCTCCATCTGTCTGTCTCTGTCTCTCCATCTGTCTGTCTCTGTCTCTCCATCTGTATTTGTCTTCTTTCTTCCCCCGGTGTCCTTACTTCTGTTTGTACTGTACTGCCTGTTCTTCTGTTTGTCTGAATGGACAACAGTCTGTCATTCTGTCTTTTCTTTCTTTGCCAGCCACTCTCTTTCTGCTGTCCGTATAGTATTGATCTTTGTCTATCTGCCTCTGTCTGCCTCTGCCCTTCTCTTCCTCTATGTGTGTGTGTGTGTGTGTGTGTGTGTGTGTGTGTGTGTGTGTGTGTGTGTGTGTGTGTGTGTGTGTGTGTGTGTGTTTGTATTCTTATTCTTATTCCTTTATTTCGAGGATAATGGAATAAGCACTCGTGTGCTTTTTTTCGTCCAGTCCCCGTGTGTATGCAGTTTTGTAAATATTGTCATCCGTTCCCACCGGCACACAATGGCTTACTCTGTGTGTGTGTGTGTGTGTGTGTGTGTGTGTGTGTGTGTGTGTGTGTGTGTCTCTCTCTCTCTCTTTGTCAAAATTGGCTTACTACATTTTGTTCCCTAGCTATTCTGGTTAACACTTTTGGGTATTGATCTGTACACTGTCTGCCAGACACAGACAGATAGACGGACATTCAGACAGACAAAGAGTCAGAGAGATAGATAGATGGGTGGATAGATAGATAGATGGATAGATAGATAGATAGATAGAAGGATAGATAGAAGTATACATAGAAGGATAGATGGATAGATAGATGGAAGGATGGATGGATAGATAGATAGATAGATAGATAGAAAGAAAAAATAAATAGCTAGCTAGATAGACAGAGAGACAGAAACATATGCATAGACAGAAAGAGAGACAAACGCACATACACACAGACCGACCAGACCACACACTCGCACACACACAGAGGCAAGAATGCAAGTTAAGTAATACAGAACAAAGGAAAGATGAATAAACAGATTGATGGAGAAACGGAGAGACGGATGGGCGGGTGGATGAATAGATGGATGGATGGATAAATGGATGGATAGGTGGATCAATGAATGGATGGATGGGTGAGTGGGTAGGTGAATGAATAGATAGATGGATGGATGGACGTATAGATGGGTACACAGACAGACGGAAAGATCGATGGATGGACAGAAGAACAGACAAACAAATGGATGGATTAATGAATGTGAATGAACACACAGACGAACGGACAGACAAACAAACGGACGGATGAGAAGATCGATCGATCGATCGATTGCAGGATGAATA
This sequence comes from Rapana venosa, assembly GCA_028751875.1. Lineage (NCBI taxonomy): Eukaryota > Metazoa > Mollusca > Gastropoda > Neogastropoda > Muricidae > Rapana > Rapana venosa. Next base: position 35,015,228 of record CM054144.1, read on the forward strand.
GATACACCCATTCCCCCCCGCATGACAGATGTACGCATTATTTTCCTCAAGTTACATTCCCCCAACCGCCCCTCCCTCCCACTCTTGTGATATCGGGCATCAGACAAAAGCTGTGGGTGTCCAGATTATGGATTGGGTCACACAGACCCAAGCTTATGCTGTCTGCTCTCTTAATATCATCTCCCTCCTCCTCCTCCCCCCCCCCCCCCCCCCCCCCCCCGATCCCTTCGTTGCCCCGCCACATCTCTTCCCTGTATTTCTTCGCCCACAGAGTTTTTTCTTTTCCATCTT
>CM054144.1:35029273-35042183 GCA_028751875.1 Rapana venosa
AGCAAGCGGTTGTCAAACAGTTACCGTTACAGAACTGTTTCCCTTCACCATGCGCCAATTCTGTGAAACACTGCAAGCCGTATTTTCTGTCATTTCGCCAGACAGGCATACAGCCTTTTTATTTTAGCCTTTGTATGTGTGACCTCCCAACCCCCCCCCCCCCCCCCCCCCCCCCCCCCCCCCCTTCTTTTTCTTTTTCTTTTCTCTCATTCTCCAATGCCTTTGTGCCCTTTTTGGCACGTAGGGCAGCAACAAATGTTCTCCCCTCCTGTCTGTCCTGGGCCCGCTTCTGAATGGTTCCCCAGGTATGTTGGAAGGTCTTCAGCTCTGTTTCGACAGCCCGACGCCAAGTGTTCTTGGGTGAAACCCCGTTTGCGTTTTCCTTCTGGTGTCCCGTGGAGGGCTGTTCGGGCGATGTTTCCCTGTTCCGACGGCAGATATGCCCTATCCATCCCCATCGCCTATGATGATGATGTGTCCATGCTTTCCTGGTTGCAACTTGCAAAAAATCTTGGTTGGAGTGGTTTCTAGGCAGAAGATGCGCAAGATTCTTCTGAGATTTTTGTGTGGAATTAGGATGTTTGTCGAGGTCACTCTCAGTCATTTCCTCCAGCACTCCGAGCGTACAAAAAGGTGGAAGTACACAGCTTTGGCATAGTTTAGTTTGTCTGTGCTGTCTGGAACGATTTCCACCAATTGTTCAGATTTCTGTAAGCATTCTTGACTTATGCTAATCCGGTTCTTGATGTCGCTGCCTTGCTCCACCGTCATGCCATAAACAGTGCTCCGATGGTACTGAACTCTACAGTGTTGGTAAATCTTTTCCATCACTGTGAACCGGTGAGGGGTTTGAACGTTCAGGTGTGTCATCTCCTCTGTCTTCTTTTTGCTGTTTTCAGGCCTACTTTGCTGTGCGAAAGTGCTGAGCCGGGATGTTTCTCTTGAAGGTGATGGTGGGTATGTGAGAGAAGTGCCAGATTGGCTGGCAAAGTCTTAGGGTTGTCTTCAAGCGTTGAGAAGTGGGTCCATCTGATGCCCCGTGATTGGTCAGCTGTTGTTCTGTCTCATCACAAATCAATTGTCAGGTATGAAGAGTAGTACTGGACATGGGGCAGCTTGTTGACGCTGGTTTTTGTTACACTGAACCGGTTCATGCTGTTTCCTACTTGACGTGAATGTTGTTGTAGATAGAAGCTCTTAATGGACTGGGATATCTCCTGTGGAATTCCATATGCTCGGAGTATGCGCCATCACTTTTCGATTGAATCTGTCAAAGAGCTTTTTCAAATCACGAGTTGATTTACTGCTGTCTCTGCCATCCCGTGCCTGTTTGTGATGTTGCGCAGGGTGAAGATCTGGTCTATTGCATCTTCTTCTCTGGTCGGAAACTGCTCAGCTTCCTTTCTGAGTGATGGTCCACTGCTCTGAGATTCGTCCGACTGATGATCTTTGCGAATCTTGCTGGGATTAGATAGCAGAGTGATTCTTCCAGATGTTACAATTGTTCAGGGCTCCTTTTCTTGGGATCTTCACGATGACTCCTTCTGTCCAATTTGCTGGATAGCTGTTTCTCTCCAATATAGTGCAAAGAGTGGCTGTTGAACTTTAGATGCAAAACTCAGGATCTGCTTGAAAAGTTCTGCGTTGAGATTGTCCTGGCAGGGGCTTTTCCATTCTTGAGAGGCTGATAGCTGCTATAATCTCTTCCTTCTCTGGTGGTGTGCTGTTTCACATTGTGATCGGCATCAGGATCTTGTAATCTGCCTCTTCAGATGGTGGTGGTCTGTTGAGAACTTCGTGGAAAAGGTCTGCCCATCTTGCACTTGTTCTGCTTCTTTTGGGTAGTATTTGGCCTTTGTTTATTAGGTTGGTGTGTCGCGATTGCCACGGTACTTGCCACTGGACAGTTTGGTGATTCTTATCTGTCCTTGCTCTCCTTTGGGGGCGGGGCTCCTCTGCTGTGGCAAAATCATTCCATATAGTACGCTTGTCTGTTCTTGTCATTCTCTTCACAGTTTGGTTGTTGTGTTTTTTTTACTGTTGTTTTGTCCCTCTCTCTCTTCTGCTTCTGACTTTGTCTCTAAGATTTTGTTCTTCAGTTTCTAGGTTGCCAGGTGTCTGCTGTAATCACCTTTTTTCTTTCACTGTCCTAACACGATTCATGGTTGTGTGTAGGCTGTCCTGGATTGTTTCCACATGGTGTTTGTAAGTGTGTCGGAGGTGTGTAGTTTACAGTATCCACCATTGCTTGGAACTTGTTTTTCAGCTGGAGGGTGAAAGCATCTTTTACTTTGTGTTGTGCAGCTTTTCCACTCAAAATGTTTTGTCTTGGTTTCCCAGATCCTTTATTTTCTCAGCTTCACTTTTTAGGGTGAAGATGACAAAGGTGTGTCACTGCTAACATCGGCTCTCTCCTTACTTTTACAATCTAGAGCGATATCCTCATGGTCCCATTGATCTACGGTGGTCGATTGTTTTTGTTCTTCCATTGGTGGGAACACCAGGTAAGCTTGTGGATCTCAGGGTGTGCAATTAATTTCCCTCCAAGGGCCAGTTGTTTGACATGCAGGAAATTCACCATCTTTCTCCGTTGTCATTTATGCTGCCACATCCTTCTTTTCCATTGGCTCTTCTTGGTTTGTGTTGTCTTTTCCGTCTTTTGCATGTAGGTCACACCACTATCCTATGTCAATGGTTTGGTGTATTTTCATTTCATCCTGTAATTGTTCATAAAATGTATCTTACTTTCTTCTCCGTTGTCCTTGGTTGGTTGCATAAGCAATGGCCTGATTGTGGTTTAGATGTATTACCTTTCATTCTTATCTTCTCATCCTGCTGTTGATAAGGTTAACTTCTCATTCCTTTTTCATGATATATGGCTATCCTCATGGTGTTGGTTGTCATACTCTACCAATGTTCTCCTGGTTTGCTCTGTATTTGCCTAATCCTGTCCTCGGCTTCAACGACTCGAGAATATGTAAAATTGTAAGCGTCTATCTCTGCTGTAACTTTTTGCACTTGTTTTCCCGTCGCAACATGGTTTTACATTCCAGAATTATTTGGTCTTAGTTTTGACGCTTGAGACTTTCATTCTGGAGTATCTCCGATTACTTTAGAAAGCCCCAATCACACGTAGTGTCGTTTCTGTATGTAACAGAGTGGAGTATCCACCCCGTCGAGCCACTAACTAGCATATTTGATGCTCCAAGTTCTTTCACGATCCTGCTTGCGCGCCATTTGTAACAGAGTGGAATTGTGATCTGCCACAACTCTGTGTACAACTTCTCGGCTACAGAACAGTATGAACAGGGGAGCTTATGGCTCTAAGAAGAGGTGCTAAATATAACATTCTCTAGAAGGCAAGTGTATACCATGGGTTGTTTTCAACACCACCCAAGGAAAGCGGCAGCACAATTTGCAGGGTGTGTCCCAAAATCGTAACACGTTCGCTTCTGAACAAATGGGAAGTAATCTACTTACCACACCAACACAGGTAACAAAGTTTTTTTTTTTTACAGAACAGGGTTGTTAGCCTGTGTCTAACCCCCTAACTGGGGGAAGGTTCCACCTTGTCGCTTTTAGACATGCCTTGTTGGGGCAGAGATCTATTCTTGCTATGCTTGCTTTGCAGCATTACCTGCGGAGTCCCACGGGGCTCTCTCTCTCATACTCTTTATAAATTGTATAATTGTAATCAATGTGTCTGTTTTTGATATAAATGTTCAAGTCAGTGTGTTTATTGAACACATATCTATCTCCTTTCTCAAAATCATTATAATCGATGTATCTCTTTGGCATTAATGTTCAGGTCAATATTTTTTTGGATTATGTGTTTGTGGAATACACACTTACATCTTTTCTTAAAATCATGCGTTGAATTTTTGTTGTCGTTATAGTTGGGGTTTTTCCTTTATATATACACATATAATGTGTGTGCGTGTGTGTGTGTGTTGTGTGTTGTCGTGTGTGTGTGTGTGTGTGTGTGTTGTTGTGTGTGTGCATTTTGTTGTCAGTCCCCTAATCAGGGACACGGGTCGGATGAAAAAAACGTTATATGAATACTTTACTTGTATCCTTGGAAAATAAAGCTCATTTTCTTTTTGTCTCTGTCTGTTGTCTGTCTGTTTCTCTCTCTCTCTCTCTTCTCTCTCTCTCTCTCTCTCTCTCTCTCTCTCTTTTCCTCTCTCTCTCCATCTCTTGCTCTTCACCCTCACCCCCTCTCACTTCTCTTTCCCCCCCCCTCCCTCTTCCCCCCTCTCCCCACCCCCCCCCCCCCCCCCCCCCCTCGTCTCACACCTCTCAAACCCTTACCCCATTTCTTTCTGCTTTCAGAGAAGGAGCAAAGGACTGCTTCATGATCTTTCCTTGGCACCCGCAGTGAAGTCCTCTTCGGAGACTGCAGTGAAATAAACGCCCACCCCTCTTCTCTTCGGTCCTGGGCCTGCTTTTAGTGCAGGGGCGAGGGTGGCATGAAAGACGACATGATGCTGCTTATATGAAGCTACACACCGTCCGTTTGTGGGCGTGAAAATAATGGTAAGTCGTCGTTGTTTTTTGTCTTTGTTGTTGTTCGTTGTCTTTTGTTGTTTTTGTTGTTGTCGTTGTTGCTGTTATTGTTTTTTTTGCCTTTGTGGTCGTTTTTGTTGTTGTTGTGGTAGGTATGTTTGTGATTTCATTATTGTGTTTTTGTCATTATAATTTCAATGCTTTTTTACATTATATGATTTTTATTTTATGATTATTTTTAGATTATTACTAGTGTATATGAATGGGACACTAACAAGACACAGACACAAACACCTCTTTTCTCTACCCCTCCCCCTCCTACACACACACCACACATACACACAAACACACCTTCTCTACCCACCATATTCCACTTACACATACGCGCACACACACACAACACACACACACACACGCAACACACACACACACACACACACACACACACACACACACACCACAACACACACACACACACACGCTTCGCACACCCTCCCCACCCCACCCACTCCCAACCCCACAGAGCAAATAACAGACAGTTTCGTGTCACCTTGCCTAGCGATTAATATAATATATTAAAAAAAAAACCCACCCTTCCCTCGTTTTCCTCACTTTTTCAATAGAAGACCAGCGACTAAGCAAAGAAAAGTTTGTTGTTTTGGCATTTTTCATACGCTGTCAGTGACCAAAACAGTACAGTTGAATAGCCTACATTCCCAGTCATTTCTCATTATGGAACAAGGAGACGGGAGGATATAAACTGCATGCCCATCCTTTGGGACCCAATGGCCAGTTCATGACCCCCCCCCCTCCATCCCATCCTTACCCTCTATCCTCACCCCTCCCCGCCCCCACCCCAAGGTGAAAGAAAGAAGTGCCCATCGGCTGATATACCTGTATATTGTTATACACTCTGACAGAATAGTACTTTCTTGTGCCAAAAAGCCGGTAGTAGCTTGAAAAAAGGGTTACTGATACTGTCTTCTCCTACCTTGATTTTTTCTTCCCTACTTTCACGCGAGGATGGGACATAGGGAAGATAGAAGGCTCAGACAGAGAAAAGACATACAGAAAGGCACACACACACACACACCACACACACCCACACACAAAAAAACAAACACACACAGAGGCGCAGATTAGATAGACGCTTTGGGCACCTGGTGACCGTGCGTGCGTGCACACGCGCACTCATACGCGCGCAGGTGGCATGCACACATATGTATTTAAAGTATGCTTCTCTTTCTAAGTCTTCACTCTTGAGTGTGAGAGAGATGAGAGGAGAGAGAGAGAGAGAGAGAGAGAGAGAGGGAGAGAGAGAGAGAGACGAGAGTGAGAGACGATGAGGAAGTGCCTGAGAGATATTCGAGATAGATGAGAGAGAGTGTGGGTTAGAGAGACAGAAGACACGACAGATGGCAGAACAGACAAACAAAACACAGACACACACAAAACAAACACACACTTACGAGGAGACAGACAAACAGAAGAGAACACACAGAAGCAGAAAAAACAACAAAAGGCAGTCAGTAAACTCCGCCAACGCCATTTCAAACGACACAAGGAGTTGGTTCATCCCCTTTGTTTCTTTCACCTACAGTCAGTCAGTCAGTCAGTCAGTCAGTCAGTCAGTCAGTCAGTCAGTCAGTCAGTCAGTCAGATAGTCAGTCAGTCAGTCAGTCAGTCAGATAGTCAGTCAGTCAGTCAGTCAGTCAGTCAGATAGTCAGTCAGTCATTCAGTCAGTCAGATAGTCAGTCAGTCAGTCAGTCAGTCAGTCAGTCAGTCAGATAGTCATTCATTCATTCATTCATTCATTCATTCATTCATTCATTAGTCAGTCAGTCAGTCAGATAGTCAGTCCAGTCAGTCATTCAGTCATATAGTCAGTCAGTCAGGTCAGATGTCAGTACAGTCAGTCAAGTCCGTCAGATCATTCAAGTCATTCAGTCAGATAGTCAGTCATTCAGTCAGATAGTAGTCAGCAGTCAGTCAAGTCAAATCAGATAGTCAGACATTCAGTCAGATAGTCAGTCGTCGTCACTCACGTCGTCGATAGTCAGTATTCTAGTCAGATAGTAGTAAGTCAGTCAGGTCAGTCAGTATTTCGGTTCAGATAGGGTCAGTCATTCAGTCAGATAGTCAGTCAGTCCATCAGTCAGTCAAGTCAGTCAGTCAGATAGTCAGTCATTCACGTATATAGCCAGTAGTAAGTCAGTCAGTCAGTCAGTCAGTCAGTCATTCATTGATAGTCAGTCAGTCAGTCAGATAGTCAGGTCAGTCAGTACAGTCAGTCAGTCAGTCTGTCAGTCAGGTTAGTCAGTCATGCAGTCAGATAGTCAGTCAGCAGTTCACTCAGTTCAGATCAGATAGGCAGTCAGTCAGTTCAGATAGTCAGTCCGTCAGTCAGTCAGTCGTCATCAGTCAGGTCAGTCAGATAGTCATTCACACATTTTTCATTTAATTTCAGTCAGTCAGTCTGTGAGATAGTCCGGTCCAGTCAGTCCGTCAGATTAGCAGTCTACTCTGGACGATCTACAGACAGCCAGAGAGGTTGCCGACTATTAATTAAGTACGGTCTGTGAAGACCCCTGGAGCTGATGAGATGTCAAGAGGTCGGCTTGTTCATGGTTCACGCAGCGCGTGGCCTTACGGGGCAGCTTGTGAAGTCACGACTATTGTATATTGATTTGGGGGAGATTGATTTTTGTTTTAGTACCATCTTTTTGAAGGTTTGGTTTATTTTTTTATGTTATTTTTTTTAGGTTTGTTGTTGTTGTATTTATACTTGCGGTCCCAGCTTTTTCTAACTTTTTTCTTCTTCTTCTTCTTCTTCTCTAAAAAAAAAAGTACTCTATAATAATTTTTTATATTTATTCAACTGTTGGTGTTTGGGATAAGCCTTATTTCGTTGTTCCCTGGTATCATTTAGATCTGTTCGTTCGTTCGTTTGTTCGTTTGTTCGTTCTTTCATTCGTTCAGTTAGTCAGTCAGTCGGTGGGTCGGTGGGTCTTTTTCTACCTTCTCGGTCTGTTTGTCGGTCTGTCTATCTGTGTCATTGTGCCTGCGTCATACGAAGTATATCCTGGTCTTTTTCTCTTTCCAATCTTCCCGACCGATCTCTGTCTCTCTATCTCTCTGTATTTCTCTGTCTCCCTCACTCCTCTCTCTGTGTCTGTCGTCGCAGTCTCTTGTTCTGTCTGTCTGTCTGTCTGTCTGTTGTTGTCTCTCTCTCTCTCTCTCTCTCTCTCTCTCTCTCTCTCTCCTCTCTCTTTTTCCCTTTACCATTGACCACAGTCTTGAAGACGGCCCTGTGCTGTTTGTGTTAATGGTCATCTGCTGGTTCAGCTCCATTGAGTGCCCTTTGGCGGCTGTCTATTCACTTCAACTTCCTTTGCTTTGCGGGTTAAGTCTTTGGCACTTTTTTACTTCTCATGAAGATTTTTCAACGAGCAAAAGGCTGAAGAATATTTCCATGATGTGTGTTTGTGTGTGTGTGTGTGTGTGTGTGGGGGGGGGGGGGGGGGTGGTACCTAGAGTGTTTGCCTGCCAGAAATAGATTAAAGCGGTTTGTTTAATATAAAGTCGGAATCTGAGGTTCAAAACTTTGTAAATATATGTATGTATGTATGTATTTATGTATGTTATGTATGTTGTATGGATGTATGTATGTGTTATGGAAGGATGGATGGGATGGTATGGGGGTGTGTAGATTATGTATGGATGTATGTATGTATGTATGTATGTAGTATGTATGTATGTTGTATGTATGTTTGTATGATGTAGTATGTATTCTTGACTGACTATTGTTTTATGTATAAAATCTGTACAGTGTGGTCATTTTCTTTAGGTCATTTTGTGTTGTTATCGTACACAAAACGAAAGCATTTTGTAGTAACAACAGCTGTTTGTTTCGTGTCTTTTTCTCTTCCACAAGCCTTTGTCTGTGCAATGACATTACATAATTATAGGCCTATATCATACTGCTATCCGTCTCAGAAAGGAAATATTGTCGCTAGCACGAGTGATGCCTCCTCGGCGGACACTGGTTTGTAGGGTGTGTTTGCACGCGCGTGCACGGCCACCCACGTGCACACACGCACATCCACCACACACACAAACACACACACACACACACACACACACACACACAACACACACACACACACACACAACACACAACACACACATAGGAGTCATGTGTAGCATTTCTGATCTATATAAGGTTGATAATGATATCAACCCCAGCACGCTTGAATCTGGTGTGTGGTGTGTGTGTGTGTGTGTGTGTGTTTGTCAATGTGTGTGTGTGTGCTGTACCAAGTGTGTGATGTGAATCGTGTTGTGTTGTGTTGTTGGTTCGGTTTTGGTTTTTTACTTTCTTGCTGCTTTTACGTTCTTTTGTGTTACACAAAAAATATGCTGATTTATTTAGTTTTGCCGCTGTTAGTTTCTGTTTCATTTTATGAGATGAGCTAAATTGTTATTGGCTGACGTTAGTTACTGTGGGTGGTTTCCATTGCTGAATTTATTCTTTGACGGAAAGGATAACGTTGTTCTGCCTCAAATCAAAAAAGCACATGTACATGCGTGTATTTGACAGGGGAAGGAGGGAGAATGTCTTTGTTTATACTTCTTTGCTCTGAACCATTAGCATGTTGGTTTTCTTGTTTTCCTTATATATGAGTATTACTTATGCCGGTGAAGGGGATAATGGGTGAGGATATTTATGTGTATGTGTATGTAAGTGATTAAAAGATACATCAATTTCCTCTAGTTTTATATCCATTTGGTTGTTGTGTTGTTATTGTTGTGGTGGTGGGGGTGGGGTTTCTGGTTTATTTTGCTTTTTGTTTGTTTGGGTTTAGGGTGGTTTTCTTGGGGAGGTGGGGAGGCGGTAAATTTTGGACTCTTTTTCTCGTCTTTTGATATTCTATATTGTTCTTCATTTGTCTTGGCTATTTTATTCTTTTCCTTGTTGTTATTGTCGCTGTTGTTTGTTGTGTACGTTTGTTTGTGTTTGTTTGATTGTTTATTTCCTTGTGTTGGATGTTCTTGTTGATTCATCTTTTTGTTGTTGTTTTATTAGTTGTTTGTATGGTTGAAGGTTTGTGTGTGGTATGTGTGTGAGGGGGGTGGGAGGAGCAGGTTGGTGTGGTTTTTTATATTTTATTAAGTTTATGTCTTCTTTGTTTGTTTTGGTTTGGTTATTCTTTGTAGCTTGTTTGTTTGTGTTGTGAGGTATTTTTTCAAGATTTTTTGAATTATTTTAATTGTATGGGTTATTATTTTCTGGTTTTTGTGTTTGGTTTTTAATTCCACATATGCAATATGATATTGTTTTTTGTTTGATTTGTATAGTTTACATCCATAGATTCGGTTTTTTATTCTATGGCTGCACATAACATAATCTATTTTTCTCGGCTTTTTTTTTCTTTAGATAGATGGCTTGATGAAAAAGCAAATGCACTGCTTATTCAACCAAATGTACCATCTGAAATAAAGTTTGACTTTGAAAAAACTAATAAAGTTTGACTTTGACTTTGCAGGGACATAACAAAACTGTAACTCCCCGCCCCCACCCCCGTCTCTCCACATTTTCCCACATTGCCCACCCCCATCTACACGATAAATTTGTGTTGATCTCATAAAAACTTCAAGTATGAAACCTACCGCTAATATATGCATTCTAACTCCCCCCATCCCCTGTCCCTCTTTTCCCCATTGAATGCTGGACCCAAGCCCCTAAAACCTCCCTCCTCTCCCTTTTGTTACGGTTTATTGCTACTGTGCACAGCAGGACAAAGTGTTTAGTGTGGGGGAAGGTTTTGACTTGTATCTCCCCCCCCCCTCTCTCTCTCTCTCTCTCTCTCTCCCTCCCCCCCTTCTTCTCTCTCTCTCTCTCTCTCCTCTCTCTCTCTTCTCTCTCTCTCTCTCTCTCTCTCTCTCTCTCTCATACTTGACCAAAGATGTGGGTTTGCCTGTCGCTGCTGCTTTGTGTAGTAAGGGGAAAAAATTCACGATGTTTTAGCTGTCTTGGTATTATTGTTTATTTGTCCATGACATTTTCTTTAAAAAGCTTTGACGTTTTTGATCGTGTGAGTGAGTCTTTTTGTATATTTTGATTTTTTTTCTCCTCCATTGTCTGTTTGTTGTGATGGTATATTGTTGCTGTTGTAGTTACTAGTAAAAAAGAAAATGAAGAGTGCAAAAAGTCGAATGATTTGTTATTCATATGGATGGATCTGCGAATTGGATTCAATGTTTTCTTTTTTAAAAATATTTTTAGATGCCCTTAATGCTGCTAAACGAACCCTATTCTGGTTCTTGTGTGTCACATGACCATTTTGAGCGTTTCACATACTCTGTGTCCCCAGAAACGCTCATATGACATACACAGAGAGAGAGAGAGAGAGAGAGAGAGAGATGAGAGGAGAGAGGAGAGAGAGCAGGGAGAGAGCCGAGAGCGTGATAGAAGCGAGAGACAGAGACAGAGACTGAAAGAGAGAGAGAGTGACAGAGAGAGATAGATAGATAGATAGAGAGAGAGAGAGAGTGATAGAGGAGAGAGAGAGAGAGAGGAGAGAGAGAAAGAAAGAGAGACAGAGGACAGAGACAGAGACGAGAGGAGAGAGAGAAGAAAACCTCTGCATTGCCCTTCAAATCGTGGACCTCGTTTATAAGTCCTATCCGAATGACACCCAGTGAGTAGATTCAGCGCCATGTAGAGTCTTGTACAAGAAAAAAGAAAACGAAACTGTTATTCCCTGAAGTGATCTTCAGTGGGAGACTGGAAACCCATTGCCCTTAGTTACCGTAGTCCGATCTGAAGTAACGACAGTTTGAACCACAAGGCATCTCACCCTGTATGGATAGAACAGGTGTGGGGTTTTCTTTTGGCAATTCACTTGCAAGTCGTGGGTATGGGTAATCACTTCAGCTTCAAAGGCTTTGAGCTGAATCTGAGAGACTGGGTGTCAGACAGTCCCGAGCTATCTTTGAAAATACGCTGCGCAACTCAGCAACTTTTGTTTTATCCATTTATTCATCTATAACTGACGTTGTGATGCTGACGGAGATGATGATGACACGACGACGACGATGGATGATGATTGATTGATGATGAATGATGATGATGACGATGATGATGACAAACGACGACGACGATGATGATGCGTCGACGATGACGACCGCCGACGACGACGATGTTGACGACGACGTTGATGATGATCTCATAGCATATAAACAAAAAGTAAACAAGGAATAAAAACATACCAAACCAAACGAACCGAAACACTAACAACAACATCATCATTAAACATCCCAAAACACAAAAACCAAAGAACACAAAAAATCCCCGTCTCTGCGATCGAACACATTTAAACAACAACAAACAATAACAACAACAAACAGCAGCAGCTAAGCAGCAGCAACAAAAAGAAAAGAGAACTAAAAGCCTATCTACTGCGCGGACCCACACTAACAACAACAACTACAATAACAGTAACAAAAGCAAACAACAACAAACAGTACCAGCAAAAACCAAACATTTAAACATTGGGACAACACACCAACTACACACACACACACACACACACACAACCATCAACACACACACACACACAACACAACACACACACACACACACACACACACACCACACACACAAACACACCCACACACGCACGCACGCACGCACGCACACACACATAGCACGCACGCCACGGCGCGCACGCCACGCACACACAACACACACACACACACACACAAAACTTCATCGCTGCGCAGACCCATCTCTTGTGTAGAGTTAAAATTCAAGCATGGACCGGGACGAACCCTGGACCTCGGGCTGTCTAGCCAACGGTGTTTACCTCCACTCCTCGGTCCATTGTGTGTGTGTGCGTTTGCGTGTATTGTTTTTGAGTGGGTGAGTGGGTTGTGTGTGTGTTGTGTGTGTGTTGTGTAGTGCGTGCTTTCTTATACGTGCGTTGTGTGTGTTGTGTGTGTGTTGTGACGGGGTGTGGTGTGTGTTGCGTGCGTGGTGTGTGTGTGTTTATTGTGCTTTCTTGTTTGTGGGATGTGTGTGTGTGTTTTGTCCATTGGTCAACAGGTGTCTGTGCATCAAGGCATGATGCTGCTTCTGTTTGTTTGTTGAGAGATTGTTTATTTATTTATTCATTATTTGTTCATTTATTTATTTATGTTTTATTTATTTATTATTATTCTTTTATTTCGAGGACAATGAATAACCACTGTGTGCTTTTTTTCCTTTTCATGAGTCCCCGAGTGGAAGGCTGTTTTGTAAACTTTGTCGTACGTTCTCACCGGCACCAACAGCTTACTTACGAAAAGAGGACCGAATGTTGCTATCTATATCTAATCAAATATAAGCGAAGCTATATCATA
>CM054144.1:35042683-35047683 GCA_028751875.1 Rapana venosa
CACACACACACACACACACACACACACACACACACACACACACACACACACACACCAGAGAAAGCCACCTGTCTGGAATAATCTGGATTTAGTCTGGCGATCCTGTTTAGAATGGATACTTCCTCTTATTTTCCCGTGGACTGTTGTACAGAACAGTTGCAGGACTTGAGGTGATCATGAGGGACTGATATGCAGGAAAGAGAAGAAGGAGGAAGAGGAAGGTGAAGAAGGAGAAAAAGAAGAAGAAAAGAAGAGAGAAGAAGAAGAGGAGGAGGAGGAGGAGGATGAGGAGAGGGAAGAAGAAGAAGAAGGAGATGATGATGAAAACGAAGAAGAAGCAGAAGAAAAAAAAAGAAGAAGAAAAAGAAGATGAAGAAGAAGAGTATTATGATGATGCGATGTTGATAATCTAAAACCATTTATTATGATAAATTGGCTACAGATAATCTAAGCACCAATGACAGAGAAATTAATTTTTTAAGACGTGGTGTGTGAGTGAGGTTGGTGTGTGGGTGTGTGTGGTGTTGTTGAGAAGAGAGAGAGAGGTAGAAGAGAGAGAGAGAGAGAGAGAGAAGAGAGAGGAGAGAGAGAGGAGCGAAGAGAGAGAGAGAGAGGGAAGAGAGAATGAGAGTGAGAGAGAGATGACGTCATCAAGTCGTTGGAGGTTAGTCCCCAAATGACCGGGGCATTTGCAGACAGAAAGACAAAAGAGACGTAAACACACATCTACACACACACACACACACACACCACACACACACACACACACAACACACACACACAACACCACACACACACACACAATACAACACTACATACACAACACACACACTACAACACACACACACACACACACACGCACTACACTCACACACACACACGCACTACACCAACACACACACACCACAAACACAACTACACTAACACACACACACACTCACACACAACACTACACACACACACACACACATACACACACACACACACACACACACACATACACACACTACACTACCACACACAACACAACACACACACTACACTACACACAAACACACTACACTACACACACACACACACACACACAACACACTCACACACTACACACACACTACACTACACACACACACACACACACACAAACACACACACACTACACTACACACAAACACACTACACTACACTACAACACACACACGACACACACACACACACACACACAGCACTACACCAACACACACATACACACACTACACACACACACACCTCCACACACACACACATACAACACCAACAACACTACTACACACCTACACTCACACACAAACACACACAGCACACTACACAACAACACACACACCACACTCACACACACACAACACAACACAACACTCACACTACAACACCATCACACACTCAACCACCACATACACACTGCACTACACACACACACACACACACACCCACACACACACACACACACACACACACACACACACACACACACACACACAACACACACACCCGCACACTACACACACATATTGATCAGCTCGCGGCAGATCATGCTAACCTCAACTACAGATATTCCTCCCCACACCCCTGCACACCCCCTCCCTCCCTCCCCTCCCCCATCCCTACTCCCTTCCCACCCCACCCTCACCCCGTCCACCTCCCTCCTCCTCACCCACGCATAATGACCGGACTGCTTTGTGTCTTTCCCCCTGTCTGCTTCCTCTCACCTCCCCCCTCCTTCCCCTCTTCTCCTCTCCCCTCTTTATACCCCCCCCCGCTCCCTTGCCCCTCCCGCAACCGTTTTTGGCACCTATCCACCTCTGTCTGTCTGTCTGACTGTCTGTCTGTATTCATCCACCTCTGTCTGTCTGTCTGTCTCGCTCTCTGACCCTCTCTGTGTGTGTCTCTCTCTGTCTGTCTCTGTGTCTCTGCCTGTCTGTCTATCTCTATCCACCTCTCTCTGTGTCTCTGTGTGTGTCTGTCTGTATCTCTCGCTCTCTCTATCTGTCTGTCTGTCTGTCTCGCTCTCTGACTCTCTCCCTGTCTCTGTGTCTCTGTCTGTCTGTTTGTCTGTCTGTCTATCTCTATCCACCTGTGTGTGTTCTGTATTCACCTCTATCTGTCTGTCTGTCTGTCTCTGTCTCTGTCTGTCCCTCTATCTGTCTCTGTCTGTCTCTGTCTGTCTGTCTGTCTGTCTGTCTGTCTGTCTGTCTGTCTGTCTCTCTCTCTCTCTCTCTCTTTCTCTCTCTCCCTCTGTAGTTCTACGTTCATTTCTCTGAAAACAGACCGGCAGCGCAGACGACAGGAGAATCAGGTTACCTCGCTCCCAGAGAGGACAGGCAGCCTATGGCGATGATCCTGATAAAACTGTGAACAGAAAGAATAAAGGGGGATGTAAAGTTGGAAGGGGTGGTTGTAGTGGTGGTGGTTGTAGTGGTGGTGGTGGATAGGTGTGGGGGGTGGGGTGTTATGTTGATGTTTGTTGTGCATATAAAGTATGCACCAAACAAGCATTCACGTATTGCCTGCGTACACATGCACGTTATCTGTGTGACTGTATCTGTGTCTCTGTGTGTCTGTGTGTCTATCTGTGTGTCTATGTCTCTCTGTGTTTATGTGTCTGTCTGTGCGTCTGTTTGTGGGTCTGTTTGTCTGTGTGTCTGTCTGTGTGTCTGTCTGTCTGTCTCTCTCTGTGTGATCGTTGTGGTGCATTATTTCCTCTGTACGTTGGCAGTAGTATGTTTATAACATTTCTGTCATATGCCCACTCCATATGCCCACCATTCTTTTGTAGTGTGGCCTAAGGCCGATGTACAGTAAAAGTCTGAAGTCTGAACTCTCTCTGTCTGTATGTCTGTCCATGTCTGTCTCTGTCTGTGTGTTTCTCTCTGTCTCTGTCCGACTGTTTCTGCATGACAGTCTGTCTGTCTCCCTCTGTGTGTGTGTGTGTGTGTGTGTTGACTTACAAGCCTCTTACTCCCATCAATAACGCTTAAATAAGGCACCGACCTCTCTTTGTACTGCCGTGATAATGTATGATGCCGTATACACGTACTACACTCATACAGTCACAGACACACACAGACACACACACACAGACACACACAGACACACACACAAACACACACACACACACACAACACACACACACACACACACACACACACACACACACACACACACTCACACACATATTCGTCTAATATCACTTAGAGTGAACAGACGTTAAATTGAAGACAACAACAACAACAACAACACAAACACACACACACACACACTGCGCTCGTATGTGCACACACATCCTTACACACACTCACTGACTCACACTCACACCCACCCACCCACATACAACAGCCCCCCCCCCCCTCACACACACATTCACACACACTCACACACACATTCACACTCACACACACATTCACACTCACTCACACACACAGACAGACACAGACACACACACAGACACACACACAGACACACACACAGACACACACACACACACACACACACACACACACACACACACACACACACACACACACACACACACACACACACACACACACACACACACACACACACACACACACACATACACTCTTTCTATTATGCAGACGAACGCACACATTTTCAGTCAGTTTCCATCATAAGTTGCTGTAGACAGCCTGTGTGAAAAAAACAACCCACACATAAAAACCAACCGTTCATCCTAGTCTCCTTTCACAATCTTTCCCTCTCCCTCTGTATATATGTATGTATGTATGTATATATGTATGTATGTATGTATGTATGTATGTATGTATGTGTATGTATGTATGTATGTATGTATGCATGCATGTATGTATATATATATATATATATATATATATATGTATATGTATGTATACTGTATGTATGTATGTATGCATGCATGTATGTATGCATGTATGTATGTATGTATGTATGTATGTACGTATGTACGTACATACGTATTATACGTATGTATGTATGTAATAATAATAATAATAATGAATAGCATTTATATAGCACATTTCTCAAAGCAATGACTCAATGCGCTTTCATACCATGCGCATCTATACACATGCACACCCAGCACATAATAACAACAACAACAACAACAACAACAATGATAAATGAGCATTTCTAAAGCGCAAATAAATTTACCAGAGATACCTATCGCACTGTAGAGGCACACACTTGCGTCCGGGCACACACTAGCAGGGCAATTAACAGTACACTCAAGAGAAAAGGCACTAGCAATAACATAACTAACAAACAAACAAAAACCCATAACCAACAGCCAGGCATGCACATGAAGTAGCCTACAGTGTGACAAACGGCGACCGTCAAGACAAGCACATTATATTAACTAGCTAAGAAATACATTAAAGAGATGTGTCTTCAATGAAGACTTAAACTGGATAAAGTGGGAGCATGTCTGACGGCTGTGGCAGAGAGTTCCAGATCGTGGGCGCAGCAACACCAAAAGATCTACGACCTGCGGTTTGAGGTTGTAATGGGTACAACAGTAAGTTATCATTCGAAGACCGCAGGGTTCTAGTTGTGGTGCGTGATTTCAAGGCAGCTGACAGAGATGGAGCAAGCGAGCCTTCAGAGTGACGGTATGCCAAGACCGCAACTTTGTACTGACAGCGTGCCCTTACAGTAACCAATGAAGCTCCCTAAGCATGGGAGTCACATGGTCCCTTTTGCTCTTTCCATAGATGAGCCTGGCAGCAGAGTTCTGAATTCGCTGCAGGCGTGTAAACTGGTCATCACTTATACCGATAAAACAGGAGTTGCAATAGTCCAGTCGCGACAAGACGGTCGCTGAAACAAGCTTGATCACTGCATCACGAGGCAAGAATTTCTTAATGTGTGCAATACGGCGCAGCTCTAGAAAGCATGCTCTGCAGACTTTACTAATGTGGTCTTTCATGGAGAGAGTAGGATCTAGCTGAACACCCAGATACCGCACAGAACTC
>CM054144.1:35065183-35085183 GCA_028751875.1 Rapana venosa
TTGTATGTCTGTCTGTGTGTGTCTCTCTCTCTGTGTTTGTCTCTGCCTCTCTGTCTCTGTCTGTCTGTCTGTCTCTGTCTGTCTGCCTCTCTTGTGAAAAACCCTCTTTTGGTGCTGAGTAAATCGTTCTCATTTACAGTTCTTAACAGGAGTGGACAGGTAAGTCTTGTGGACATAATGGAATAAGACGGAACAGTGAGTGTTGCAGCAAAGGGAGTTTGAGAGGGCCGGAATTTTGTCGTAAAGGGAAGCTATTCGTAAAGGATTCTTCGCCTGTCCCAAAACGTAGTTATCTCGCTTAGAAGTGCATGGTGGCATGTCTGAGAAGAGAGAGAGAGAGAGAGAGAGAGGAGAGAGAGAGAGAGAGAGAGAGGGAGAGAGAGAGAGAGAGAGGAGAGAGAGAGAGAGAGAGAGAGAGAGAAATAGCCCTTTTCGAATGTTAGTTTTTCACTTGTTCTTGTTCTTCTTGTTCTTGCTCTTGTTGTTGTTGTTGTTGTTCTTCTTCTTCTTCTTCTTCTTTTCTTCTCCTTATTCGCAATTCTTCTTCTTCTTCTTCTTCTTCTTCTTCTTCTTCTTCTTCTTCTTCTTCTTCTTCTCCTCCTCCTCCTTCTTCTTCCGCAATTCTCCTTCCTTCCTTCCTTTCTTTCTTCCTTCCTTCCCTCCTTCCTTCCGTCCTTCCTTCCTTTATTTATTTCTTCCTTCCTTCCTTTCTTTCTTTTCTTCCTCCCTCCCTCCTTCCTTCCTTTCTTTCTTTCTTTCCTTCTTTCTTTCTTTCTTTCTTTCTTTTCTTTCTTTCTTCTCTTCAACGCCGTTGGGAGCCATGATAAAGGCACCACATTAGAAATTCCTCCTTTCGTCTTGTCTGCAATGCTGCCTGTCTGCCTTCTTCTTTCTTTCCATATGTTTGCCTTCCTCTTTCGACAGTTCCCTGGAGAATAGTATAGCCAAGCCGTTGGATTTTGTAACTGGGCCACGTCACAGCAGTGTGGTTTTTTTTGGAGAAATTTATGATGTTAGGAGATCTTTGTATGGCCCGATATACTAGCTGATGGTATCTCCTCCCCCCAGCACTCTCTCTCTCTCTGTGTCTGTCTGTATCTCTTTCTCTCTGTCTCTGTCTCTCTCTCTCTCTCACAGAGGGCTGGAAGCAAAAAAGCTAATGTTATGCTTATTCAGTAACTCTCTGTGAATAAAAATTTGTTAATTGTTCAACCACTTACTCACTCACACGTAGATACGCATAACAAGCGAACAGAACTTGTCAGCAGAAATAAAGGGCTATTCCATTACATAATGTTGCACTAGCACTGCATTCAATAGCATAACATTTCATCACATTATGTTGCATTGCATTACATTGCATTACATCACAGTGTGTTGTATTGGATTACATTGCATTAAATTTCGTCACATGTTTTTTTTTTTTTTTGCATTCCATTGGATTAAATATCATCACATAATGTTTCCTTTTTGCATTTCAGTGCATTGAATTTCATCACTTTATGTTGTATTGCATTACACTGCATTAAGTTTCATCATTTTATGTTGTATTGCATTCCACTGCATTACATTTCATCACATTATGTTGTATTGCATTCCATTGCATTACATTTCATCACTTATCTTGTATTGCATTACATTGCATTACATCACATCACAGTATGTTGTATTGCATTCCATTGCATTAAATTTCATCACACTATTATTGTATTGAACTACATTGTATTACATCACATCACAGTATGTTGTATTGCATAACGTTTACATTGCACTTCATTACATGTTCCTCCCCTGTGGGGATGCTGGGGACCTGTCAGTATAAACAGCATTCCCACCTTCTAGAAAATCTATGCTAAAAATGTCCTCTTTTCTATCACTCACTTTGTTTCTGCCCTGTTCCTTTTCTTCCTGTCACCTCCTTCTTGTCTATTTTCTGCCTTCTTGGTCCATTCTCCTGCCTTTTTTTTTCTTCCAGAAACACTTAAAAGATAACTATTCTCTCTTATGCCGAAGTCGGACGCGCTGGGCCTGACTTGTTAGGCACTAAACAGCAGCGTGACGCATTTTCGCTCATATACCGGACAACAGTAGTTGCTGTCTGAGGAATCGACGAAGAAGAAAAAGAAGAAGAAGGAGAAAAAGAAGAAGAAGAAGAAGAAGAAGAAGAAGAAGAAGAAGAAGAAGAAGGAGAAGAAGAAGGAGAAGAAGAAGGAGAAAAAGAAGAAGAAGAAGGAGAAAAAAAAGAAGAAGAAGAAGAAGAAGAAGAAGGAGAAGAAGAAGAAGAAGAAGAAGAAGAAGAAGAAGGAGAAAAAAGAGAAGAAGAAGAAGAAGAAGGAGAAGAAGGAGAAGAAGAAGAAGAAGAAGGAGAAGAAGAAGAAGAAGAAGAAGAAGAAGGAGAAGATTCAATGTCCCGTAGTTTTCTCAACCATAGGGGCGTCATAGATGACTTGACAACCACCCCTCTCCCCATCTTTCTCTTTCTGTCTTCCGTCCTTCCACCTCTTTTCGTAAGAGTAGGCCATTGTGTGCCGGTGGGAACAGATGACAGAATTTACAAAACCGCATACACTCGGGGACTTGATGTAAAAAAACCACATAAGTGCTTATTCCATTATCCTCGATATAAAAAAATAAATCAATCATTCAATCTCGCAGTGCTTCTTTCTCTCAGCGTTAGGCCTGTCCAGTCTGAGATGTTGTCCTCCTCCACCTCTCATCTCCTCCTCTGTCTTCTTCCTCTCATCCTTCCCTCCTGCCCCTATTTGCTGTGCCTTATTCGCAGGATAGGATAGGAGTGTCTTGACCTTCACGATCAAAAGGGCACAACAGGTAAGACATTGAACATTAAACAGAATCCACTCTCGTAATTATTTTTGTTGTGGCTAGAGGAGGCCTGACCGGTCAAGTGACCATTACACACACACACACATTCACGCACGCACGCATACACTCCCACACGCACGCACGCACATTCATGCACACACGCATACACTCGCACACGCATACACACGCACACACACACACACACACACACACACACACACACACACACACACACACACACACACACACACACACACACACACACACACACACACACACTGGCGTTATGTTCAATCCTCCTGAAGTGCACGGGGTGCTGACATCACCTATAATAATAATAATAATAATAATAATAATAATCATAATATCCACATTCTTGTTTTCCATCCACAGGAACGGGAAGGGAGGGGGGGGAGGGGGGGGGAGTGGAGGGTGAAAGGGAAGGGGGTGTGATTCTTCTTCCACGGCTCCAGTTAGAATGCACACTTTCACATCTGTCAACTTGTTCAGCTGAAAACAAAACTGCGTATAATTATTACCCGTAACCTTGGTTGCTTGATAGTTATTGTGTGAATATAATTATCATATTTAAAAAGCGCTATTTGAAGAGTATGAGCGCATATGAGCACACGTTTTGCGTGGGTGGAGGAGGAGAGGAGGGATGTCATTGCAGGCAATATTGTCAGTAATGACGCAATGAATGCCTAGTATTTTCTAACGCTTTGTTCCTGTACCTTTCTATTATCTAAAGTATGAACGTGAAAGAATGGACGATGTAGTAGGTGAAGTAATTTGTTTGTCTTGACGTTTTATGATTAAAAAAAAAAATTCTCAAAACATTCTTTATTTAAGTGTGTGTGTGTACGCGTGCGCGCACGCGCGCAGGTGTGTATGAGTATGTGTGTGCGTGTGTATGTATATGCGTGTAATTTGTATTTTCCCAATGTATTATTTTATCGATTTTCCTCTTTTTACTGGTTTAATTTATTGGTAAAGGTAGTATTTCAGAATAATCATTAAGAAATTTGTTCTTAGATAGATGGCTTGATGAAAAAAAAGCAAAGCTTATTCAATGTACCACCTGGAAATAAAAAATGGACTTGACTTGACTTGACCTCATTACTACTGCGACTGTAGGGAAGAAAACCCCCAGAATCTACGTAGGTACGTTCTGGACATCCCCAACCCATCTGTTGTAGTAGCGGCAGTGCACAGAAAACCTGTCTGTCCGGCTGGTCAACCCAGGTGACTGACTACACCATCACATTACACCCAGTTTGCTATTGACCTCCGCATGGCATGTGTGGTTGGTGTGAGGGAGTGGAGTGGACAACATGGTGGGGTCCCACTGACCTGCTGTCCAGTGACTGACCCGGCTTTGGCTTGTGTGGCGTGGGGTTCACTGTTCACTGGTCCCGTAACCCGCCAGGGTCGTAGGGGCGCTGCATGGTGGACGAACGGTGGACCAGCTGGCTCCACTTAGCGCGGTCGTGGGCGAGTGCCTGGGTGACACTGAAGTCCTCCCCTGTCCAATCACGGATGTCGTCGCCGGGGTTAAAGTGCCTTCTGCTGGCCTTCGTGGAGTCTGGATTATTGTGGGTCACTTTTATTTCAGGCATTTCCTGAGTATACAAAACTTATGGTGAACGGGTTACAGTTTTTTGTTGGTTTTATTTTTATTTTTCAAACGCGAAGTCTGGCTGTCGGTAAGGTCTGTTTTGTCCCGTTTCAGGCCCTTTCGTTTATTAATTAAAAGAAATTTCAGGAATAAAGTGGTGTAGATTTAACTAGCATCAAGTTTTGTTGACTGTGGTTGGAGTCTGGATCTTTTTTATTCTTTTTATTTCGAGGATAATGGAATAAGTACTCGTGTGCTTTATTATTTTTTTTTATAAACATCTAGTCCCCGAGTGTATGCAGTTTTATAAATTTTGTTATTCGTTCCCACCGGCATACAATGGTCTACTCTTCCGAAAAGCGGAACGGGTTTTAACGTGTGCGCAAGATGTTCTGCGTGCGTTCGCACACGGGAACTCGTTTTATAGTCTCATCTGAAGGACTTTTTTTGGGAGTGGAGTGGGTAGAGTTGTTAACTCCAGAGGAAAAATCCTCTTGAACGAGATTCAAACCTGGGTCAGCAGATTACGAGCGCAATGCGCATTACTCTAACCAGCAGGCTATCCAATCCCCTCTTTTGTCTCTTGGAAGCACACGTGTTGAAAGAAACACGTTAAAATTGTGCAGTTTTTTCATGTCTGAGATTTACGTTTAGTCCACGATAGGGTATGTTTGGGGAACTTGTATTTCGGCCAATTTTATTTTCATATTTACAAAAAAAGACGTATAGAAGTAGTAAGTAGGTTTTCCAGGAAGAACCGATAGGGTCTGTTTCGTTTCGAAATCGGATGTGCTGGGCCTGACTTGTCAGGCGCTTAAGGGCAGCTTGACGCATTTTTTGCTCATATAACAGACAACAATAGTTGCTGTAAGAGCGTTCGACGACAACGACGACGACGACGAAGAAGAAGAGGAAGAAGAAAGAAGAAGAAGAAGAGGCAGAAGTTTTATTTCGCGCATTTACGTTTGGAAAAACAAAGTTTTAGAAGCGTGAGCGTGAGATTAGGACGTCGATAGGGTCTGTGATAAAGAACCCCGAGTACTTACCTGTACAAATTATGGTATGAAGTAACAGCTTTTACACACATGCATGGGGTATTGTTCTCAACATAGTCAAGTGAAAGAGACTGTTTTAAATAGCTTGTTCGAGGCAGTTACTGAAAATGGAAAAAAAATCCCCAGTGGGGATGCCTGCGGTCTGTCAGTATAAACAGCATCCCCACATTCAGGAAATTCTGAGCTAAAAATTTCCTCTTTTTCTATCACTCTCTTTGTTTCTGCCTTGTCCTTTTTCTTTCTGGAACAAAAGTACAGAACGTGTGTGTGTGTGTGTGTGTGCGTGCGTGCGTGCGTGCGTGCGTGTGTGCGCGCGCGCGCGGCGTGCGTATGTGTGTGTGTTTGTACGTGTTTGTATGTGTGTGTGCATGTGTGTGTGTGCATGTTTGTGTGTGTGCATGCATGCGTGCGTGCGTGCGTGCGTGTGTGTTTACGCGCGCGCACGCATGTGTATGTGTACATAAAGAGAAATACTACTTTCTTCCCAAGTGTAATCTGACGTGGCGGTATCACCTAACACACAGAGGATATCAACACCTTAGTACAACACGCACCTTTCCCCCCACTGACAAATCCCTCAGACACTTGCATTGTGCTATTAGGGGGTATTGTGGCCTAGGCTATCTGTCATTCTATCTCGCTCTCGCTCTCTCTCTCTGATTTGCGTTTCAGTTCGTTCTTAAACAGGTATTTGTGGTGAAAACTCGCGGGTAAAACGCAGGAAGGATATAATAACGCACACACGGATTAACGGGTAGTACAAGCGACTTTCTGTGGCCTTGTTTCCCCACCATTTATTTATTTTATTCTTTTATATCGAGGATAATGGAATAAGCACTTGTGTGCATTTTTTTACATCCAGTCCCCGTGTGTGTATGCAGTTTTGTCAATTTTGTCATCCGTTCCCACCGGCACACAATGGCCTACTCTTCTGAAAAGCGGAACGGGATTTGTGCGCAAGATGTTCTGCGTGCGTTCGATCGCACACGGGGCCTCGTTTTATAGTCTCATCCGAAGGACTTTTTGGGGAGAGTGGAGTCGGCACTGACGTTAACTCCAGGGGAAAATATCCCCCTTGAACGGGAATCGAACCCGGGTCGTCAGATTGCGAGCGCAATGTTCTATATGTATATCAATGCGTGTAGAATGTTTGACTGTTTGTTGACTATCTGTTCTCGTGGTTTTCACCTTTATTTTGAAAAAACAACCCCAAACAAAAATCGATGTTGAACGAGCTTTGTTGATTTTATAGCTGATAATCCTTGTCATTCCCGTGTCGGACTGGCCAGCCACAACCGACGCTGTACCAGAATGAACACCTAGAGTGCAACTCCATAGTCTTCCGAAACTGACGGCTACCAACCAGTCTTTAAACTGAAGTTGTGTAAGCCAGTCTGTAAATGAAAGCAATTTAGAAAGAAGCGAAAGTTAAGTACAGGCTTCGAAAGGAAAACTGAGTGGTTAGTTTGATTAACTGCAGTGGAATTGAATAGTTGGATTAACTGCAGTGGAATTGAATGTCCTCTTCTTGATGAACACACAACGAAGATCAAAACTTGTTTAAGTTGTAAAATTTACCTCCGTTGTTAGGAAACTGTCTCGTCGGGGGCTAAAGCTGTAATTAAAATTAAAAAAAAACACTGAATTTTTTGTTCAAAATGGTTTCAAATGACTTCACATTCTTTAAACTAACAGTATGCAACATTTTTGTTTTGAAAATAAGAAAACTGTACATGCACATAAACTTAAACATTCAATCCCCCCCCCCCCCCACCCAATACACACACAACATACACACAACAAATACACACACAGATAGTCACACACAAACACACACACACACACACAACACACAAACGTGCAATGGCACGCTTAGTGGTTTTCCCAACACTTGGTTCAATAAAGACGAAGACACATGGCCGAGGAGACATGAGAGTGAGGGGAGGGTGAAGAAAATGGGGGAGGTGGGGGGAAGGGGAAGGGGTGCAGAGCACTTGCAGAATACGAAGTAACTAGCTTACCCCTCCACCCCCCTCTCCACCCAACCTCCTACTTCCATACCCCTCTCTCTCTCTCTCTCTCTCTCTCTCTCTCTCTCTCTCTCCTTCTTCTCTCTCTCTCTCCCCTCTTCTCTCTCTCCCCTCCCCCCTCCCCCCAAGAGTAGGTATCAGATGACACACACTCCACCCCACACTCACACACACAAAAGACTGGCTGTAAAGCTCCATGATGACAGACCTAAACACTACAAGGAAACACTACACCCCCCACCCCACCCACCCACCTACCCCCCACACCACCCCAATCTCTATTCTCCACCCTCTAACCCCCCTCCCCCCCCCCCCCCTCCAGACAATACAATCATGTAAGTGTGCACTGTCCAGACGACAGACAACGACTCAACCACTACACCCTATATCGCTCCTTCCCAAATCCACTGGTAATCATCATCAGGAACTTGGGAACTGTCTGGGCACGTTGTGTAGTGTTCTGGGGACTGCCTCGGAACTTGAAAGGAACCCACCCACTTTATGGCTTCTGTTCCTCTCAAGTGTACCATAGTGTACGTATCCGCGGGGTATGTGGGGCTTCTAGAGTCAAGTCTTCTTAAGGCAGGTGTGTGTACTGGTGCTACGTACTACGAAGCTAGGCTAGGTTAGGTTAGGTTGTGGTGTTAGAGAAGGTTAGGTTACATCAGTGTAGTTGTGCTTTATCTATGTGCTTGTATTGTGATGCAATGTCGTCGAAGTTGGAAAAGAAGTCACGGTGTATCTTCAGTGTGTTAAAGTGTACTGCTTTGTGGGCATACTGATTATTATTATTTATTATTATTATTATTATTATTATTTTAGAATCAAGCATCGTAGCATACTACGCACGTAGGAGTGTAATTCTCAGCGATGCTGTGATTGTGCCTGATTTGAAGGATGTTTCTCGTTTGTGTTACTCTGGTAAGACCTACGTAAAATGTATTTGTTAGTATTCAGTGACACACTTTGACAACATATTCTATATTTGCCTTGCATAACAAAAACAAAAACAAAACCCAACCAGAGAACAACCCCCCCCACACACAAAACCAACAAAGCCCAAAACGAACTTTGTTCTAATAAAAAGATCGACTGAGCTTTTTTGGCTTGTTAATCTACTTAGGTATAATTATACTAATACATGACCAGCGTGTCATCATACATAGATGCGAACTCTTAAAACGGGAATATCAACTACTATCACAGAGCTGGCAGTGTCTAACCATTCTAACTAGCAGCAGATTTCATGAGGGTGCTGTAGTAAAAGATTTCGTCGATTATGAGTTCGACTTTGGAAAGAATCTACTTATTTATTTTTATTTATTTTATTTCGAGAATAATGGAATAAGCACTCATGCGCTTTTTAAAATCCAGTCCCCGCGTGTATGCAGTTTTGTAAATTTTGTCACCCGTTCCCACCGGCACACGATGGTCTACTCTTCCGAAAAAGCGGCACGGGTTTTTTAAGTGTGTGCAAGATGTTCCACTGTAAATGAAAGGATCAATGTAAAGCTGAGCTACTTTGGTGGTATTTCAACTTTTGTAAGTTAATGTAAGGTTTTAATCAGGATCAGCTTGGCATTTGCAGTGGCTACTATCACGGACACTGGTCAGCGTTATCCTGCAGTGTTCATGTTGAGGTTAATAACACTGCTGCTGAATAAAATAATTATGTCAAATATCTTTCCTTTGTCGAAAACTGTTTTTCCCGGGTAAAAGTCGTCAAGTTACAGGCAAGTTTTCTATGTATTAAGTTTTATTCTTAGAAGTCTGTTCACTGTAGCGATAAGTTTTGGTTTGTATTTATGACTGTGTGAGGAAAAACACGTTCTATGATAATTATACACTGTGAAAAACATAATCTTTTGATGTACAGCGTGTATAGCATATTGCTATGATTACACTGTGTATGACACATTCCTATGATATAACTGAAAAAACCATATTGCTATGATTTACACTGTGTTAAATATATTCCTATGATTTACACTATGTAAAACATATTCCTATGATATAAACTGTGTAAAACATATTCCTATGATTTACACTGTGTAAAACATATTCCTATGATTTACACTGTGTAAAACATATTCCTATGATATACACTGTGTAAAACGTATTCCTATGATAATTATACACTATGTAAAACATATTACTATTATATACACTGTGTAAACCATATTCCTATGATATACACTGTGTAAAACATTACTATGATAATTATACACTATGTAAAACATATTAATATTATATACACTGTATAAGCCATATTCCTATGATATACACTGCGTAGAACATTACTATGATATACACTGTGTAAACCATATTCCTATGATATACACTGTGTAGAACATTACTATGATATACACCGTGTAAAACATATCCCTATAATATACACTGTGTAAAACATATTCCTATGATTTACACTGTGTAAAACATATTCCTATGAGCTAAACTGTGTAAAACATATTCCTATGATTTACACTGTATAAAACATATTGATGCTGTACAAATTCATGGTTGCCCACAAAGCTGCATGCCACACCCTGTCAAATGCCTTCTTAAAATCGATAAATACGTGATAAAGGTCTTGTTGATGTTGAAGGTACCGCTCACATAGTATTCTGAGGTTGAATATCTGTTCTGTTGTGCTGCGCCCTGCTCTGAAACCTGCTTGTTCCTCAGCAATGATGGTCTCTGCTTGTGGCTTCAGTCTATTCAATATTATCTGCAGCATGACCTTGCTTGGGTGGCATATGAGGCTGATTGTGCGGTAATTATGGCATTGTTGTAGATTTCCTTTCTTGGGGAGGGTGGTGATGAGTGACTGTGTCCATGGTGTTGGCCATTTTCCTGTCTGCCAGATCTTGTTGCAGATTCTTAGTAGGGCGCTGATCATGGCTTCCCCTCCAGCTTGAACCAACTCAGCTGGAATGTTGTCAGCCCCTGCTGACTTTCCCTTTTTCAGCGATCTGACTGCTGTTTCCACTTCTTCTCGGAGGATAGGGTGACTGTCTGTGTCTTTGCTTTCGGGTACATTAAGGACTTCTGGATCTCCTGCGGTTCTATAGTTATACAGGTCGGAGCAGTATTCTGTCCATCTGTTCAGAATATCCTGGTCGTCAGTGAGACACTTCCCATTTTTGTCTTGGATTGTTAAACCTTTTCCCTGTTTTGTGCTGATCAGAGTCATCAAACATCAAACAGCTGTACAGCGAGGCCACCAGTGCAGTGTACTACAACAACAACATTGGAGAATGGTTTCGAACAACAGTTGGAGTAAGGCAGGGCTGTCTACTCTCACCCACTCTTTTCAACATCTTCCTTGAGAGAATCATGGCTGATGCACTGGAACATCATGAAGGATCAGTCAGCATTGGTGGCAGAACGATCACAAACCTCCGCTTCGCAGATGACATTGATGGAATAGCAGGATCAGAAAAAGAGCTTGCCAGCCTAACAGAACACTTGAATAAGGCCTCCAAAACATACGGCATGGAAATCAGTGCAGAGAAGACCAAACTGATGACTAATAACACCAACGGCATTAGCAACTGATATCAGGGTTAATGACCAGAAGCTGGAAACAGTTCAAAGCTTCAAGTACCTGGGAGCCATTGTATCAGACCAGGGATCCAAGCCAGAAGTGGTATGCAGGACTGCACAGACAATAACAGCTTTATCAAAACTAAACACCATCTGGAGAGATAAAAATATCTCACTTATCTCCAAGATCAGACTAATGCGCTCCCTTGTCATATCCATATTTCTGTATGCCTGTGAATCATGGACCCTGACTGCAGATTTGGAGAGAAGAGTACAGGCGGTGGAGATGAGATGCTTTCGGAGACTCCTTGGCATCTCCTACAAAGACCACATAAGCAACGAAAGCGTGCATAACAGAATCCAGCAAACCATTGGAACCTATGAGAACCTTCTAACGATCATGAAAAAACGTAAACTTAAATGGTATGGGCATGTCACAAGATCCAAAGGACTTGCAAAGACAGTTTTACAAGGCACTGTCCAAGGAGGAAGAAGAAGAGGCAGACCAAGGAAGAGCTGGGAGGATAACATTAGCGAATGGACAGGCCTAGAACTCAACAAAACCCTGAGAAAGGCAGAACAGAGAGAGGAATGGAGGGAACTGGTTGTTGAGTCTTTGAGGGTGCCCCCACGGTCGTCAGACTACGGGACAGATAGATAGATAGATAGAAAACATATTCCTATGATTTACACTGTGTAAAACATATTCCTATGATTTACACTGTGTAAAATATATTCCTATGATTTGCACTGTGTAAAACATATTCCTATGATTTACACCGTGTAAAACATATTCCTATGACATAACACTGTATAAAACACATTCCTATGATATACATAATGTTGCTTGGTAATTACTTTCCTGTACTTGAAATCAATGTCAACTGAATACCCGAGCGATAAAAAAGTACTTGTATAAGGTAAATAAAAACGGGGACAAAACTGTATTGTATTGTATTGTATTGTATTGTATCGTATTGCATTGTATACCACTTTCAGCCACAGCAGATTCCTCTGCGTAACATTCAGGTTGCTTTTTCTGGGAAAAGCGCGTCGCCACCAATGCAGCATTTCTTTTTCTTTCTACATGTGTATTAAATTTTGCTTCCCTCTCAAAGTGACTTTTTTCTACGTAATTTTGCAAAAGACAACTTTTTTTTTGTCGCTGTGGATTATTTCACATCCTGCTGAAAGCGTGTCACACTCCGGACTTCGGTTTTCTTCCGTCTTGTCCGAAAGACTAGCGCTCAGACAACAACTCAAGTTCTAGTGGGGCAAAAGTTCAGGCTCAAACAGGCATCAAACTCGTACTTATGGCTTTATAAGGGAGATGGATGCTTTACCACTAGATCACAAGTCCATAGAAAACAAAATTGAGGTCTATGAGTATTGATCTTCCGTCGTAGGGTGTATGTATTTTAGTAGAGGTAACACTAGGCAACAAAGAAACTGTATTGGTTTGTTGCTGTTTTTTTTTTATATATAGAACAGCCTTGATTGTGGAGGCTGGTGTTAATCTTGGATTAACGGAATGGATTAAGCTGGATTAATTAACAAGCTGTGCAGCTGTGCTCCGCTCTCGTGCCACGCGACGTGGTGTGGTTTGGGTGTTAGGAGACGGACATGCACGCGCTGGTTCATGTTATACATCTGTGATTGCAGGCTGTTAAGGCACAATGGTAGGTAGGTAGGTAGGTAACACACACACACACTGACCAGTACGTGTCTGCGTACCCACCTTTTTTGAGTTTTTCACTAGCATACATACATGCATGCATGAATACATGCATATATATATACATACATACATACATACATACATGCATGCATACATACATGCATGCATGCATACGTACATGCATGCATGAATACATGCATGCATACATACATACATACATACATACACACATACATACACATATGCATACATACATACCTACATACATGCATACATGCATAAAAACATACATACATACTTACATACACACATACATACATGCATACACACACAAAACACGCACACAAAACCACAAACACACACACACAAACACACACACACACACACACACACACACACACACACACACACACACACACACACACACACACACACACACACACACACACACACACACGGAAAACCATAGAATAAATCACTTCTATCACCTTGAGTTAAACAGATGTTAAATTAAAGAATGGACACAGACACAGACACACTACACACACATACCCCCCCCCCCCCCCCCCCCCCACACACACACAAAACACACACACACAGAGACACCCCCCCCCTCCACACACACACACACACACACACACACACACACACACACACACACACACACACACACACACACACACACAGGGAGAACCACAGAATAAATCACCTCTATGACCAGCTACTCCTCCTCTTCCCGCCTCTGCTGACAAAATCATGCAGGAAAGAAAGACAGAAACGAATGAAAAGGGATAATCTGTACAGATCCGTGGATTACAATGGCACTGCTGGCTATACTAGCCGTAGCCACAGTCTGTCAACGGATTTAGGGCAAGGGTGTGTGTGTGTGTGTGTGTGTGTGTGTGTGTGTGTTAGTGCGCGTGTGTGTGTGTTCGTGTGTGTATGTGTTTGTGTGTAGGTTAGTTTGTGTGTAGGTTAGTGTGTGTGTGTGTGTATAGTGTGTGTGTGGAGGTTAGTGTGTGTGTGTGTGTATGTGTTAGTGTGTGTTAGTGTGTGTGTAAGTGGTGTGTGTGTGTGTGGGTGTGTGTGTGAGTGTGTGTAAATGTGATAGTGTGTGTAAATGTGATAGTGTGTGTGTGGTTAGTTTGTGTTGTGTGTGCAGGGATGTGTGTGTGTGTGATATTTAAAAAAAAAATGCCCAGATGGTACATTAAATTAGCAATGCATTTCCTTTTTTTCCCAATCAAGCCATCTATCTAGGATCAAAATTATCTTCATCAATAACATTTATCTAAAACAGTATAACGACAACCCATCTGTGTATGTGTGTATGTGTGTCTGAGAGAGAGAGAGAGAGAGAGAGAGAGAGAGAGGGAGGGAGAAGGAGAGAGAGAGAGAGGAGAGAGAGAGAGAGGAGAGAGAGAGAGAGATGAGAGAGAGAGAGAGAGAGAGTGTGTGTGGTGGTGTGTGTGCACGTACGAACACGAGCACGGACATGCAAGCATGTGGTTGTCCGATGTGTGTATGTGTGTGCGAGCGCGCGCGCGTGCGCGTGTGTGTGCGTGTGTACGTATGTATGTGTGTATCTGTAGGTCTCAGTGTGTGTGTGTGTGTGTGGTGTGTGTGTGTGTGTGTGTGTGTACACGCACTTAAGGCAACGTATGTTAGATACGCGGCTTAAGCCGGCACCTGAGGTGGCAGTACCGTGGTGTGTGTTGATAGAAATCAGGGTGGGTCACACCCATTATGACGTTCAGTTTATCCCAGGATTTTTTTTCTACTTCTCTTTCTCTCTGTGCCTTTCTGCCTTATCTGCGGCCGTGAAAGGAAGGAATCTGTGTCATACATCGATTGTGGTGAGCTTGTCTTGTGGCAGGATAACCTGCAGTGAAAACAAGGATCCACAATGTCAAAGTGACAAATTAAGAGAGCAAGGTGCGCGCGCGTGTGTGTGTTTGTGTTTACGATGAGTACAGTGAGTAGTGGGGGGTATGTGTCTACTGGTTTGAGAAGAAAAAAAGGACGAGAAAATGTGTGTGGTGGTATGTGTGTCAAAGTGAAAATAATACATCGAATGATTTGAGACAACAATGAGAAAATGATTATGTGTGTATGTGTGTTTAAAGTGGAAAAGTATACATCGAATGTTTTGAGACAACGATGAGAAAATGATTACGTGTGTATGTGTGTTTAACGTGAAAATAATACATCGAATGATTTGAGACAACGATGAGAAAATGATTATGTGTGTATGTGTGTTTAAAGTGAAAATAATACATCGAATGATTTGAGAGAGCAACAAGAAGATAATTACGAGTTCAAATGGAAAAAAAATTCAATGATTTGCGACACCGACAGTAAGTATGTGTGTATGTGTGTTCAAAAAGAAAATAATGACTTTTGTGCTGCTGATAATGTGAATTCAAAATATTGAAATGTTCTAGTTTTTATAAAGACGAGAGGTGGTTTGACGGTGGAAAGTGATCAGAATAATCATAGAAATTGTGATGAATAATCAAATGCACATAAATGTGTTATTGGTGGAATATGAGAAATCAAGCAGCTTTGGGAACGTGATCAAAATAGTTAAAGATGAACGTGAGAGCGTGTATAGATCGTTCTAGGTGACAGAGAAAGAAACTGTTTCACACGATCTTAGGGAACTCTGAGGTAATTTTTCAATACATCAAAGTCATTTTTACAAGGGTGGCAATAAGAGACAGTGCTTTGCATTCTCAAAGGATTAAGTTAAGGGATATTTGTCTATGCTTAAACGGTGAAAAGATTAAATATTCCAGGTGCCAGAATAACGATTGCTGTGATTAGACATGAGGGTGGTAGACATTTGTTGGCGCTCTATTAATCATACATTCGTTTATTTATTCTGTGTATCATAAACATGATTTTTCTGTTTCGTAGTAGTTTAGGTTTACCTGTGAGAATAGTATCTAATCTGACGCGTTAATCAGTCGAGATTAGGATTAACGTACAGAAATGACTTTTGCTTTGATATAGACTGATGACATTATGCCTGTTAAAGCCACTGTGCTTACCACACGCTTGCATGCCCTCCCAAAATCTTACAAAACACAACAAAATAAAACAAAACAACACACAGAGACACAGAGACATACAAAGACACACACACACAGACACACACACACAGAAAAAGCTTTTGGTGAGCATATTTATATTGGCTAGAAGTGAAAGACCATTACATATTCTGTTGGAATCAAAGACATTTACTTCTTTAAGAAGTCAGAATTTTAATAATTTGGAGACGTCAGTGTTGCATTATGGCAGATTTGTGTCCACAGTAGGTAGTGTACAGGTACGTCAGAAGGAGCAGTGGTCTGCTGGTATTGCACTTGTCTAGAAAGCGAAAAGTCGCGGGTTAGATCCCCGTTTAAACTTGAACGTTTCCGCCGCCATCCATTAGACCTTGACTAGTGGTCTGAGTGCTTGTCCTTGGAATGAGACTATGAAGTGATGTTCTTTGTACAACGCACATTTGCCGCACGTAAAAGAACCCCCTTGTAACAAGAGAGTTGTCCTTGGCAAAAGTCTATAGCTAAAAGCTACTCCCACAGAAAAAATGAATATGCTGACAGGAAAATAAAGAAAAAAAACTGGGTGTCGCTGTACCTGTGGCGATTTGCTGTGTCGGCGGAGAGCAGCCAGATTTCCCGCAGAGAGGATTAGCGTGACTGAATGTGGTATACAATACAATACAATACAATACAGTTTTCAGCATAAGCTAATAACAAAGTGAAATGGCTAATGTTATTGCTAACATTAGTTGCTAAGGTTGTATGTTCTTACGAGATGGGCGCCACCCTCACGATACTGGTCCCTAGAGAAGCTGAGGTCTCTGACACCTCACTCCTCAACGACGCCTAAGTTATATAGGAACATTTTTACCTTTTGCGTTAGCCTTACTAACATATCCTTGTAGTAAAACTGTTTTGCATTGTTTTAGTCGTTTCTAGGTGTAGTCTTTTAGCGTTGAAATGGAATCTCCAAATATACGCCTGCACAGAAAGCCAGTTAAACAAATGAGAAGCGAAAAAGAAAGTACGATAATAAAAAAAGAGAGAGGCAAGGTTTCGGTACTCTCTTTTTCCACCTTCAAAGGATCTCTAATCCCTTTCCAAGTAATCTCGAACTAGCGCTCTGTTTTCTCTTTCCCAGTCATTGCATGAAGGACTGAAATGATAGGCGGTGGTTAGTGTGTTCATAATGGCTTAGGCCGTCAGTGGCTTCCTGTTTTGACCGAGGGTCGTATTGTGTGTCCAGCACTGACTCATTTCGACACGCTCTGTTACTTTGGGTGACGGCGCGTGGGTTGCCCGGTGGTGTGTGTGTGTGTGTGTGTGTGGCCTAGGTTGACCTCTTGGTGTTGTGAAGTGCCGGGGAATAAACATGAACTTTGACTAACACTGTCACAAGTTTCGTAGACTTGTACAGTCAGCTTTGACTGTCAGGGGGACGGGATAGCCTAGTGGTCAGAACATTGCGCTCGCAATCTGACGACCCGGGTTCGATTCCCGTTCAAGGGGATATTTTCTCTGGAGTTAACATTAGTGCAGATTCCACTCTCCCCCAAAAGTCCTTCGGATGAGACTATAAACCGAGGTCCCGTGTGCGAACGCACGCAGAACATCTTGCGCACACGTAAAATCCTGTTCAGTTTTTCGTAAGAGTAGGCCATTGTGTGCCGGTGGGAACAGATGACAGAATTCACAAATCCGCATACACACGGGGACTGGTTGTAAAAGAGCACATAAGCGCTTATTCCATTATCCTCGATATAAAAGAATGAAATACATAAATAAATAAATACCTTCCTACATTATGTTCTATTCTTCCTTTGTGGTGAGCTTGTACTGCAAGGCTTGGTGGATGTATTAACTCTCTCAATACACCTTTGCCTCATTAAAAAAGCAAAAAGCAAATTTAATTTTTTAAAAAGCAACACCCTCCAATAAAAGAAAGAAAACCCATCACTATGACCAAGTTTAGCATGAACAGCTAACAACAACCATAGTCATAACAACATGAACAACAACGACAAAAAACAACCCATTTCAGTTTCCAGGTAGGTTATGCTTTGTAGTTTTTGTTCGTCTTGACATTTGTTGTGATGGTCGGCTGAGTGACAAACAAGATGGCTGAACTAAAACAGGACGAAGGAATAACAACCACCCTTGACTGGTAAAATACCTAACTGAACGTCATCCCAATTTATTTCGGTATTTCTTTTCGTGATGTGCCATGTCCTTGTGTAGTAGATGACAGATACAACACGGCTAGAGGGAGAAGTGAAATCCGACATTACTAACTTTCTTGAGCAGATTTCCTACGCTGATCCAGATCTGACCCAGGCTCTTGGGGGTTAAAAAAAAGGAGAGAGGGTGGCAATTCTTGCCTCTAGCACCGGTTCTGATCTGACTCCTGACTTTGTCACAGTGGCATTACTAAGATGTCTGTCTGCACAGTTGTCGGCGTTATGTTGAGCGGGAAAAGGTTAAATTCTTTCACAGGTACACTATTGCTTTCGAGGCTAAGTTTTGACAGTGTAAAACTAACGGCTGAATATCCGTAGTTTTGTTTTTTGGGGGGGTTGTTTTAAATATTTATAAGTACAATAGTTATGAACGTAAGTGTAGTTTGCATTGGGTGTTTTAATTTGTTGATATTGAGATAATACCTCCAAGTTTTACAGTGTACTCACAAGTCAAGTCAAAAACACTTTAACCATCCCATGAAATGCAATTACAATACTGGCAGACGCATTGATGCGTGTCATAATCTCGAAAGAAAAAGAAAGCGAATATAATTATTGTTGCTATTTTTGATGTGGGATATTTTAGATTTCATAGTTTTTTCACGATTTCTCTAAAAAGGACTTTTGAATTTAGCTCGAAGAAGTAAGGAGACTGAAATCACGTTGAGGTTTCACAGAGCCAGCTTGATAGAGGTATTCGACAGCTTTGATGGAATATGTGATAATCATCAGGTTAGGTACCTACTCATTGATACTCACACGTATAAACATATTATACACACATACATGCATGTACAGAGAGAGAGAGAGAGAGAGAGAGAGGAGAGAGAGAGAGAGAGGAGGAGAGAGAGAGAGAGAGAGCGAGAGAGAGAGAGAGAGAGAGAGAGAGACAGAGAGAAAGAGAGAGAGAGGAAGGAATACACACCTTTATCCCCATTCAGGCTGTCACAGTTATTAGAGAATTAGCGAAAGACAATCAGTGTCCGTCAGATTAGTTCGATAATAACAATATTACATCAGTACAATAGATATGACGCTATATACGACGATAGTAAAAAGAAAATTACACTTAGTCATACTGTGAATATATAAAAAAACCTACAGAGGAACTGAGCATAGATATATAGACATACTGTATGTATGTATACACACGCTGTCCTTTAAATTTCCAACGAAAGAGTCATCTCGAAACCAAAACGTTACTATATGATATAAATCATACCTAACAAGTTCTACATCAGATGTTCCTTTAACGACGACATCAGTGTAGACTTTTGAAGCCGACACAGGCAGGGGCTGAAGGAAGAGAAAAGAACTAAGCGACCGCAACATGGGTAGTACTTGGCGTGTCAAGGCAGCCCACGTTTTGCAACAACAGAGGAAACAGACCTTGACGACACACACACACACAGAGCCATAACAAACTACTGGGGATGAGGAAAGCTGGAGAACACTAACACAGACATGACAGACCACTTCTCAACACTTTGGACAAGATAGGTGAAAAACGAAATGAAACATCCTGACGAGACAGTACTAGGTGCGTTTCTTTCTGGTTAAGAACGAAGAAAAATGACGAAGACTTGCCTGTTTATGAGAATCTGGTGAGCTATAGACATGAATAAGAAGAAATCTTCCGATGCTGAATGATCGGTTTCCCGTCCAATCTGTTGTGCTTTAACAAATTTTCTAGTTCATTTATTATATCAGCAAAGTATTTGTATGATACTAAAAGGTCATCCGTTCTCCACTTTTAGTTTACCCACAAACCAAACATTACCTAACTTCACTTTGTTTGAAACGGTAGGAGATATTTCACAGATGGCTCAGCAAGGGATATTTTTCGTTTTCGAAGAGATGACAAAGAAAAACCGTAGAAACTCAAGGCAGTTATTCCAAGAAACTCTGGAGTTAATTCGTCATCAGATTTGTATCAGAGTGAGGTCGTAGCGGTATTGACAGA
>CM054144.1:35087683-35090183 GCA_028751875.1 Rapana venosa
CGCACGCATACCCACACCAACACACACACGCACTTACACACACACACACACACGCACTTACACACACACACACGCACACACACACACACACACACACACACACACACACACACAACACACACACACACACACACACGAGGATTTTTCCTGTGGAGTTAGCATCAGTGCCGACTCCACTCTCCCCAAAAGTCCTTAGGATGAGACTATAAACCGAGGTCCCGTATGCGAATGCACGCAGAACATCTTGCGCACACGTTAAAACCTGTTCCGCTTTTCGAAAGAATAGGCCATTGTGTGCCGGTGGGAATGGATGAAAAAATTGATAAAACTGCACACACACGGGGACTGGATATAAAAAAACAACACATGAGTGTATATTCAATTTCCCTCGAAACAAAAGAATAAATAAATTAAAAAACCCCACACATCACGCACGAACGCACACATGCACGCGCGCGTGCGCGCACACACAC
Organism: Rapana venosa; assembly: GCA_028751875.1. Lineage (NCBI taxonomy): Eukaryota > Metazoa > Mollusca > Gastropoda > Neogastropoda > Muricidae > Rapana > Rapana venosa. The sequence goes on from CM054144.1 coordinate 35,088,157, forward strand.
TCCTATTCCAGCAGACACTTAATCAACCAGGTAGCTATTTTTTTATGCACTGAGTTTGTAGGTGGCCTACCTGCCTAAGTTTAATTCGACATGGTTGCAAACCAGCTTTTGCAATTTATGGATAAGTCAGAAAGCATCGCCATGTTGTGACGTCAGACAAAAAACAACAACAGATATCGCTATCTGAGGTACTGTGCTGTCGTTATTCGGGTGGTGTCAGTTTTGTTTGTTTTGCTATACTTGCTTCAGTTCTCCTTGCTCCTTTTCTTCTTCTCCTCCTTCTTCTTCTTCTGCTGCTGCTACAACTATTACTTCTTCTTCGCCTTCCCTTCGTTTTACTTTTGTTTGATTTCTTTTTTTCTTTCCCCTTTCCTTTCCTTCTTTCTTTCTTTCTGTCTGTCTGTCTCTCTTTTTCTTTCCTTCTCTTGTTTTTCCCCCTTCTCCTTTCATTGTTAGTGGCTTCAACCCACTTACTTAATTTGTAACCATTCAGTTGGCCAGTCTGTTTAATTTCAAGGTTTCAAATACACGGAAAATATGCTTTGCCAATTCTGAGGGTAGTATAGGGTTAATGTAATGCGGGTACTGGGCAAATCCTGAAAATGAGGGTGACAGCATACCTCTAGCTCGGCATACACTTACTTTGGATCCTCCTTTACAATGCTGGCATGGGAAGCACCACATTGGCCATCCGTTTCCCTTTTGATTTCAATACTTAAAGATATAGGGTCCACTTAGTATATACCATGACTATGTAAACCTTCCAATACTTTACACCCCCCTCCTTTTAAAGCGTACCAGTGCTATCCCTTTCTTGACCTCAACCCTCCCTCCCCTTCTCCCTACCCATCCTCCAACCCCCCTCCATCTCCCCCCTTCCTCCAACCTACCCCCCCCCCCCCCCATCCTCCAACACCCCTCCCTCTATCTCCCCATCTCTATCCACCCTGCTGTAGAGTTAAAAGGAAACAAAAAAACTACTCAGCACAAACACAGACAGCACATCTTCTCCAAACATTGGAGGATTAGAAGTTAGGGGGTGATGATCTCTGTAGAGATCACAAACTCCTAACTGACAGCCAAATTTGTTGCTCTCACAGTTTTACAACCTATTATTAAACTAACAATTCCAAACTTCAAAGGTGTCTTTTCCTATATCTGTTCAGAAATCAAGAAGAAAGCTTATTTTAAATCATTCAGTTTCACCATGTCCTGTTTCAGACAGGTAAACAGAACAGTCTACTCTTTTATGTAAGAAATTGATGCTTCATTTCCATTAGATACAAACTTTTATCTGGACTTCTAAGTGATTTCAAGCAATAAGGTAGGGGTAGAGAGGATAGGGGGTAGGAGGAGGTGGGATGGAACAGGGGGGGGGGGGAGGGAGAAGTGAAAGTGGGGTGGTGAGGGGTGTGAGGATTCAAATCTGGGTCCGAGTTGTGACAATGTTCAATTTCAGTGTCTCAAAAAAAGATTGTTGTGTTCAGAAAAGTCACTTTTGCAACATTGCACAGAACAAATTCTAACAAGCAAACATGAATTACTACTACTACTACTACTACTACTACTACTACTACTACTACTACTACTACTACTACATGGAATTGATATAGTGCTATATCTTGTAAAAATCAAAATCAAAGCACTTGCGTTCAACCCACTCATACACCTGCAGCCAACAATGTTTAACAGTTTTTACAAATTCAAACGCACGCACACACACACACACACACACACACACACACACACACACACACACACACACACACACACACACACACACACACACACAGAGGTTATTCGGCAGGGTGATGGGAACAAATGCAGGGTGGGACAACTGCTTGTTCTAGTCTATTTTCACTGCCTGTCAGTATCATCCCCACTTCTGGAATTCTGTGCTAGGAATTCCCTCTTTTTCTTTATCCCTGCCTTGTTCCTTTTCTTTCTGCCACCATCTTCTTAGTCCATTTTTCTGCCTTCTTGGTCCATTTTTCCTGCCTTTTTTCCAGAAAGACTTAAAAGATAAC
>CM054144.1:35095183-35097683 GCA_028751875.1 Rapana venosa
CTGTGTCTGTCTGTATATCTGTGTGTCTGTTTCTATGTTTGTCTGTTTGTGTGTCTGTCTCTGTGTCTTTCTGTTTGTCTCTGTGTCTGTCTGTCTCTCTCCGTCTCTCTCTGTCTGTCTCTGTCTTTGTCTGTGTCTGTCTGCGTGTTTTTGTGTGTCTGTCTTTCTCTGACTCCATCTGTCTTTCTGCGCTGCCTCTGTCTCTGTCTGTCTGTCTGTCTGTCTCTCCCTTTGACTGGGTCTTTCTTTCTCTGACTTTATCTGTATGTCTCTGCCTGTCTGTCTGTCTGCTTGTCTCTCTGCTTGCCTGCCTGCCTGTCTATTAGTCTGTCTGTCTGTCTCTCTCTCTACCGCTTGACAAATAGATAGTTTTCTTTCGAAATACATGGATTATATAGCCCATATCACCAGAAAAATTGTGATACACTTTACAAAACAGGTGAATGTTTTAAATGCTCTATAATAGAAAAAACAACACACCTAATAACTATATTCTGATGATATTTTGCTAATGCCTATACTGGATATCAATTACAGATTCGCAACCAGCTTTGCACTATTCTTGTGAGATAGAATTATATGTGTTCATAACTGATCATAAGAACAGAGAGAGAGAGAGAGAGAGAGAGAGAGAGAGAGAGAGAGAGAGAGAGAGAGAGAGAGAGACAGACAGACAGACAGACAGACAGCCAGCCAAGCCAGCCAGCCAGCCAGACAGAGAGAGACAGAGAGAGAATTTGCTCTGTTGTGTTTTTGTTTCTGAAAGCTCCGGGAATAGGCCTGTTCTTGATTTTCTGCTGATGTCAGAAAGAGAAAAGAGAAAAAACAACACAAAACCACAAGCCAGAAGTTTCCCCCCCCCCCCCCCCCCCCCTATAATGACATTAGCGAAACAGACACACAAACCAGGCAGACTTAAGCACGCAAGCGAGGAACCTACCAAAAAGGAAAGAAGCACACGAGGAAACTCACCAGAAAAGAAAACAAACGAGCATACAAACAAACAAGCAAACGAACAGAGGAACCCTGGCAAACCAAAACCATAAGCCGAGAAAGGGTTGACAGACTTCCAGTCTGGGTAAAAGAAAGAGAAATAGGGCTGTTGTGGTTGTTGTTGGTGTTGATGGTAGTGGTGGTTTTGTTTTGTTCTTTGGCTTTGATTTGTTGCTTTACAAGATTCAGCGCTATATAAATTCCATACATTATTATTATTATTATTATTATTATTATTATTATTAAATTCTGGCTCTGGGGCTCACCAAAACAAAAAAAAGATATAAAGTAAAAAAAAAGGTAAAGGTGTGCCATAACCTACGTGGTCGTAGAGGGGAGCGAGGCGTCAGAGACCTCAACTTCTGAAGAGGCCAGCATAATGAAGGCGGCGCCCATCTCCTCTCCCTCGCTGCTTTACCTTCCCTGACCCTAAAGAGGAGACATGTACCCATTTACAGCTGGTTGAACTGGGGGACTGTACTGACGCCAAGGCGCGCAAACGGTCTCCCATCCCAAGTGGTAACCACGCTCGATGCTGGTTAACCCTAGGTGGGGGGAAAGCGAGTGCTTTTGCCCACTGAGCCATCCCGTCCCTATCCGATTTGGCGTAGGCAGCCGTTTTCGCCCACTTCGGGGATGGTGTCTAAAACACGACACCAGCATGCATGCAGTTTTTAAAAGTTTGTCTTCCGTTCCTACCGTCCCGCGATGGCCTACTTTTCCGAAAAGCGGAGCGGGTTTTAAACTTGGGCTCGAGATATTTTTTACGCGTGCGTTCGCAAATGGGATCTCGGTTTATAGTCTCATCCGAAGGACTTTCGGGGGTATCGAGTGGAGTCGGTACTGATGTTAACTCCAGGGGGAAAAGTCCACTTGAACGGGTCTCGAACCCAGGATCGATCCCGGGCCGTCAGCTCACGAGCGTAACGCTCTAACCACTAGGTTATTCCCCCATCCCCCTCCGCCCTATGTAGTAGCTGTTACCTTTCCTTAATAAGAGTCTGTCTGTCTGTCTGTCTGTCTGTCTGTCTTTCTGTCTGTCTCTATCTCTCTTTCTTTCTCACTCTGTATATGTCTTTCTGTCTGTCTGTCTCTATCTTTTCTTCTCACTTGTATGTGTGTGTGTGTGTGTGTGTGTGTGTGTGTGTGTCGTGTTGTCTGTCTGTCTGTCCGTCCCTGTCTCTGCTGTCTGTCTGTCTGCCTGTCTGTCTCTGTCTCTGTCTGTCTCTGCCTCTCTCTGTCTCAGTCTATGTCTCTCTCTGTCTGTCTCTGTCTCTGTCTGTCTGTCTGTCTCTTTCTAAGCCATTGTGTGCCGGTGGGAACGGATGACAAAATTTGCAAAACTGCATACACACAGGGACTGAATGAAAAAAGCACATGCGTGCTTATTCCATTATCCTCGAAATAAAAGAATAAAAAAAATATCTCTCACTCACATCACTCACTCTCTCTCTCTGTCTCTCTTCTCTCTCTCTCCTCTCTCTCTCTCTCTCTCTCTCCTCTCTCT
>CM054144.1:35102683-35132683 GCA_028751875.1 Rapana venosa
TAATCCGTGTGTGTCAAACTTTCACTAACAGACTAAACATTTCAACTGTTCCTCAGTAACAGCTCCATAATAACTATCCTGACACTTTCGACAAGGAAGCAAAGAGAAGGGTGTAGGTATATACCCACCTTCCCTGCTCCAGTATACAACACAAGCACAGCCACTACCTACTTCAAAGTTTCCACAGAACAGAGATGGCTCTAAAAATACTGCCATTTTCTGGCACCAAGTTGATGACGATGTGCCAACTGTACCGCCACTGACGTAGCAACATCTAGGTGGATTATGTGTGTTTGAAACAGAAACGAGAGGAGGTGGGGGGGGGGGGGGGGGGGGGGGGGGGGGAGGTGGGGGGGGGGGGGGGGGGGGGGTAAAAGATGTGAAGGAGGAAGAGTAGATGCGCGGGAGGCTGAGTTACGACTTTTTAACTGCCGTATTATTTTCCATCTTTTGAAAAATTGAAGGAAAATTCTCGGTAAATGGTTTTCTATTAAATGATACGTCGGTCCTTAACCTGATCTTTCACAGCAGTGTGTGAAGCAGTAGCTTGTTAAGTCTTGTAACTGCGCTTGTAAAGCATTTTTGAAATCAAATGTAGGATGCACTGATTCATGAGGTTTTCATTTTGTTTTATTTACTTTAGTGATCAGAGAGAGAGACACACACACACACAAATAGACAGACAGACAGACAGACAGGTAGACAGGCAGGTGGGCGGACAGACAGACAGACAGACAGACAAGGTTAACGCGAGCAAGCAAATTTTCTCGGCAACTGTGCTAAACTCGCGCCCGCTTTCTCTCTTCTTTCCCACCCCTTACTCGCCAAGTACCCACCTGAAATAAATCTACCTAATTAGCGCAAGAATCTCGTCCACCCCATCCGCCCCTCTCTCCTCCTCCCCCACCTATCCCTACCCCTTAACCTTGCTCTGCCACCTCCCCTCCCCCTCCCCCATCCCCCCCAGCCCCCCACCTCCCCCCCATCCCTATCTTTCCTTTCGGAAGGAGGTGGGTGGACGTCGAAAAGAAAATGGAAAACTACTTCAGCTTTCCGTTTGCGTAGCCTGTCGCTATTTGCCTAGTGACTTATAGATTTACCGACAGGTGAAGATCTCTCTGGATTGCCGCCTGTTTTGCAGTGGTAAGGATTAGTTTGATCGCGCCAAGAGAAACTGTGTGAACTACAAGAATGCGTTTCACGCGAAACAGAAATGATAGTTTCGATGCTGTTAAGTCTTTAATCTAATTTGTGACAAGAAATGGTAGTATTTTGCTAAAAAGGTGGCCCATTTTTCGCGTGCAATATAGAGTGTTTGTCACCAATATGTCTTTTCTTACATAAACTGTTTTTTTTGTATAAAAATATTTTTTTGCATGAAGAATGTAAAGTTTACTATGAAAAGTGTAGTTTGCTTTCTATGGTGTATCCCCCCCCCCCCCCCCCAATAAAAGTTGTGCTACTATGGCTGAAAAAGTATTTTGCTTTACAAGAATCTTTTCCAAATGGAAACTGTCATACCCATTCTGAAAAATGCTTTTTAAAGCCTTCATTGAAAAGTATCTCTAGTTACAGTTCCATAACTGTTTTTGAACATGATCACTGGTCACTCCAAGTTACTGTTTATCGTGATCGCTAATTTGCCTTTTTTTCTAAACACAGTCTGTGATATTTTTAAAAAATCTATGAAGCTTTTTAGAATTCGTTAATAATCAACTGTGTTTAAAGAGCATGCCAGTTCAGTTTCAGAATGATTCAAACTTATTGTCATCACTGAAAATACCCCATTTATATCCTTTCTAAAGATTTCACCTAAATACCTGTTGGGCTCCCCCCCCCCTCTCCCTCCCTCCCTCTAACTCTTTCTCTCTCACTGCTGGAACAGGCAAGCCATAAGTACTATACTGGAAACACGAGCTAAGTCACTAGCGGTACAGCTGGGAAGGGGTCATTGAATCATTTTATAAAGAAAACAGTAAAAATAAATTTTATATCCCTAAGACAGGTCACAATAAAACTCATGTTTGTGGCCTAAGATAGCCACAAAATGGTAGACGGGTAACATCGAAAGGGGGACCCCCCAAAAAAATAAAAAATAAAATAAAGACAGAAAATAAAAACACAAAAACCACATACCAACAACAACAAAAAAAGCCGCAAAACAAAACACCATCAAACTCTTGATTTTGATCCAGAAAGGAATCGTTTTAAACCTTTACGTGGTTGGTTTACTGTAAGATTTCATGCAATCCAGTCAATGTACCCACTCCCGTGCCTCTAATAAGGGGAGTGAATAGATTGGAAAAGGGGGAGGGAAGGGGAGGGGAGGAGAGGAGGGGGCAGGTAAGAAGGTGGAAGGGTGCTTGCAGAACAAGCCCCAGACCCCTCAATAAATCAAGTCTTTCCTGAGAGAAGATCAAGGAAAGGGAGACCATAGGCCTCCCTGGTAAGTGACCGTGCTTTATGTCTTCCAGAGCTAAGGGGGCAGTTTGCTGGGAAGGTCAGAGTTGTGTTCCTTGTTTGATCATGGATTGCTTAGAACTGCTAACTATTGCCGGTCATCTGCGGTGAGGGAGGGAGGGAGGGAGGGAGAGAGAAGGGGATGGAGAAAGAGGGAGTTTAAATGAAAAAAAAATGGAGAGGGAGATCCTGTAGTGGCTACAAAACAGTGTTCTTTATTCTTTTCGAAAAGAAAAAGTAGGCTTTTTGTTCTGTTTGTCTCATTCTTAATCTACCGATTGAGCCTCTGTTGTTGCTGCTGCCGCCGCTGTTGCTGCTGTTGCTGCTGCCGCTGTTGCTGCTGCTGCCAAAGGGGTTCTGGCACTTGATTATCTGTTGTTGATAAACTGGTGGCACACGGCAGTCCCCGCTCTTTCATTAGAAGACTTTGTCTTGTGCCTAATTTCGGTGAAGTGAGGGTTTGTTGTGTTTGCTTGTTTGTTTGTTTGTTTGTGTTTTGTTTTTTGTGTGTGTTGTGCGCAATCTGGTTTGCAGTGTGTCTGATAAAAGAGGAGGTGGCAGAGTTGCCACAGGATTTGTTTTTTTCTTTCCATTTTTGTTTGTTTTGTTTAGGTTTGTGTGGGATAGAAGAGTTTTCTTGTGTAAGAAAGGAGGGCAGGAGTTGTTGTGATTTGGTGCGGGATGTGTTGATTTGATTCATCCACTGTGGCATGAGAATAAACTTCATGAACACAATAGATTTTGTTCTTATGAAGTTGGAGCTTCGATGAGAGAAACACTTGTGATTAATCATATGGAAGAAAAACTGCTGCAATCAGTCAAAATATTCAAGTCAACTTGATCGTTGGTGTATCTAATATACAAGCGACTCATTGTTTTACAACATACCCTATATAAATCACAATCAACTATAATGAAAAAAAAAATGAAAATTATTTACATTACACGCATTTGATCACAAAAGAAATTTTTTTCAATGCCAAAATGTTTTTACTTTGGCTGGTTTCGGAATACCTTGTGCCATTTTGACTTCGTCGCCATTGAAAACTGTGTGCACCTCTGGTGGGTCAATCGGACATCGTAAAATGTGAAGAATAGCTTTTTTCCTTTTCAGTGAAGCCAGTGAATGTGTCATAAAAATGACATGAACCGCTCCCTTCTTATCAGTGTGTACAGTTTACACAGTGGCAGTGCTAGGAAATGCGTGTCCTACAAAAGCATTCTGCTATGCTGAAAACTCCCCAGTGCAATGATACTCTCTGACGGAGAAGTACAAAGAAGTAGCGCCCTTACTTCAACCTGGAATCGTCTCTGACATAGGATTAAAAAAAAAAATTCGTAAATGGAAGACATAATCACTATTCGGACATTGGTTTCTTTTTGCCCAAAGCCTTATGACATTTTGAAATGAGAACTACGCCTGGAAAAAAATCATTGGAAGCAGCAACAGCACCAAGTTCTGCAATATTTTTTTCAACCAGCGCTGTAATAAAAGAATGAGTCGGACCGCTGGTAGGTCTTTGATCGTTTCGGAATAATGACTCATGAAACCCTTCAACAAGTTTAGGGAGGAGTATAGCTCCAGCTAGTTTTCGCTTGTAGACTGGAGAGCTGAAGAAAACTAGTGCACAGAGCAAGAGGTAGTAGGAAGACAACTGCAGGAACGGTCACAGGTGTCCTTGACCTTGCTGACCTCAGGGGCAGGCTGCAGCATGTCCAGTTACTCCCGGCCCTCCAGGGCCTCGTGGCACCTGGGCTACTCCTCCAGCCTGGGCCTGTCCCCGGCATCCTCCTCCTCCACCTCCTCCACAGGCAGCTACGGGAGATACTCCTCCAGTGACTACAGCTCCAGATACAGCACCGGAAGCTACGGAAGGCACACCACCACAACCCCAACCAGCGACTACGGCAGATACGGTAGTAGCAGCACTTCCGGTTCCGACTACGTTTCCAAGTATGGCTCCGGAAGAAGTTCCGCTAGTGACTATAGACTTGGAAGCAGCACTGGAACTGGAAGTAGTAGTAGTAGTAGTTCCGCTACAGGTTACAGACGCTACAGCGGAATTTCGGATTACTCCAAACGCTTCGACATCCCCACGGAATACGACAAACACAGATGCAGCGAGTTCAGGAAGAAATCCATCGATGTGTCAGCAGACTCCAGACGAAACAGTGAATACGACAAATCCGAGGGAGAGGTTGGGACATTCAGAAGCAGACGTAGCAGCGCTGCTGCTGCTTCTGCTGCTGCTGCAGACCTGGATGGAGATATCACACGTCAAAAAGCAGAACAGCGGAACGACAACTTGGCGGAAGAAGCTGCTGAGAGAAGTTCCGGATATCCGGTGCAGAAGCGGAAGACAAGTGCATCAGAGTCCACGAGAAAGGATTCCCCGGAACAGGAGTGCAGTGGAGTCTTTGAGGAAGACGATGAGGGTGAGTTTGAATGAGTGTAGTCTGAGGGTGGCTTTCTTCAGGTAGAAAACGGCTGCTAAACAAGTTTGCAGTTGAGCTGAACATGGAATTAGCATGTAATTTTTGTTTGGATAAGAATTTGTCTGAAGCGTACGTCATGTTGTAAGAAAAGTGTCATTACACTAATCCATCTCAGAAATATTACGCCCTGTGTGCGCTCCTGTAGTAAATAAGGAATAAACAGCATGTCGTCTTGCTTTTGTTGTGTGAAGAATTCTATGTGTGTTCTCATGAAGGTCTGTGTATCCCTCCTCCCCCTATCTCCCTACAAATTTGGGGATAAAAAAGGTCGTTGGTTAGAATGTACGTGGCTTTGTATGTTTTCGGAGAAACAATACTCATCACACTTGATTCTTATGAAGTAACAGAGATGGATCAGCGAGTTGTTTTTGTCCATGTGTCTCTGACTCCTGCATCGTGTTCTAAAATACGTTTACATTCATAAGTGCATGGTAGTTTTTATCTGTCTTTTTGAGACAATCTGTCTCTAACTCCTGTTATTTTATTTTTTATCCCATCCATGTTTGTATGGTATGCATCAGCCATTGAAACCATCACGCTTGTTGAGATCTTTCATCAGTGAAGGCGATATCTGAGAGTTACTTGATTATGATCCTCATTCTTACAACTGCTGTTTGCATGTTTTTTTTTTTAACGAACACTACTGCAACAGCTGTATGTGCTTCTGCTGTTGATACAACTGCTGCTGTTGATACCACTGCTGCTGTTGATACCACTGCTGCTGTTGATACCACTGCTGCTGTTGATACCACTGCTGCTGTTGGTACTACTGTTGTACTTACTGCTGCTGCTGCTGCTGCTGTTACTTATTGTTGCTGTTACTGTGGCTGTTTCTGCTGCTGTTGATACTACTGTTGTTGTTGCTGCTGCTGCTGTTTCTCTGTTTGTATTACTGATAATGAAAAGTAAGCTTTGCAGAATACAAGTGACCAATCAAAACTTAGTGGTCCAGTTCAGTATATAAGAGCAGAAATCAGCAGGAGAGAGAGAGAGAGCGAGAGAGAGAGAGAGAGAGGAGGAGAGAGAGGGAGAGAGAGAGAGAGAGAGAGAGAGGGGAGAAAAGAGAGAGAGAAGTTGGGTGGAGGTGGGGTGTGGTGTGATGAGCGCGTGGCCAGACGTAGTAGAAAGACTCTGTGACGTGGAGCTAAAGCACCGAGCATGGGCAGGGAAGAAATGAATGACAATAGAAGAAGAAAAAAGTAGAGGGAGAGACAGAGATGTGGAGGAGTGGAACGGTATGGTACGTGCGAATAATTCCGTTGATATGGCATCGGGGTCAAAAGAGGAGAAGGGGGAGAAGTTGGTGGTTTGTGTTGTAATTTCCCCCGCCACTCATAACCTTAAGTTCGCGACATTCGGCAGCCAGTACAACATTTACGCACTGAACACATTATGTGAGGCACATGAGCCGCACGAGTGACGCGGCTACGGCGCGTACCTCCTGTTTCTACTGGCACTTCACAAGGCGATGCGCTCACGAGCGTGCCTCTGCCGTACACATACATCTACACACGGCCATTCGTCGCGCCAGCACACACACATCGAGAGCCAGCGCACCACGGCCCACAGCGGACAGAGATGAACGAGCATGCACGATGGGGAGAGAGGCGCGAGAAACATAAGACAGAGGGCGACGTGTGCATGACACACACAGACACAAACACACACACACTACACGCAAAGACGAGGACAGGCACACAACAGAGAGAGAAGAAGAGAATAGACTAATATTACACATAGAAGAGAGAGAGAGAGAGAGAGAGAGAGAGAGAGAGAGAGAGAGAGAGAGAGAGAGAGAGAGAGAGAAGAGAAGTGGTGGTGGGGTGGGATGCAAAAACAGACGAAAACACATAGTATTTTGAAGGGTTCAATAAATCATCGACTATTGTCGACTATCTCTTTAAAAAAATTCTGATCATAATGATTTCTAAATGAACTCAAAGACGCACATCAAAAACTTCCTGTAGAGGTTTTTCTTTTTTTCATTTAAAACACAATTCGCAGAAAACGGGGAAACAGAACTTCAGAGCCGAAAGCTTGGGATTTATTTTAGTCTGCGTGCGTTGGCGAGACAGGAATTCAAAGACTGCGGTGAAGTGAAGTGTGCGTTTCTGGCTGGATATAGAGGAGAAAGAAAAAGGTAATGGGCTCACCTGTTCTTGCGATGAACGCTTTGTCACGTGACGACTTGACTTGACGTGACCTGACTTGACTTGACGTGACTTGACGTGACGTGACGTGACTTGACGTGACGACGTGAAGTGACGTGGCTTGACGTGAAGTGACGTGACGGGACTTGACTTGAAGTGACGTGACTTGACTTGACGTGCCTTGACGTGACTTGACTTGACTTGACGTGACTTCTTCCTCGACTCTCCGAGGAATCGCTGGGGCATTGCACTGAATTGTTCAGGCAGTGTGTCGTAAGCAAGTCTAATCTGGCAGAGTCCATCCTTCTCCAGGCAGAAGGATGCATGCTGGTTATGCCTATGTCATTTGTTCCACCGATCGTAATCGGCTTATTTTTTTGTCAACGGTGGACGGGGTTTTAACGTAACGTGTGCCGAAGATGTTCTGCATGCATTTGCACCCGGAACTTCAGTCTATAGCCTCATGCGAAGGTTTTTTTGGGAAGTGGAGTCAGTATCAGCATTAACCTCCAAGGAAGCTGAAATCCTCTGAAACAGCCAGAGGGGGACGGGATAGCTTGGCGGTTAAGAGCATTGCACATTGCGCTCGCGATCTGCTGACCTGGGTTCGAGTCCCGTTTAAGGGGGACTTTTTACCCCGAGAGTTAACATCAGTGCCGACTCCTCTACCCCCCGAAAAAAAAATTCCTTCGGATGAGTCTATAAACCGAAGTCCCTTGTGCGCAACGTTAAAACCTGTTCCGCATTTTGGAAGAGAAGGCCACTGTGTGTTAATGGGAACGAATAAAATGGTAATACAGCGTAAAGTCATGGCGAGGCTGTTTGGCTAGTGGGTATCTGTCCTCTTTATAGGGCTCGTTTGAAGGGAACTGCCAAAAACAGTAAGGAGGTAAAGGAGGGCTGGGGAGAAGCAGAAGGAGTTACGAAAGTGCAAATCTGGAGAAAAAAACAGACAAGAAGGAAGAAAAAAGCGAGCAAAGTCACTTTGGTGGTAAAGGTTTGGTAAGAGGGAACACATGCAACTGGGGATTGAATAACTGACGATATTTCTGTCTGATGCTATGGCAGAAGAGAATAGTATGACTGATGAGATATGTGGCTGATGTTAGAGAAGCAGAAGAGAATAGTATAACTGACGAGATCTCTGACATGTTATAGCAGCAGGGAATAGAATAGCTGACGATATCTGTGACTGATGTTATATCAGCAGGAGATAGAGTAACTGACGATATCTCTGACTGATGTTATAGCAGCAGGGGATAGAGTAACTGGCGATATCTCTGACTGATATTATATCAGCAGGGAATAGAATAACTGACGATATCTCTGATGACTTTATATCAGCAGGGAATAGAATAGTTGACGATATCTGTGACTGATGTTATAGCAGCAGGGAATAGAATAGTTGACGATGTCTGTGACTGATGTTATAGCAGCAGGGAATAGAATAGTTGATAGTATCTATGACTGATGTTATAGCAGCAGGGAATAGAATAGTTGATGGTATCTGTGACTGATGTTACAGCAGCAGGGAACAGAATGACTGACGATATCTTTGACTGATATCACAGCAGCAGGCAGTTGCTCTTCACTTGTTGCCCTTTGTTGAGTTTTGCTGCCGATTGAGAGGCCAGGCAAGCTCGCGTTTATTGTTCCTGCGCGTGTACATCCGTGCACATGTGTGTGTGTGTGTTTGTGTATGCGTGTGTGTGTTTGCGTGTGTACGTGTGTGTGTGTGTGTGCGCGTGCGCACGCGTGTGTGTAAGTGTGTGCGCGCGTGCGCGCCCGAGCGCGCGAGCATCTCAAGCGCACATGAGAGCGAGAGAGAGAGAGAGAGAGAGAGAGAGAGAGAGAGAGAGAGAGAGAGAGAGAGAGAGAGAGAGAGAGAGTTGAGGTTAATGTTAGAAGTTGGCAGAAACAACATGATCTGTGTACGATAGCAACAATTCACTTTGGTATTTGTTTTTCCCCTCTCTATCTCTCTGGCTGCCTGTCTGTCTCTTTGTACACATCTGTCTGTCTGCCTGCTTGCCCGCCTGCCTGTTTTTCTGTCTGTATCTGTCGGTTAGTCTGTTTGTCTGTCTCTGTCTCTATTTGTCTGTCTCTCTCACTTTCTATGTATGCCTATCTGTTTCTCTTTGACTCTGTCTCTCTGTCTGTCTGTCTTCTCCGTCTCTGTCTCGTATCTGTCTCTCTCTCTGTCTGTCTGTATTGTCTGTCTGTCTCTGTCTCTATTTGTCTGTCTCTCTCCCTTTCTATGTATGCCTATCTGTTTCTCTCTGACTCTGTCTCTCTGTCTGTCTGTCTCTCTCTGTGTCTCTGTCTCTGTTTGTCTGTTATATCTCTCTCTATGTATCTGTCGGTTTGTCTGTTTGTCTCTGTCTCTATTTGTCTGTCTGTCTCTCTTGTGTCTATGTATGCCTATCTGTTTCTCTCTGACCCTGTCTCTCTGTCTGTCTGTCTCTCTCTCTGTGTCTCTGTCTCTGTTTGTCTGTATATATCTCTCTCTATGTATCTGTCGGTTTGTCTGTTTGTCTCTGTCTCTATTTGTCTGTCTGTCTCTCTCTGTGTCTATGTATGCCTATCTGTTTCTCTCTGACCCTGTCTCTCTGTCTGTCTGTCTCCGTCTCTGTCTGACTCTGTGTGTCTGTATCTCTTCTCTTTCTGTCTGCCTGTATCTGTCTCTCTCTCTCTGTCTGTATCTGTCGGTTTGTCTGTTTGTCTCTGTCTCTATTTGTCTGTCTCTCTCCCTGTCTATGTATGCCTATCTGTTTCTGTCTGACCCTGTCTCTCTGTCTCCGTATCTCTCTGTCTCTGTCTGTATCTCTTTCTCTCTCTGTCTGCTCTGTATTCTCGTCTCTCTGTTCTCTCTCGTTCTGTCTGTCTCTGTTTTGTCTCTTTATTTGCTCTTTCTCTCCTGTCTGTCTGTATCCTGTCTCCTTATCTGTCTCGTCTCTCTCTTGTCTCTGTCTGTATCTCTGTCTCTCTCTGTCTGTCTGTATCTCCTGTCTCTGTCTGTCTGTTGTCTCTATCTCTTTCTCTGTCTGTCTGTCTGTTCATTTCTGTCTCTCTCTGTCTCTCGTCTGTTACGTCTTTCTCTCTGCTATCTGTCTTCGTCGTCTCTCTGTTTTCGCTGTCTTTTTCTTTTTCCCATATGACATCAGCTACCGCTGATGCGGTCAGAGGGAGAAGAAAAAACCACCACCACCAACAACAAAGCTTACCACAGGGAATCCTGCTGAAGCCACTGGCCTTAGCACTGCCGCGCCATACCGTGCCGTGCCGTGCCATACTCTGCCATGCCAACTTGGCACCGGTTCCTAGGTTCTTGTCTGAGTTGTTGACTGCTGGTCTGTCAGTGTGGTGGGATGGGGTGGATGGGGGTGGTTCCGGCACCCTGCAATTCGTTCTGGCAGCTGCATGCTGCTAGTGCAGACATCATTGTCTTTGATTAGGCCTGTCATTTCCTGGCTTCACAGCCGCTCGTGCAGTGTCGGTATATCACGGCCTTAATTGAAAGGTTGTCCTCACACGACAAATGGCCTGTTTCGATTGGTTAGGAAGGGTAAACGAGCGTCAGCGCGTGCCAATGAAAATAGTGTACTCTTCCCGTTCAGATCTGTGTTTTTAAGCCACGAATTGGGATTGGCTACGAAGATGAACAATCAGCCTCGCTGTCTTGCCAATCAAAACCATTATACTGTTTTGACGGTTATGATATCCTGCGTAACAACAAAACTTGGCACTGCAGGTTTTGTGAGTTGCGAGCTCTGAAGAGGTTTGTTTGTGGATTTATTTTCGTGGCAGGGTTGATGTTTTGTCTCCTCTCCCCTCCCCCCTCAAGAGAAGCTTGTGTTCGTAAGTTAGACACTCCATGTTGTCTCTGACTTGAAAGATAGATAAAACTGAAGGTTTTTGTTTTTAAAACCCCAGAGAAAAAGCGGTTGCTTTTATTTCCTTACCCAAGCCTCATTTGGGGACGGGATAGCTCAGTGGTCGGAGCACTCGCTTTCCCCCAGCCAAGTTAAGCAGCGTTGAGCGTGGTTACCAGTTGGATGGGTGACCGTTTGCGCGCCTTGGCGTCAGTACAGTTCCCCCAGTTCACCCAGCTGTACATGGGTACCTTTCCTCTTTAGGATCAGGGAAGGTAAAGCAGCGAGGGAGAGGAGATGGGCGCCGCCCTCAATATGCTGGCCCTAGAGAAGTGAGGTCTCTGACGCCTCGCTCCCCTACGACCTTATAGGTTATGGGACACCTTTACCTTTACCTTAAGCCTCATTTGAGTGAAAAGATTCTGAAATAAAACTGGTCACTAGTGAAAGGGACTCTAACACTGGCAAGAACAAGAGAGGTAATCTCCCTCATCACACACACTCACTCACTTACTCTCTCTCTCTCCCTCTCTCTCTTTCTCTCTCTCTCTCTCTCATCTAGATTGATCTATAGATTAGGGAAGCTGTTCTAGTTTTTGTTTCCGTTGTAGCAACGCACTATTTATGAAAAGCATACCTCTAAAATCGTTGAAAATTCAACAAGAGTCCAATTCTATAGGAAGAGCAAAGCTACAACAATTCTTTATGCAAGGATTTGTTTTAAATCTGTTGAGATGAATAATGGAAAGTTGAAATGGCCACTGCATATTGTAAGATGCGATTATCTCCGTACCTTATGCTGATGATGCA
Source organism: Rapana venosa (assembly GCA_028751875.1). Classification (NCBI taxonomy): domain Eukaryota; kingdom Metazoa; phylum Mollusca; class Gastropoda; order Neogastropoda; family Muricidae; genus Rapana; species Rapana venosa. The sequence goes on from CM054144.1 coordinate 35,114,472, forward strand.
GTCAGGAGAGAGAAAAAGCACGTAAGGATACTTGTACTTGTCTTCCGTCTGCGAGGAAAGCAGCAACATTCATTCGCCCACTCACCCAATGCAGTGTAATGCGGTGCATCCCAATTTAGTTAAGTAATGTACAGAATAGTTTAGTGCGGTGCAATACAGTATTGTATAGAACAGTTTATATATAAGCGCAGTACAGTGTAATACCGTAGAGTACATTACTTCACAGAACGGTTTGGTGGAGTTCGTTGCACTGAAGTACAGTATGGTACAGTACTGTTTAGAACAGTTTAGTTCAGCGCAGTACAGTGCAGTGTAACACAACGCAATACAGTATAGTACAACACTGTACAGTACAGTTTAACCCACTACAGCTTAGCGCAGTACAATATACAGTGTGGCACAGAACTGCACAGTACAACTTAGTACAGTGCAGCACAACACGATGCGGTACAGTACAGTATAGTATAGCACTTTCCTGTATACTTTACTGCAAGACAGCACAGTGCAATGCTCTACAGTACACAACAGTATAGTACAGATCTGTACAATACAGTATAGCGCAAGTTAAGTGCAAGACAATAAATCACAGTACAGCACAATCCAGTACAGAAAAAAACCCAAGCCAAACGGCACAGTAGTACATCAAAAACACACTACAACAAATCCAATTCCGTACTTTATACAACTCAACAAGCGCTTTGGTTTTTTTATATTACAAGATATAGCGCTATATAAATTCCATTTATTATCATCATTATTATCATCATTATTATCATCATCATTCTTTCTTCTTCTTCTTCTGCTTCGTCTCCTTTTTCTTCTTCTTCTTCTTCTTCTTCTACTACTACTACTACTACTACTACTACTACTACTACTACTACTACTACTACTACTACTACTACAACTTCTTCTGAACAACTGCAATATCATACACCATACCTTACCACACCGACATTATAATATGTACAGTCCGTTTCCTCGAAAGTGGTGACAGAATTACCTCACCAGACACGACTGTTTCTAGGTCAGTCATCTGCTTCCCTAAACTGCTTCGGGCCACCGACCCTGGATAGCGGGGAAGGGGCAGGAAGGCGAGTTCATATGGGAACCACGGGTTGGGGGCTTAATTCTCTTAACTGTCTGCAGACATAGTAGTATTCTAGAGGAAGAAAGGAGAGGGGTGATGATGCTGGTGTTGGTGGTATTGGTGGTGATAGTGGTGGTAGTAATGGCCGTGGTAGTGGTGGTGTTGGCGATGGTGGTAGTGGTGGTGGTGGTGGTGGTGGTAGTGATGGCCGTGGTAGTGGTGGTGATAGCGATGGTGGTAGTGGTGGTAGTGGTGGTGGTGGAAGGTGTGTATTCAGCGTACAGACTCCCTGCTGGGTTTCCTGGCTACTTTTGCAAGTGGTGGGAGTAGTAGTGGTGGTGGTGGCGGTGATGGTGGTGGGGAGGGTGGTGGTGGTGGTGGGTGGGGGAAGGGGTAGGGGTCATAAGGTTCACAGCTGGACTTGCTTAGTATTTTCCTTCAATTCCTCTCCTTCCTTAGCTCTCCACCACACATGCCCGCATGCATATGCACATACACGTGCACGCGTATGAACGAACACACACGCATACGTACTTATACACTTAGGCGGAGAGACAAGCAGAGATACCGACAGATACACACACTGGCACGCACGCGCATACACACGCGCACGCACATACACACACGCACACACGACGCACACACACACTAACACACAAACAGCGCGCGTGTGCACATCACAAAGACAGACAGACAGAGAGACAGAGACAGACAGACAGACTGACAGACAACGTTATTTTGGGTTTCACTTAAGCTGGGGGTGCTTGAAGTGAGTTATGAAAAGACAGTTTTTCAGAAGATGAAGGAAAAATTACCAACATCCTAACAAAAAAATGTAACACGCCTCTCTCCTCTTTGAATGAGGAATTTGTACAATTTTGTTCATAAGAACACAAGTCGAAATCATTTGCATAACCTAAGAGCAGCTAACTAGTATTAGCTAGTAGAGCTCGCGCACGCGCGTGCAAACTCACACACATTACACGCGCACACTACACACACGACACACAAAAACTACACACGCACACTACAACACAACACACACTACACACGCACACTACACACAACAACACATGTACACTACACGCACTCACACACACACACTACAGTATGCCACACTACATTACTCTATATTACACTACACACACACACACACACACACACACACACACACACACACCACACACACACACACACACACTACACACGCACACTACACACAGTACACACACATGAGCACTACACTACTCTCTCACACAATACACTATACTACACTACACTGCTCACACACAAACACACTTACTACACACACTATACACACACACACACCATACACAAACTAACACACATACAAACACACTTACTACACACCCACACACACACCCCACCCACCCACCCACACAAACACCACTTACTACACATACACATACACACACACCACACACATCTCATTCAGACTTGTCTTTGTTCTAAGTGCTTACCTGTGCGGATAGGGTTTGATGTTTAATGGCCTCCACTGGAACACCTTGGGGCTTTTTACCTGCCTCATTAACAGCTGTCTGTCCGTCTGACTGTCCGTCTGTCTATCTCTCGGTCCGTCCGTCTGTCTGTCTGTCTGTCTATCTGTTTGGCTGTCTGGCTGGCTGTCCATATGTCTGGCTGTCTGTCGGTCTGTCTGTCAATGCAGTCTGTAAGTCTGTCTCACAGTCTATCTTTCAGTTTGTCTGTCTGTCTGTCGGTCGGTCTGTCTGTCTTTCTTTTTCTTTATCTGTTCGTCTTAGGCAGACTTTTAAGGTGACTGAATGGGGCTTTTGCTGCCTGGATAGATCATTTGGTAGATTGCAGTTTTGATTCTCATTGGCCTCAACATAAAAATGCCATGTTGTGTTTTATTGTACTGTATTGTATTGTATTGTATTGTATTGTATTGCATTGTGTCTTATTGTATACCACTTTCAGCCACAGCAGATTTCTCTGCGTGAAATCCGAGTTACTCTCCCCTGGGGAAAGCGCATCGCTACAAGAGCAACGTCAGCCATTATATACTTTTCTTTTCCGATAATGGATTATCTATCTATCTATCTATCTATATGTGTGTGTGTGTGTGTGCTCATGCGTGAATGCACGCATGAGTGTTAACCTACCTCTCTCATAACCGGACAACCCAGGATTACACAGTACAGGTAAACCTCAACACAGGTCAAAACAGGGAGTTTGTCTGACAGTGAACAAAAGCAGGCCTAAGGCACACCCACAAAGGACTTAAAGGCGACCTGAAGTCACAGATTACTTTTGAAGTCCAGCGTAAGAACAGGGCTAAGGTTACCCAGAGAGAGAATCCCAACCGTCACACCCCCCTCTCTTTTGAAAGGGCTGAAGTTTTAATCTACCACCACCCTCACTTCTTTTCAGCACCTTTTTTGGGGAAAAAACCCCCATGTGAAGGATAAAAGTATGTGGAATTTTGTTTCTTGCCAGTGTTTCAGATAAATACATGCATAATATTATGGGTTTTTGTTTCGTTTCAATGGATTACATACAAAAGATGTAAGTCTATACATATGTATGTGTGTGTGTGTGTGTGTGGAGGAGAGGAGAGAGAGAGAGAGAGAGAGAGAGAGAGAGAGAGAGAGAGAGAGAGAGAGAGAGAGAGGACAGACGACAGACAGACAGACAGACAGACAGACAGAAACCACCATCCCACTTCTGTTCAACGTCCTTTCAAAAAAAACAAACCCAACCCAAACAAACAAGCAACATTTGAAGGATAGAAAATACATTGAAGTTTTTCTGGCCAGGGTTTCAGAGTAATACGTGTATGGTCTTTTCTTTCATTTCAATGGATTACAAACAAAATAAGTCTACCACCACACCACTTCTTTTCAACGCTTTACAAAAAATCAACAACAAAGAAAACATGTGAAAGGATGAAAAAATATTTTTTTTTCTGGCCAGTGTTTCACATAAATACGTAAATCACTTTCCTTTCGTTTCAAAGGATTACATACAGAATAAAATCAACCAACTCTATTTTAAAAGTGCAGAAGTTTTTTTTTTTTTTTTTTTTTAAATCTGCCACTTCTTTTCAACGCCTTTTCGAAATAAACAAAACAAAACATGAGAAGAATGAAAATGTATGGAAGGTTGTCGACCAAGGTACATCGCTTTCCTTTTGCTTTAATGGATTTGGTACAGAATAAAGTCTGCCACCACCCCACTTTTGTTCAACGTCTTTTAAAAAACAACAACAAAAACATGTGAAAGATTTTTTTTAAATGTGGAAGGGTTTTTTGGTTGTTTTTTTTTTTGCCAGTGTTTCATATCAATACGTACATGGCTTTTTTCCCGTTTCAATGGATTACATACAAACTGAAGTCAACCGAACCTCAGGTTCAAAAGCGCTAACGCTTTAATCTTCCACCACCCGCCTTCTTTACAACGCCTCTACGGAAAACGAAAACAGGCGGAGAATAAAAACACCCGGAGGGTGGGTAGCCTAAGTTCGGGGTTTTTCTTCTCTGGTCAGGGTTCCAGGTAAAGACGTCAGCGGCTTGGGTTCGGTTTCAATGGATTACGTACCGAATAACGTCAGCCGATTGGGGCGGAGTGACCTCAGTGGTTTGTGTGTTGAATTTGTAGTCGGGAGCTAAGACACGGGTTTTAAGTCGCTGCTGAGGCGTCTATTTAAAGAAGGATTTTCCTTTGGAGTTAATATTGCTTACTCCTACCCCCCCCCCCCCCCCACACACACACCCACCCAACCCCTACTGTGGGGATGGGAGGAGGAAGGCAGGCGGGGCGGGGTAGGGGGAGTTCTCAGTATAAATATCATCCCCACCTACTGGAAATTCTGTGCTAGCTATTCCATCTTTTCTGTCCCTCTCTTTGTTTCTGTCTCGTTCCTTTTCTTCCTGTTGCCTCCTTGTTTATTTTCTACCGTCTTAGTCCATTCTCCAGCCTCCTCCCTACCCCCCCCCCCCACCAGAAAGATTCAGAATATAACTATTCTCTCATAATTATGACAGAATAAAGTAGCTTCTGTCTGAGCGTTCGGAGAGGAAGAAGAATAAGAAAAAGTAGAAGTAGTAGTAAAAGAAGAAGAAGAAGAAGAATTATGAATTTTAATTACGAGCAAAACAGTAAGAACACACAGTTTCTCAGGCTAAAGGTTGGTCAACTGGAAATAAAATGTGAATGAAATCTGTCTACCTACTGATCAAACCGAGAACATAGGAAGCTCTTCTGTTAAAGTATTGAATCTTTTTTTTTTCTCGTAAAAGAACACAATCTACCTCAGGTAACATTGTCTATGGTGGTTGATGGTAGATGGGTTGATAATGCTTCTGATACAGTCCATACATATGGAGAGAGAGAGAGGAGAGAGAGAGAGAGAGAGAGAGAGAGAGAGAGAGAGAGAGAGAGAGAGAGAGAGAGAGAGAGAGAGAAAGAGAGAGAGAGAGAGAGAGAGAGAGAGAGAGAGAGAGAGACAGACGGACAGACAGACAGACAGACAGACAGAAACAGAATCTCGAACTCTCTACTTAACAGGTGTTTCCTTCAGGTGTCTCCCCACCCCCTCCCCCTACCTCCCTCCCTCCCCGTTCCTCCCCATTAACTCCCAAACTTCACCAGCCCCCACCCCTTTCTCTACAACCACCCCCCACCCCCTCCAACGGCCCTGTCCCCACCATTTCCTCTAAAAAGAGGGATTTTTTTTAACGGGGGGGGGGGGGGGGGGGGGGGGGGGGGGGGGGGGGGGGGGGGGGGGGTTGTTTGCTGCCAGCATTAGAGAGAGGTGTTTGTTACTTAGCTGATTGAAAACGGTTAGGGTGACGGCACTGAACAGAACAGAACAGAACAGAGCAGAACAGGACAGGACGACTACCCACAACATTACTCACGTCATTCCCGCGTAGTGTGCGTGATATAGGGGCTGTATATGTTTGGAACATTAGGATCCATTGACAGAGGCGGGTCTGGTCGCGTATATTATGAGGTGTTTCCTGCGGGAAGATGAGTGGAGTTTGTCTGCAGATTGCTTGTGTCACAGAGACTGACAGTTTTCTGCTCGGTGGAATAAGTGTTTGTTTCTGCTACTGGTTTGTGTGTGTGGTGTTTTGAAGGTTTCTGTATTCAGATGGTGTTAGGTGCTTTTATCGTTTTCACTATTATTCTTATTGTTATTATCAAGAATCATCATTGCAGTTCGTGACCTCTAAACCTGCGTGACACTTTACTGCAGAATCCTATAGACCCTGCTATGTGATATTCCACTGGATAACCATTTTTATTTTAATTACTACAGAAAATCGGGCAGTCCTCTTCTGATATGAATATCACTTTGTGGTCTTGAACATAGGCTGTGATATGATTTGGTCTCATCTACCTGTTCTAGCTTAACTTGAATTGTTATCATCGCCGGTTGTTTTCCATTACGTGGTGACTAGCATGGTACAGTGTTGAGACGAAGAAATGATTACATGATTGTTTTTAGTCTCGATGTCTTCAATTTATAGAGTAATAGGCTCAATTTTTATCTGAACTTTATCTGTACGAGGTGACATCGTTCATATAAAGAGGAAGAAGAAGGGATAGAGAATAGAACACAACTAAAAATAGACACACGTCTTCAGTATAGTTTTAAATTTCGTGTGTGTGTGTGTGTTTGTTCATGGCGAACTATTGTCCATGACTGTGTTATGTTTAGTGTCTTTACCTTATGTCTTCTTGAATCAATAGTGCGCATTAATGCTGATGGTATTTTTGAGTGGTGAAAGTGGCATATTTCTGCCGTCGATACAGATGCTTAAATAGATGATATATTTATTGGAATTGGACATAGTCTACGGAATTTGTTCGTTCGGTAAAAAAGAGAAGGGAGAGAAGGACATATCCATTTTAAGGAAGACCCGTTTTGACACTGGAAATATTTTTTTCTCTTTTTAAAGTTTTGCCTAGGTAATTAGGTAAAGCAGGCGTTAATAGGCCTACCTACTGTATTACACAATTTCCATTCTTTTCTTGTTGGTACGCATTCATATTTCATTGGCATGGAACATTAAAACAAAGGCAGTAATTTACCTCATGTATGGTTACAGTTTTCCTGGACATATTCATTTGTGTGTGGAAATGTGGAGACGCCTTGGTGATTCTTAAATAGGTGTAAGGTATCTTATTTCTGAGATAGGTGTTTGATTTCTGAAAGTCAGTATGTTAAAGTTCAAAATTATAGGCAGTTTTCATACTTATCAGTTTACAAATCTTCAACCCTGATCGGTCCTTCTGATTCAGTATAATGTTGTTACTTTAATTTTTTTTTATATAGATAGGGGTATTTTAAGCAAAATATTTCGTATTCCCTTTTCCACATTTTGTAAGCCACAGAAAGTAAATCTAAGAAACAAATCTTCCTGTACAACAATGTTTACAACCCTTATGAATTCTCTTAAAACAATACGAATCGTTTAACCGAAAAAATACAGATAGGAATTTCTAAGTCTCCTAAAACTCTACCCATCACAGAAAACTAACACCTGCACAGACCCAGAACATTGGCATCACATGCAGTCCTTAACTGGCACTGTTTCTATCTATCTATCTATCTATCTATCTATCTATCTATCTATCTATCTATCTATCTATCTATCTATCTATCTATCTATCTATCTATCTATTCTATCTATCTATCTATCTATCTATCTATCTTATATGAAACGAAATAACTGACGAAGCAATCCGCTGGGTAAATGGCAGATGGGAGGGGGGGGGGGAGGGGGAGGATGGGGGTCTTGGGTGGTGGAGGGGTGGAGTGGGGTCTGCAAGTGTGGAAGCAGATCGAGGGTCCAGCTGTACATTATCGTGGTCAGCACACGTCCAAGCTGACCCTCACGCCCCCTTGTGATCCGGGCCCAACAAGCACCTTCTCTTCTGTTGACAGACTCGAAGATCTGCACTAGGAGGAGTACATGTCACACGCTTATCGATTTCAGCCTACAGATCGGTATGTGTAGATGTATACATACATGTATGCAAACATACATTACAGGGCGAGGTGCCGTCTTTCTTTTGAGTAGGTGAAAATGCTATTCACAGCGTTTTTCTGCGCGGCCTTATCTGGCAGTAGGTTGTGTGTGTGTGTGTGTGTGTGTGTGTGTGTGTGTGTGTGTGTGTGTGTGTTTTGTGTGTGTGTGTGTGAATAAGTGCCAGTCCACTAATTTAACGGGGCTTTTTTCTGCTTTAAGTCATTATGTGTGTGTGTGTGTGTGTGTGTGTGTGTGTGTGTGTGTGTGTGTGTGTGTGTGTGTGTGTGTGTGGAGAGAGTAGAGAGAGAGAGAGAGAGAGAGAGAGAGAGAGAGAGAGAGAGAGAGAGAGAGAGAGAGAGAGAGAGAGAGAGAGAGAGAGAGAGAGAGAGAAGTGTCAATCGACTATTTTAACATCTTTTTTCTGCTTTTTAGTCATTCCATGTGTGTGTCTGCGCGCGTGCGTGCGTGCTTGCGTGCGCGCGTACACGTGTACACGTGCGCATACGCGCACACACGCTTACGCATACGTACGTACATACACACTGTGCGTTCATGCGTGCGTGAGATAGAGGAAGAAAAAACAACAACAAACGAGACAGAACGAAACAGACACAAGGAGGAATTTCACAAGGTTGTATATTATTGAAAACAGCGCTTATATAGGCCCAGTACCTTGGGGTCTGTTGTCGGGCGATAAGCCCCCTTACCCCTACCCCCCCCCCCACCCTCAACACCCCCCCCCCCCCCTCCCATCGTCTCCCATATAACTGACATGTTTCTCCTGTCTTTTGAATGAAAAGGGTTAGCTTCTTTCCGCGTGGTATAGTAGCTACAGCGAAAACCCTAGTGTTGACAGGAGGAAGGGAGGATACAGGCTGCACACCAGTATTAAAAAAATCACTCTTTTCCTTCTGTTTTTCTATGTGACTCTTGTTGGGCTTTATCATAGTTCTTGATTAAACCATTGACGCTGGGGGCAACAACAGCAAAGTGAGAGGCTGTATGACCAGTGGCTTTCCCACTCATGGAATTCCACTTTACAGCTTAGTCTTTAGTGATCGACTATGACTCTCTGACTAAGAGGCTTGACTCGCACAGTCCTTATGTGCTGCAGCCCTGGGGGCTGGTTGGCCTTTGGAGAACATCTCCAACGCTGGCTGTCCTTATGCCCACTTGGCCGAGAGAGTGGGGATGTACTGTGGGCAAAGGCATCTCCACTATAATCAAATTTCTGCCCAGTTTCCAAAACAGCAGCTACCTCCTCTGCTGGTTTGGAGGTCATCGTCGGGCACGACGGACAAACATACAAACATTCATACCGCATGTGCTAAGGCATCCACAGAAATAAAAACCACTTTTTGTGAAAGACTCGCCTCTGACTCAAAACTCATGTGATTTTGAACAAATTTGGTAGGTTTGAAATTTTAAATTTTTCAGCAAACACTGTACCCCCTCAGTCCTTTGTCGTCTGCTAGCTTCCTTACCGCAATATGTATGCGCGGGGTCAATGCTGTAGGAATACAGGCAATCCTCATTTGATGATTATTTCCAACTTTCTCGTGACTACCTGGTGTTGCTCTATGTCCTCAATCCCCCAAACAAGTGCACAGTCTATTTTTTCATGCTTTAAAAAAGCTGTGAAAATCACCAATTTTTTTTTTCCACTCGCACTCTATACAAGATACTACATGACCCCCAAATTAATACGGGTGTGTAGCCAAATGGTGAAAAGGAGAGGCAGAATGGGGAAGGGGAGGGGGGAATAGTGAGAAAGGGGAGGGGGGTAGGGAGGGTCGACTTGAATGGAGTCGTTGTGAGTCCCTGTACCACTCACTACTATCCGTACATACCCTTGTGTCAGTTTTCTTTTTCTTATTATCATTTTTTTCTCTTTTCTTCTCTTTGTTTTTTTCTACTTTCAAAAGCGTTTGAAAGACCTGTTGTGTGTCTCACTTAGGTACTGCTGAGTGGTAGCTGCGATAAAGTGAATCACCTTAGCTTGGCTTACTCTGTGTGTGTGCGTGTGTGTGTGTGAGAGTGAGTGAGTGAGAGAGAGAGAGAGAGAGAGAGAGAGAGAGAGAGAGAGAGAGGGAGCGAGCATGTATGCAATAATCTTATAATGTATACATGTATGTATATTTACCCGTCAAAACATACGTAATATAACAAAAGACATAATAATAGGAACAACTCTTCGCAGCTGTTTTACCCAAAGATCATAGTTGCCGTCATTGTGGTTTCTTTAAAAAAAAAACCTGCACGAAGATCATTTTAGGTGTAAAAAAAAAAGGAAAAGTAAGCAAAAGAAAAGAGAAAGAGGTGAGAGGTGGAGGTGGGAGGTGGATGTGGTGGGGTTGGGGGGTTTTCGGGAGGGGGGTTGGGGGTGGAGCGAACTATGAGATTCTTGAATAAGAAACAGGAACAGACTTTCAAAATTCGTAGCTCGCAGACACTTAAGTCTTTTTTTTCGTAGTAGAAAAAGAGAGACAGGTGCGGCTTGGGATATGTGTCTTGTGTATGTGCTAGAGATACACTGTTTATATGGAGGAAAAAACTTAGTATGAGGTGCTAATGATATGCTGTGTTACTGAAGACATAACTGCAGATGTTCAAAGTGTTGCTATTTAAGTGGATGAAATACACTATGTATGATAATGTGTTGTTTAGGTTTAAGTCATGAGCACGTATCAGTGTTGAAAATGGACAGTTTGATAGAGCAAAACTACGTGTCATCTGTCGAAGTTTGTTCTGTTTAATTGGTTACAGGTGTTACAGATGTGTATCTTGAGCAGACAGTCTGTAATTGGGCAGTGTTGCTTTTTAAAGATTAGTCTTTGAGCAGGTGTTTTAAGTTCAACAGTATGATTTTAAAAAGTAAATCTTCCTCTGGTCTCGTGTGTAATAATGCGCTATTTGTTTGAGGAAAGGAGTACAGGTGTTAATTATGCTCATAATTATGGAAAAATATTAAGGTATTGAATGTGCTAATCGGTAAATTAATGAACTAATCACGGGTTTTGAAATGTGTTGAATATTTAAGAAAGCAGCAGATGTTGAAAATATACCAATCTACTGAGGAAAGAAAGACAGGTGTTGGGAAAAAAAGGGCAGACCAGATTAAAAAAAAAGATAACAGGTGTTAAAAATATGCTAATTTGTTGAACAGGTGTTGAAAAAGTGTTAATTAGTTAAGAAATGATAACAGGTGTTAAAAGTTCGTAATTAAAAATAATATGTGTTTTAAATGTAGTAATCACCTAAGAAATGGTATCAGGTGTTAAAATCGGCTAAGTAATTAAGAAATGATAACAGATATTAAAATGTGATAGGTAAGAACTGATAACAGGTGTTTAAATGTGCTGAAGAGGTAAGAAATAATAACCAGTTTTAAGTTTTGGTATTTAAGAAATGACTAAAGGTGTTTAAATGTGCTACTTAGTTAAGCAATAATGACAGGTGTTAAAATGCGCTAATAAGTTAAGAATTTAATAATGACGTGTGTTAAAATTAAGTAGTTAAGAAATGATAACAGGTGTTAAAATGAGATATTAGTTAAGAAATGATGACGGGTGCTAAAATGAGCTGAGTAATAATAATAGCAGTTGTTAAACTGTGCTAAGCATATATGAGCTTTTAATTTTTTTTAATTGCTTACAGGTGTTAAGGATATGCTATGCATTTGCTTGCAAGTGCCAAGGACATAGATACATTTGGTTTACAGGTGCTAAGGATGTGGTGTTAATTTGAAACTAATTTGGCGGTTATTTTAGGAAACAGTCAAAGGTGTTAAGGATGTGATAATATATCATCGTTGATATATGATAATATGATGATGTGATAATGTATGATAGTTAATCACAGATGTAAACGAAAAGCCCCCAAAACGTATTTCCTAGTGTGAAGGAATCGCATCCTATTCAACCCAAGAAAATCTCACTCCCCGTTCACCACATCATAACATAACACGTCACGAAGAACTCACAACTGCATCAACTGGGTTAAACTGCAGAGATGTCAGGCATGAGTCATAGATGTCCAGCGGAATGACTACCTAAAATGACAAGGTGTGTAGAAATACGTGGTCTATTCGAATCCATGGATCTTGCGTAAATCATACACGACTGAAAACGAACCACTCAACTTTACAGATGGTTGTCGCTCTAGTGTCAGATCGCTCTATAATGACAATCTATCCACTGGTGGGCCAGGGAACAATGGAGCGAAGGATCACGGACGAAACGGGAACGTTGTGAGTGTCATCAGGTAAGCTGATCATGCGGTTATACTAGGTATGAGAGGTGTGAAGTGAGAGTAAGGGATCAAGTTGTGAGGCATCAGACTGAGAGAGAGTATGCAGAGTGTATGAGGATCTGAGTGGAGGAGAGGAGAGAGAGGAGAGGAGAGGGAGAGAGGAGAGAGGTAGAGAGGAGAGAGGAGAGATGAGAGAAGGGAACAGTGAGAGAGGAGAGAGAGAGGAGAGGAGAGAGGAGAGGAGAGAGGGAGAGAGAGAGAGAGAGAGAGGAGAGAGAGAGAGAGAGAGAGGAGAGAGAGAGAGAGAGAGAGAAGAGGAGAGAGGAGAGAGAGAGGAGAGAGAGAAGAGAGAGAGAGAGAGAGAGAGAAGAGAGAGGGAGAAGAGAGAGAAGAGAGAGAGAGAGAGAGAGAGAGACAGAGAGAGAGACGAGAGGAGAGAGAGAGGAGAGAGAAGAGAGGAGATGAGAGAGAGAGAGGAGAGAGAGAGAGAGAGAGAGAGGAGAGAGAGAGAGAGAGAGAGAGAGAGAGAGAGAGAGGAGAGAGGAGAGCGCGTTTTGACATAAATTCGATGTGCAGTAATTTGTCTCGAGGTCCAGATCAGAAATAAAGTCTGAAGTGAATGATGAAGTCTGAAATGAAGTCAAAGACTTAATATGTTTCACTTCTGCCACCGTTCAGTATCACATGAACTGCTGACATTAGCCTGCATGGCTAACCGTCATGCCTGTGACTACAATGGAAATGTAGGCCATATTCCAAGTACCATAAAGAAAAGCCTTAGATATTTATTGTCGTGAAAGGGTTTCGTTTCTTCTCTGTCGCTCCATTCGCTCAAACTGAAGCCCTATCTATGACCCTGCCAAATGCCACGGTCCAGTAAAAACATAGTATAGGTAAGGGACATGAAAACTTTTGTGGACATTGGTATCTATCTCGGCAAGGCAAGTGTCTGCTTTGACTGTGTGTAAGTTGTTTTGTTGTTGTTGTTGTTTTCTGAAGTTGATAGTGACTTTACAGCGTATTACAGAAGCGTAGTTATGACACTTTTAAATCCAGCCTCAAGACATATTTATTTCAACCCTAAGATTCCCCCCGTCCTCCTGTTTCATATCAGAACTATCCCACCTTCACTAACCCATGTCCTATCTTCCTGCTAAAGTATATGACCTGTGTGTGTGTGCGTGTGTGTGTGTGTGTGTGTGTGTGTGTGCTTTTGAAAAACATTTGACCATTGAAATTTTATTTCATAGAGTTGGTCTGCAGCGTACCATGTTTGACATAATCTGTCTGTTTAAACTATTGATTATTTATCATTGATTGCATTACTGTGTAAGATTAGGTTGAATGCATGCGCTTTGATTTGTCTTTGCAAGATATAGCGCTATATAAATTCCATTTATTATTATTATTATTATTATTATTATTATTATTATTATTATTATTATTATTATTATTATTATTATTATTATTACTATTATTACTATTACTTCCCTTTGACAATGCAGCAGACCCGTGCATGTGTGTGTAGGTGTGTGTGTGTGTGTGTTTGTGTGTGTGCGTGTGTGCATGTGTGTGTGTGTGTGTGTGTGGTTTCTGTAAGCATCGTCTGCATTCTTTTGGCTGCACACTGGCGCCCGTTACTACCTTACATAGGGGCACAAACTGCCTGGTGTGAAACAGCTTCAGAAGGTGCTGCTGTTTTGGTAATTAGTATATTCCACACGGTTGATTTTCTGACAAAACATAATGCATCCAAGTTTCCTACAAATATGTATCCTATTATCAAATTTCCACTATTCATCTTAAAAACCCAACCCCAAAACACACGGGTTATTTATTATAGGGCAACAGGCGTGGATGATGGTGCTAAATGTATTGGTACAAAATTAATCAAACTTGGACTCAGCGCAGCGCATTTTCGCTCATATGACAGACAAAAATAGTTGCTGTCTGAGCGTTTAAAGAAGAAGAAGAAGGAGAAGAAGGGAAGGAGAAGAGGAAGAGAAGAAGAAGAAGAAGGAGAAGGGAAGAAGAAGGAGGAGGAGGAGGAGAAGAAGAAGAAGAAGTAGGAGGAGGAGGAGGAGGAGGAGAAGAAGAACAAAAAGAAGAAAAAGAAGAAGAAGAAGAAGAAGAAGAAGAAGAAGAAGAAAAAGAAGAAGATGAGCAGCAGCAGCAGCGAAAGCAAAAGACGAAACTCTGACTTTTCTCCACATAAAACTAATAAATATCAGGTTTGCTTCTCCCCTGTTCCCTTGAACCCACTGGTGCATGCACGCTGTGTTGCACACTGTATTTCCACAACTCACCGAGCTTCTGACACGGCTCACAGACTACTTACTGCCCTGATGGATTCACTCGCTCGTTTCTCATACGGATATGCACAAAAGAGGATTATAGGGTAGTGGCTTGGTCAGCTGATGTGAAAGATTGCAAGACTTCTCACCCCCCTTAATCTCCCAGGCGCCGCTGAGGTTGGAGACTCGTACCCACGATCCCGACACTGTTACGGGTGGCAAGTCAACACAGCTTACCCACTGGGCTGTTTTTGATTTCTTACGCTTAAGAGAAAACGGGAGTAACTCTTCACCCAGGTAGCAACACCCAGAAGCCGTCTACTATGTCTGTACTCTGTCCAGTCTTTGTCTTCATACGAAGTTATGAAATTTCTTTATTTTATTTATTTATACCACTTTAAGTCACGGCAGATTCCTCTGCGTGAAATTCTGACTGCTCTCCCTCGGGAGAGCGCGTCGCCACAAGAGTAGCGCCACTCTTTTTTTTTCTTTTTTCCTGTCTGCAACTGTATTTGTGTCTCTATGAAAGTGGCTTTTTTCTACATAATTTTGCCAGAGACAACTCTCTTGTTGCCGTGGGATTTTTTTACGTGCGTTAAATAACTATGTGTAACACACGGGACTTCGGTTTATCAGCTCATCCGAAAGACTAGCGCCCAGACCACCATTCATGGTCTAATGGATGGGGGAACAGTTTCGGGTCGAAACGGGATGAAGCATGTTAACCAAAAATTGATTTTCTTTTTTCGTTACCTTTCGGCTAAAGCTCCAAGATTAACCATTGATGAGCTACCGCGAGGTGCGACCACCCCCCTCCCACCCAACTCCATTAAGGTAGCCGCATTCCGACTTCGGGCATAAAATGATGTGAAAGTCGGAGACTTGTTTTGTACAAGTTAAATGAAACAATGTTAAAAAATGATAAGATTCACGGGGGAAAGCGTTCTATCCTTCAATCGTTACTTTTGCTCTAACTGCTTAAAAACCGTTACTAACACGTTCGTTTATTGGTTTGCTCACAGTACTTATGTGTGAGCGTATATGTTTTACATTTACTCCGTTTTAGAGTGTGGATACAGTGAGAGCCGCATACTTTTGTATCTTTTTTTATTATAAAAAAAAGATGGGTTCTGACAAGAAAGGAATTGTTATCCGTCCCTCCCCTACCTTCCCCTGCCTTGTTCATTATTCTTTGATGAAAAGCATTGCCACATCATTGTTGGTGTGTAACCGTCTTCTAAATGTTAGTCTCTCGCCATCTGTCACCCAGCACCCCCTGTCTGTCTATCAGTCTATCTGTCTATGTGTGTGTGTGTGTGTGTGTGTGTGTGTGTGTGTGTGTGTGTCTGTGTCTGTGTGTGTGTGTGTGTGTGTGTGTCTGTGTGTGTGGTGTGTCTGTGTGTGTGTGTGTGTGTGTGTGTGTGTGTGTGTGTCTGTGTGTGTGTGTGTTTCTGCGTGTGTCTGTCAGAATCTGATTCTGTGTCTGTGTCTCTCTGTCTCTTTGTCTGTCTGACTGTCTGTCTTTCTGTCTCTGTCTCTCTCTCTTTGTGTCCCTGTCTCTGTCCCCCTTTTCTCGTCGTTCACTTTTTGCTTGCCCCTTCCCCCCTCTCTCTGTGTGCATCTTTCCCACCATGCTCCCATTCCCCATCATCTCTGTCTCTCAGACGTGGAATGTCATTTGTCAGAGAGTTTGACGTTTGCAATAGGCAGTTTCTAGCCTAGCTCAGTATTCCGAAAGCTTTGTGTGATGTACACACATTCCAGTGTGTATTTTTGCTTTTTTTTTAGTGAACACAAACGCACAAACGCACGCACGCATGCACGCATGCACACACGCACATGCACGCACATGCACGAACGCACGCTCGCAAGTACACGCGCAACACACACACACACTACATACATACTCACACATGCCCGCGTACGCTCTCACGCACGCACTCACATACACTCACACACTCACAGACACACAGACACACACACAAACACACACACAGACACACGCACACTCACACACACACACACACACACACACACACACACACACACACACACAACACACACACACACACACACACACACACACACACACACACACACACACACACACACACACAGCAGAACATCATAACACAACCACGGCCACCATAGCCAACAACAACAACAACAATGCCAACAGTACCCGTCTAGCCTGATTTGTGTAGCGCCTCTTTACCCCCCCACCCCCACCCCCCTCCCCCTTCCGCCTCCATCTGAACCCCCTTCCCCACCTCCCCACCCTCCCCCATCCCCACCCCTCTCCTTTTCTTGTTTTTACATATACAGCGTGAAAGGTGTATGCTTATGTGAGCAAACTTTGAACCTGTAAAATACTCAAACTTATTTTTTTCTTTTTGATACATAATCTGGAAGCGTTGCTTATTTTGTTAAGGCTGTGTTTTGTCAGTGCTACATTAATTAATTTGACCTTTTTCTGCTCGTCTCGTGTGTGTATGTGTCGTGTGTGTGTGTGTGTGTGTGTGTGTTGATGTGTGTGTGTGTGTCTGTGTGTGTGTGTGTGTGCTCTTGGCTTGCGTATGAAAACAATGCTGAGACTGATAATAAAGCTTCTGAGGGAAAGCACGAATAAAAATAATGAGAGACAGAAAGAGATGGAGAGAGAGAGAGAAGGGGAGGGAGAGGGAGAGAGAGAGAGATGAGAGAGAGGGAGAGGAGAGAGAGAGAGAGAGAGAGAGAGGGGGGAAGAAGGAGAGGGAGAGGGAGAGGGAGAGGAGAGAGAGAGAGAGAGAGAGAGAGAGAGAGAGAGAGAGAGAGAGAGAGAGAGAGAGGAGAGAGACGCAGAGAGAGAGAAAACTCGAACTCAAACTCAAATGATTTGTTTACAAAAAGGCCATTGGCTCACACATGAAGGAAGGGGTGGGGGGGGGGGGGGGGGTGCCAAACTACTGAGTTATGGGGGGGGGGGGGAAGCAACAACAACAGCAACAAGTTTTGAGACAGACAGACAGACAGACAGGCAGACAGACAGACAGACACACACACACACACGATAGAGAAGCTGCGAGCAGCCCAAAGGAATATACGTGTTTGTATTCCTTCGTCATTTCCTCTTTTCTTTCATTTACAGGTCGCATTCCAACATAAACAACTTTACAGCTACCCCACCCCCACCCACCCCTCATGCCTTGTATATTAGTTTACTGACAGCAATCTGACTGTCGCTCTATCTGTCTGTCTGTCTGTCTGTCTGCTTGTCTCTATCCATCTGTCTCTGTCTCTCAGCCTTTCTGTCTGTCAGTCTTTCTTTGTCTGTCTGTCTGTCAGTCTGTTTCTATCTCTAGCTGTCTGTCTGTCTGTGTGTGTGTCTGATTATCTGTCTGTGTTTCTCTATGTGTGTTGTGTGTGTGTGTGTCTGTCTGTCTCCGTCTCTCTATCCATCTCTCTCCTTCTCTCTGTCTCTGTCTGTCTCTCTGTATTTCTGTCGTCTGTCTGTCTGTCTCTCAAACTTTCTCTCTCCACCCCCCTCTCTCCCCTTCCATCTGTCTCTGTCTCTGTCTG
>CM054144.1:35147683-35150183 GCA_028751875.1 Rapana venosa
TGCCATAAATGTCACTCAAACACTCTCATCAAAGAGTCATTACAAAAAAAAATTACATGCACTAGTTTTGCAAAACGAAAAGTCCTACATTTTGAAACATCACATAATAATACAAAACACATAGTTGCTCTAATATTACTGTCAAGACAATAATTCTGCAAGAAAAAGGCAACTTTTTAGGTTGTACTGATGAAGTTTTGCAATCGTATTTAGGTTTCCACCATAATTTTTTACATAGGGAAGGCATTTTTTTTAATAATAAAAAAGTAAAATTTTATTTTGCATACTATGTTAAACTTTCCCCCCATGTTATACCTGTACCTCAATTCGTTCATGAACACACTGGTAACATACTTTATAAAGAAAAACACCCCCCCCCCCCCCCCCACCTAGCATGCACAAATTCAATCGATTGACCAACCACACAGTACAGCTGAGGTCAAAACAGCTGATTGTAGGTAGTGGTACAGTTAGTTAGTGGAATGTGTTTTTGTACTTGTGTTTTTAGACCCTCCCCCCTCCTCACCCCCCCTCCAATCCCCCCCCTTCCTCCTCCAATCCTCCCTCTCCCCCCTTTCCCCTGTATTGTGCCCCTTTTCTGTGGTGTAGAAGACCCCCCGCTGTGTCCTGTGTTAATGCCTGTGTTGTGATTCATGCCTGTCCCTCCGCTTAGGTTTCGGGTTTTTTTTTAAAGTGTCCAATTAATGTCTTAAGGAGAGAAAGAAGAAATAAAAGGAGTGAATGAGTGGAAAGGTGAGAGAGTGAGTGAGTGAGTGAGTGAGAGCATAAAGTGTGTGTGTGTGGGGGGGGGAGAGAGAGATTGAGGAGAGAGGAGAGAGAGGGAGAGAGAGAGAGAGAGAGAGAGAGAGAGAGAGAGAGAGAGAGAGAGGAGAGAGAGAGAGGAGAGAGAGGGAGCGAGAGAGAGATTTGACAAACCCTCTGCCTGTCTGTCTGTCTGCCTGCCTGTCTGTCTACCTGCCTTTTTCTCTCCGCCTCTCTCTGTTTCTGTCTGTCTCTCTCTGTTGCTCTCTGTCTCTCCCCTCCCTCCCTGCCCCTCTGTCTCTCTCTCCCTCTCTCTCTGTCTATGTCTCTCCCTCCCTCATACATAGAGACGCGGGCAAGAACAGAGAAAATGAAAGAGCTTCTTTAATTCTGTTAAACAGAATGAGTAGTCTCATCACTACCGTACAGTTAACTCAAAACCGATTTCTTCAAGCTCTAGTGAAGATGTATAGGTCTGCAAGAAAACAAAACAAAAAAAACACCTAGCTATTATCAGCTGCGATCAGCTGGAAAATTCAGAGGCACAGGAAGAAATCGAACACTTGAGAGAGATTGTTGGTTGCACATCAGCGATATGAAATCTTGTAGTCGAGCAGGGTTTGTGTCGGTAAGAATGAGACCTCATGCCACGTCCTTTCGCCTTTCTTCCTTGAAGAAAGTTAATAGGTAATGGCTGGGTAGTGAGCGATTTGAGATTTTCTATGTCATTTTTATTTTGTCTTGTCTGTTTAGACTCTGTCTGTTTTCTGTCTGTGTGTTTGTCTTTTGTCTTGGTCTGTCTGTGTTTGTCTGTCTTTCTCTCTGTCTTTGTGTCTACTTGTTTTCTGTGTCTGTGTCTGTTTGCCTGTCTCTCTTTCTCAACACTCTCTCTGTTTTTATCGGTGTGTGTGTTGTGAGTTTGTGTTTTATGTGTGTGTGTGCGAGAGAAAGAGAGAGAGAGAGAGAGAGAGAGAGAGAGTGTTGTGAGATATATTATTTTACTCCTTCTCATGCAATCAAAGTAACAATATTCTAAGAAATATTGAACCAAAAACTCTATGACTTTTCAAGAGAAACGATTGAATGGAAAGGAACCATGCTACAAACTTGACTTTGAAAACCAAAGTTGATAAATAGCCTTTACTGCCCTATACAAAAAGCAAACCAACCAAAACGAAACGAAAACGCACTCAAAAGTCACGCTCAGCTCGTCACTGTATCATCGGCGTTGACAGCAGTGCCCAATAATGCCACCGGTTCACCATCTCTCTCTCTCTCTCTCTCTCTCTCTCTCTCTCTCTCTCTCTTCGTCCCTCTCTACTTCTCCCTCTTTTCTCTCCCTCTCTCTCTCTCTCTCTTCGCTGTTGTATGCTCTCCTCTTTTCCTTCTCTCTCACTCCTTGTCTGTTGGTTTTCTCATGAGTTTACTTTCGTTTTATCCTCTCTGACCATGATCTTAATGATAATTATGGCAATAGGTGATATTGGGGGTTCGCTCATTTCTTCGTCATCAAAACCTTGGAAACTGTCGGTTTGATCCATCGGGATTTACTTGGTTGTCAGTCAATTCTGTGTTGTGAGTGAAAAAACTTATCATCAAAGCCTAGGAGGAAGTTTACAGGATGGTCAAACAAGTCATCAAGTCAAAAACACTTTAATCACCCATGAAGGGCAATTCATACTGACAGCAGTTGATACGCATAAAAAATCTCGAAGACACAAAAAACCTTATTCATATT
>CM054144.1:35162683-35165183 GCA_028751875.1 Rapana venosa
TATAGCCCCAGCGAAATTTCTCCGAGTGAGGGACTGTGGTCAGTGGCAAGTCATCCCACATGATGAACGCCTGGGGCCACCTCCCCAAAATGGCACAATTCTAATTTTTAAATTTTTATTTTATTTTATTCTTTTATTTCGAGGATAATGGAATAAGCACTTATATGCTTTTTTTTTTTTTTTAAAACATCCAGCCCCCGTGTGTATGCTGTTTTGTAAATTCTGTCATCTGTTCCCACCGGCACACAATGGCCTACTCTTCCGAAAAGCGGAACAGGATTTATCGTGTAATAAACAACTGTGCCAGGCCCACGCGAGCACGAGGGAGCTGCAAGAGCCTGAGCTGTTTATCAATTATAGGAGGGAAAAAAACATTTTTCCCAAGACAATACGATTATAGTCTGTTACAGGAAGCAAGTGGACCGACTTTGGGGGTCAGACAGTAGTGATCATGTGTAAGGGAACCGATGGAACACATCTCGGTTTGTCATATAGTAGGATAAAAGTTTGAATCAAGAAGATGAACAAGAAGAAGAAAGAGCAGTTAAAGGAGAAAGAAAAAAAAGCGATGAAGAAGAAGAACGCGAAGAAGAAGACTACAAAGAAGAAGACTACAAAGAAGAAGACCGATGGAACAGTTCTCGGTTTGCCATAAAAAAGAGATATAAGTTCAAATCAAGAAGAACAAAAAGAAGAAAGAGCAGGTTATGGATAAAGAGAAGAAAGCGAAGAAGAAGAAGATTACAAAGAAGAAGACTACAAGAGAAGAGGACTAGTCCAAAAGACTGTCACAAAGACTACAGAGACTACAAAGAAGAAGAAGAAGAAGAAGAAGAAGACTACAAAGAAGAGGAAGAAGACTACAAGAAGAGAGTGACTACAAAGAAGAAGAAAAATAAGTAGAAGAAGAAGAGGTACAAAGTAGGAGAAGAAGAATGCAAAGAATGTGAAGAAGAATGTAAAGAATTAGAATACAAAAAGAAGAAGAAGAAGAAGAAGAAGAAGAAGAAAGAAGGAAGAAAAAAAAGAAGAAGGAGGATGCAAAGAAGATGGAGAAGAAGAAGAAGAGGAAGAAGAATGAAATGAAGAAGAATGCAAAGAAGAAAGAAAGAAAGAAAGACATTGATGTATATCATATTACTGTGTGTCTTCAGCCAAACTCGTTGTACGTTGATTGACAATTTATGGGATATGATTCCTTCCTACAGTTGAGAGTGCAAGTGTTCCGATGATAACAAACAAGCATCATTACTGCGGGTTATGTCTACATGTATGTGGCTGCTATTTTCAGGTACCCAAAAAAATGATACATAAAAGAAACATTGATACAAACTGGAAACATAATAATTCTGATGTAATTTTACCTTTTGTGTGTGAAAGTAAGCCCAGTGTTTTGTGTGTGTGTGTGTGTGTGTGTGTGTGTTTGCTGTTTGTGTATGTGTGGAAGGGATAAATGGGCCTGGGGGATGATGCATGTTTCCTGCGACATCCAGCAAGATCGTGTTCTTATTACTGCTTACAAACAAACAGCAGGACCCGCTGGTAAGCTATCATAAGAAAACGATTTTGCTGGCTTTGCTTTTTTTTCTTCTTCTTTTTCTTCTCTCCTGTTTTCTGGCAGGGAACATGAGAGACTCAGATAACAGTAAGGCAAACTTGTTGCTGCGTTGAAAACATGAAAATTGGAAGGGGCAGGAAGATAGTTGAGAGATAAACCTGGAGGGCTGGGGGCGAAAGGATGAGGGGGAAGAAGAACAGGTGAGGGAGGTGGGGGCTTTGGGAGTTGGGGATGAGGGTATGGAATACAAAGTTACAGACAAGTCGTACATAGAACAATTTGCCTTTCAAGTCAAGTTGTGAATCAGTCAGACACTCCTAGGGAAAGCTGTATGTGTGTCTATCTGGAAGCGCTTGTTTGATGATGTAGGCGCACAGCATGGGGTGCCGATGATTTTGAACTCTCTAAGATTCTGGGAATACCAGAAAAAAAGGAACGTGAGAATTCCAGGTGGCGTCGGAAAAATTAAAAGAAAATGTCGGGAGTTTAGCTGCTATCAAAATGAAGATGGGGAAGAAGATGCTGTGGGTGGCAGTGTTGGATGGGTGAATGAATGAATGAATGAACAAAGGACATGTCGGGTGTTCTTCATCAATGTCCAGAATAGTATTCTGGGCACTGACGTCTTCTAGAAATGAACATGCAGCGGTGATGGGAGTAGCCCGAGGCTGCAGTGACTGTTAGAAGCGCATACAGTGGTATGTAAGGCACAGGAGCACTTTCCCCAGCCAAGCTTAAACAGCATCGTGCGTGGTTACCAGTTGGATGGGTGACCGTTTGTGCGCCTTGGCTTCAATGCAGTCCCCCCGTTCACCCAGCTGTAAATGGGTACCTGCCCTCTTTAGGGTCAGGGAAGGTAAAGCAGCAGGGGAGAGGAGATGGGCGCCGCCCTCAATATGCTGGCCATAGAGAAGTGAGGTCTCTGACGCCTCGCTCCCCTTC
>CM054144.1:35170183-35172683 GCA_028751875.1 Rapana venosa
CAGACTGAATTCAGGCGAAAGCATCCATTTCTATCCATCTTCATATCAGTAGCGCTGACCCCAGTCAGACAGACAGACAGTGCAGGCAAGTAGAAATGTCTGGCAGGCACTATTTTCAGCAGCCAGGAAGACCCCTAGAGGTCTGCTGGGCTGGAGTAGGAGGAGGAGAGAGAGAAAGTCTTATCATGATACTGTTTCTGCTCAGCTGACAGAAGCTTGCAAGCTTTCCCACTCATTGCCCTTTCTCTTCTCTTCTCTTCCTCTGCCTCTAGTGTTATGACTTTGCTGCTTGAGAGAGAGAGAGAGAGAGAGAGAGAGAGAGGGGGGGGGGGAGAGAGAGAGAGTAGAGGGGATAGATAGACGGGTCTGGGGGATGATGCATGCTTGCATCTCTCTCTCTCTCTCTCTCTCTCTCTCTCCTCTCTCGTCTCTCTCTCTCTCTCTCTCTCTCTCTCTCTCTCATCTCTCGTGTCCTTATACCCCTCTGTCGCCTGTGTTGCTCTCCCTCCTCCCTCCCCCCCCACCTTCCCCCCCCCCCCCCTCCCTCTATACCCCCCCTCCTCCTCCTCTCCCCCTCTCGCCCCTCCCCCCCCCCCCCCCCCTCCCCCCCCGTCTCCCCTACCCCCTCCTCTCTCCTTCCCACCTCCTCCCCTGCTTCCTCTCCTCTTTCCTCCTCTTCCCCTCCTCTGCCCCTAACCCCCTCTGTCCCGCTCCTCCCGGCTGTTGCTCTCCTTCCTCTTCTCTCCTGTCCTCTGTCTCTTCTGCTCTGTCTCTCTGCCCCTCCCTCTGTCTGTCTGTCTGTCTGTCTCTCCTCTCTCTGTCTCTGTCTCTGTCTGTCTTGTCTGCTGTCTGTGTCTTTCTCTGTCTCTCTGTCTCTCTCTCTTCTGTCTCTCTCTCTCTGTCTCGTCTCTCTCCTCTCTCTCTCTCTCTCGATCTCTTCCCCTCTCTCTCTCTCCTCTCTCTCTCTAGCACAGCTGTACATTTTTTCTCCCGGCACACTTTCATACCTGTATGTGTGGTGGAATGAAGGAATGAAGGAAAGAAGGAAGGACCAACAACAGGCCGACGGTGCGAAGGTGAAAAAACCCGTGGCGGCTCCGGGAGCACCTCAGATTTCTGCCCCCGCCTTCAGTTTTGACCTCCCGGGCGAAAATTTTGAATTGAAATGAAATGAAATGAAGCTTGTTTATAACGTTGGTTTTAAAAAAAATTATTTATTTATTTTTTAAAAAAGAAATCTTAGTTTAGAATGTTTTGCTATCTTTGTCTGTTGTAGAGAATTTCTTTCGCATTTCTAGTTTCTCTTCCTTAAATTAATTTGATTTATTGAGTTACGACAGCTATTTACATATGTATTATCAAACAATACAAACACTATTCGAGACAGTTTTGATTACAAGATATTGTTTGTAAGTACAATATTGGTGAGTTATGTTAGGTGATGTTGTTCGCAAACCTGAAAATGGTTATGAATTTGTTGTGTTTGTCAGTCCTAGAAAGCAACAACAAAATTATATCTATCTATCTATCTATCTATCTATCTATCTATCTATCTATCTATCTATCTATCTATCTATCTATCTATCTATCTATCTATCTATCTATCTATCTATCTATCTATCTATATAAACAGACAACAAGAAAAGCAGCAAAGCAATCAACCAGCAAACAAAATAATGCGGATGTCGTTTCCACTCTTTCTCTTACACCAGGTACTTTAACACATTTAAGAAAAAAAATCAAAACAAGTAAATGAAAGACTAAACCAAACTGAACTTAACTAAAAAAAAAAAAAGGAACAAAAACTTTCGACTCTACTGAACTATATATTGATTCACATATTATGGGAGATAGACAGTGAAAACAAAAATCACAATAAACAAATGCTGTTGCTCTTGAGAAATTTAGGTAAAGGTAACGGTGTCCCATAACCTATGTGGTCGTAGGAGAGTGAGGCATCAGAGACCTCAGCTTCTCAAGGGGCCAGCCTATTGAGGGCGGCGCTATTTGAGTACGACCCCCCAAATCAAAACGAAAACGAAAAAAAAAAAAAACAAATAAACAAAAACAAAAAGACAAAAAACCAAACAAAAAATCCCCAACAACAAACAAAAACAAAACAAACCAAAGACCCCCCCAAAAAAAACAAAAACAAAAAAAAACAACAAACAACAAAACAACACAAACAAACCAACCAAAACAAACAAAAACCCACCAAACCAAACAAACAAAAATTCCCCTCCCCAAAAAAACTCCCAACCTAGAAAATGCCTAAAGGGGGTTAACAAGGGCGCAGCGGCACCGGGTAAGGAAGCCAGCAGGTATAATAATAACCCGGAACGGTAGGTAAGAGGTCTAGAGGGTAGGAGAGAGGGAAGAGGGAAGAGGGGAGAGAAAAAGAGTAAGAAAGAGAGAATGAGAGAAAGGTGACAGTAGTAGTGCCTTGCTGAGAACCCGTACATACAGGTAGCATGTGTGATGTGTGTGTGTGTTTGTGTGG
>CM054144.1:35187683-35197683 GCA_028751875.1 Rapana venosa
CGGGGAGCTTGTCAAACAGGTTAGTGTCTTTTGTTTCCTTTTTTGTGTGTGGATAATGTTGTTTTGTTGTTGATTAAGTTTGTTATTCGTTTATGCTTTTGTAGAGGAGACACAACGTGGACCTTGTCAAACAGGTTATTTTCTGTTGTTGTTGTTGTTGTTGTTGTTCGTTCGTTCGTTCCCCAGCTTATAACTCTGGGGTCACCCAGAATGTGCACTCTGATTCACTCATCCCACCTGGGAATTACTGCGAAGTTGAAATTGCACACTGAATGAAAAGTTTGCGTGTATGACTGTTTTTAAGTACTCCGTTATATAGGCGACCATACTCTGGCTTCAGAGGATGTTTCTCCTTTAAAGGAGAGTGCAGGTTGTTAAGAGCTTGTCGTGGATGAAGGCTATCTCAACACAGCATTTTACAACATAACAACATACATTTTTGTGTGTGTAGGCCTTGACAATTAGCTGACATCTGTATGCAACAGCTTTTTGCTTGGGCCACATTTCCTTTTTATTCTTTATTGATAATGTTGATTTGTGTATTTGTTCCTCGTTGTTATTGTAGGGCAAACAAAACATGGACCTTGTCAAACATGTTGTGTTTATTTCTTTGAAGACAACATCATTTGTTTACTTTTCATTTACTTTTGTTTTGAGGAGGAAACACAGCTAGCGGGAAGCTTGTCAAGCAGGTTGTTGTCTTTTATTATTTATGAGCACTATTTCTTCATTTGTTGTTTATTTATTATATTGTGAACGAAACGGAACACGGGACTCATCTTAAAAAGGTTGGTTAAAAAAAATTCATTTTAAACTACATTTCTTTATTTGTCATGTTTTTCTGTATCGTAGAAAAGACGGAACATAAACCTCGCCAAACAGTTTATTGTATTTTACTCTTTACTGATAATAGGTTTTGATTTGTTATTCATTTATATATTATATTGTATCATATTGTGTGTATTTGTGTACGTGTGCGTATGTATGTCAGTACGTAGATGTCTGTGTGTGTGCGTGCGTACGTGCGTGCGTGCGTGCGTGTGTGTATTTGTGTGTGTGCGCGCGCACGCGTGTGTCCTTATGTATGTGTGTGTATATTAATATGTATATATACATGTATGTGTGTATGTATGTACATATACATGTCTATGTGTGTGTCACAGAGAGAGAGAGAGAGAGAGAGAGAGAGAGAGAGAGAGAGAGAGAGAGAGAGAGAGAGAGAGAGAGAGAGACAGACAGACAGACAGACAGACAGACAGACAGACAGACAGACAGAGTGACAGACAGACAGATAGACAGACAGACAGCACAGACAGACAGACAGACAGACAGACAGACAGATAGATAGACAGAGAGACAGTGAAAGACGTTGACACAGAGAGTGACACTGAATGTCAAAGTCCTTCGGATGAGACTATAAACCGAGGCCCCGTTTTCGAACGCATACAGAACATCTTGTGCACACGTTAAATCCTGTTCCGCTTTTTGGAAGAGTAGGCCATTGTGTGCCGGTGGAAACAGATGACAAAATTTACAAAACCACATACACATGGGGACTGGATGTAAAAAAAGCACTTGAGTGTTTATTCCATTAACCTCGATATAAAATAATATTAAAAAAAACAACCAGACAGGGAGGCAGACAGTAAGACAGACACAGAGACAGTGAGACAGAGAAACTGACCAGAAGACAGAACGACAGAGAGACAGATAGAGACAGACAGTCAGTGTAACCTGCAACTCATAATTATTTCAATGCACGTTTGTTTTTGTTTTGTTTGTTGTTCAGCTGGAGGAGCTGCCCATAGTGCAGGAGAAGGTGGTGTCCTTACAGCAGAAGGTGGAGAACCTACAGGCCATCATCAACATCAAGACAGACCACGAAAAGTAAGTGACATCAATATTGAGAGAGACCACGAAAAGTAAGTGACGTGACATCAAGACAGACCACGAAAAGTAAGTGACATCAATATTAAGAGAGACCACGAAAAGTAAGTGACGTGACATCAAGACAGACCACGAAAAGTAAGTGACATAAATGTTAAGAGAGACCACGAAAAGTAAGTGACGTGACATCAGGACAGACCACGAAAAGTAAGTGACGTGACATCAAGACAGACCACGAAAAGTAAGTGACATAAATGTTAAGAGAGACCACGAAAAGTAAGTGACGTGACATCAGGACAGACCACGAAAAGTAAGTGACATCAACATCAAGACAGACCATGAAAAGTAAGTGACATCAACATCAAGACAGACCACGAAAAGTAAGTGACATAAATGTTAAGAGAGACCACGAAAAGTAAGTGACATAAATGTTAAGAGAGACCACGAAAAGTAAGTGACATCAAGACAAACCACGAAAAGTAAGTGACATCAACATCAAGACAGACCACGAAAAGTAAGTGACATCAAGACAAACCACGAAAAAGTAAGTGACATCAAGACAGACCACGAAAAGTAAGTGACATCAAGACAGACCATGAAAAGTAAGTGACATCAACATCAAGACAGACCACGAAAAGTAAGTGACATAAATGTTAAGAGAGACCACGAAAAGTAAGTGACATAAAGACGGACCACGAGATGTAAGTGACATAAAGACGGACCACGAAAAGTAAGTGACATCAAGACAGACCACGAAAAGTAAGTGACATCAAGACAGACCACGAAAAGTAAGTGACATCAAGACAGACCACGAAAAGTAAGTGACATCAAGACAGACCACGAAAAGTAAGTGACATAAATGTTAAGAGAGACCACGGAAAGTAAGTGACATCAAGACAGACCACGGAAAGTAAGTGACATCAAGACAGACCACGAAAAGTAAGTGACATCAAGACAAACCACGAAAAGTAAGTTAAGTCAAGACAGACCACGAAAAGTAAGTTATGCCAAGACAAACCACAAAAAAGTAAGTTATGTCAAGACAGACCACGAAAAGTAAGTTATGCCAAGACAAACCACAAAAAAGTAAGTTATGTCAAGACAGACCACGAAAAGTAAGTTATGCCAAGACAAACCACGAAAAGTAAGTTATGTCAAGACAGATCACGAAAAAGTAAGTTATGTCAAGACAAACCACGAAAAAGTAAGTTATGTCAAGACAAACCACGAAAAAGTAAGTTATGCCAAGACAAACCACAAAAAAGTAAGTTATGTCAAGACAAACCACGAAAAGTAAGTTATGTCAAGACAGATCACGAAAAAGTAAGTTATGTCAAGACAAACCACGAAAAGTAAGTTATGTCAAGACAAACCACGAAAAAGTAAGTTATGCCAAGACAAACCACAAAAAAGTAAGTTATGTCAAGACAGACCACGAAAAGTAAGTTATGTCAAGACAAACCACGAAAAGTAAGTTATGTCAAGACAGACCACGAAAAAGTAAGTTATGTCAAGACAGACCACGAAAAGTAAGTTATGTCAAGACAGACCACGAAAAAGTAAGTTATGTCAAGACAGACCACGAAAAGTAAGTTATGTCAAGACAAACCACGAAAAAGTAAGTTATGTCAAGACAGACCACAAAAAGTAAGTTATGTCAAGACAAACCACGAAAAAGTAAGTTATGTCAAGACAGACCACGAAAAGTAAGTTATGTCAAGACAAACCACGAAAAAGTAAGTTATGTCAAGACAGACCACGAAAAGTAAGTTATGCCAAGACAAACCACAAAAAAGTAAGTTATGTCAAGACAAACCACGAAAAGTAAGTGACATCAAGACAGACCACGAAAAGTAAGTTATGTCAAGAAAAACCACGAAAAAGTAAGTTATGTCAAGACAGACCACGAAAAGTAAGTTATGTCAAGACAAACCACGAAAAGTAAGTTATGTCAAGACAGACCACGAAAAAGTAAGTTATGTCAAGACAAACCACGAAAAGTAAGTTATGTCAAGACAAACCACGAAAAAGTAAGTTATGTCAAGACAGACCACAAAAAGTAAGTTATGTCAAGACAGACCACGAAAAGTAAGTTATGTCAATACAAACCACGAAAAGTAAGTTATGTCAAGACAAACCACGAAAAAGTAAGTTATGTCAAGACAGACCACAAAAAGTAAGTTATGTCAAGACAAACCACGAAAAAGTAAGTTATGTCAAGACAGACCACAAAAAGTAAGTTATGTCAAGACAGACCACGAAAAGTAAGTTATGTCAAGACAAACCACGAAAAAGTAAGTTACTTCAGCATTAAGACAGACCACGAAAAAGTAAGTTACTTCAGCATTAAGACAAACCACGAAAAAGTAAGTTACTTCAGCATTAAGACAAACCACGAAAAAGTAAGTTACTTCAGCATTAAGACAAACCACGAAAAAGTAAGTTACTTCAGCATTAAGACAGACCAGAAAAAGTAAGTTACTTCAGCATTAAGACAGACCAGAAAAAGTAAGTTACTTCAGCATTATGAGAAACTACGAAAAAGTAATTGACATCAACATCAAGACAGACCACGAAAAGTAAGTGACACCTGGCACTGCACAACTTCAGTCTGTCCACCTCCAGCTTTTCCTTTGGGATTTCTCTCCGAAGTCGGAATGTGGCTACCATAATGGTGAGTAAACACGGTCGCATACGCAAAAATCTCACCATTGGTGAACCTGGGAGCTCTAGCTGAGGAACAAAAAAAAAGGAACCTGGGAGTTCAGGGATCCTTGTAAGGAGTATGCCACTCATTCACTTTGATATTTGTGGGGATTTTTTAAAAACAAAATTGTTTTACAGTTTAAAGTGGAGAGCTAATTTTTTTTTAAAAGTCAAGATGCTCAATATTTTGTGTAAATAGAAAGAAAAAAAATGACCCTATCATCTTTTAAAGCAAGACCAAATAGAAAGACATTTTCCTTAAAACTGAACCCCGTGTTACGTTTCAAGGCACAGATAATGTCCTTTTCTAGTCCTTGCTCTGATTTCCAAAAATCCAGAGAGAACAAAATAAAAAATAACAGAAGTAAATAAACTATTCTGTCACTGCGAAATGTGAATAACGGATAAAGATAGAGAACAGGCGGGAAGGGTCATTTGGCTGAGGGTCTGTTTAAGATCCCCCCCACATGTACAAGAACGACCTTCTCGTCAGGGATGTTGAGACAAAGAATGACTAAATTATTCATTTTAGTATTATTGGTGCAGGGACGGGATAGCTCAGTGGTCGGAGCACTCGCTTTTCCCCAGCCAAGTTAAGCAGCGTTGAGCGTGGTTACCAGTTGGATGGGTGACCGTTTGCGCGCCTTGGCTTCAGTACAGTTCCCCCAGTTCACCCAGCTGTAAATGGCTACCTGCCCTCTTTAGGGTCAGGGAAGGTAAAGCAGCGAGGGAGAGGAGATGGGCGCCGCCCTCAATATGCTGGCCCTAGAGAAGTGAGGTCTCTGACGCCTCGCTCCCCTACGACCGCATAGGTTATGGTACTCCTTTACCTATTATTGGTGCTCTACTTTTGTAAACAGACGCGTAACTCAAAGCCAAGCCTTTACTCTTAATAATAATAATGATAATAATAATAATAATAACGAACCACGTTAACAGCCCTGATAGTCATGACCTCAGTGGTGGGCGGGGGGCTAGCTCTACATGTGAAGATTGGATTAGCTACCGGGGTGACCTTGCCGGTGTGACCCAGTGAGCGTGGTGGTGTAACGTGCAGGCAGCTGCACGAGAAGTGCCAGGTGCTGATGCGCAAGTACGACCGGGAGTCCAAGGCCAACAAGCGGCTGTCCATGGACTACGAGCAGGTGGTCTGGCGCATGTCGCAGTCCGCAGACTTCAGCGGCTCCGCGGAGAGCGTCAGCCCCCGCCAGCTGTCCCGCTCTCCCAGCCGCGGGGAGCACCGCAGTCACGGCTCCAGCCCTGTCCGCAGCCTCAGCTCCTCCTCCCAGGGCGCCGACAGCGTCAACGGCGTCGTTGTTCAGCGTCAGCGAAAACCTTCAGGAGGGGAGGATTCCGATCCCCGGAGGCGGGCCCACACGATTTCCGACACGCCCAGGAACCGCCGCGTGAAAGGCGAGGGCGAGGGTGGAACCCTCAACGGGCCTGGTTCGGGGTCAGGAAAGCGCCGCGTCTTGTCCAAGTCCGGGGACTACAGCGAGATGGTGAGCGCCTCCACCAAGGAGCACGAGGAGTCCTTCAGCTCGGGCCACGACTCTGGGGACACGTCGGACTTTTTCTCCAGTCTGGAGAGCAACGTGATCCTGGAGACGCCCCAGGGGGTGTCCTTCCAGCTGACGGACAAGACGGGCAGGGAGGGTGGCTCAGCCGCCCCTGCCCCTAGTCAGGACGACGTCTTCATGGAGGAGGAGGTGGTGCTGCACGCCATCCAGGACGTGTCCCCAGAGGAGACCAGCTCTCCCGGGGAGGACGCCAGCAGACAGACAGAGGTCACGGTGGTCGTCACCACGCCCTCCTCCTCCTCTTCCCACTAAACCCTGGCACCACGCTGTTGCTCTTGGAGACGGTCCAGTTCCATTTGGAGTTCATAACACCTGAGTCTTATGAACGTTTTCATTCTGGATTTGTTAACTCGAACGATGGAAATCTCTCATAGCGAGGATTTGGGTGTTGAGGTCTTTCTCAATTAGGATGGGTAGAGCTACTCAGTTTTAAGGAGAAACAAAATAAAGGCATGTTCAATATAGATAGATTAAAAAAGATGGGGGGAAATAAATTTCCGAAAATGTTGCATACGGGCAGAAAGCAGTTAGGCGTTAGCAGGCGGGCATTGCTGTACACGGCAAGGGCAGTAACCTTCTTTGCGGTAAAGAAGCTGTGTGAACTTGCACCTCCTTTCGAATCTTTCGACAACAGCATATCCAACCGCTGGGAACCCCGCTGTCCCTGAGCAGAAATAGTAAGATAACAGCACTGAGGGCACCACTGCTTCAAAGGAAACTAGACTGTTGTGGGAGTTTTAGTCACGAACGCAACTACATGACAATAGCATTTCGAAGTCAGAAGTGCCAGAAAAGGACTGGTGTACTATTATGACACAGAAGCGTGTTTCGATTTTGTTTTTAAGCACAGGACAAATTAGGTTAGGTACAAAACCTGAGGCTAAAGATGTGGTTTTCATTGTGGCACACTAAATAAAATTCGATAATTATTTCCCCCCTAAGTAAATCTTTATCAGTTCTCATTGTCCTTATTTAATGAAGTTGCTTTAACATACAGATTGATCGTGATTAAAATTTGTACTTTTATTGTTAATTTTGCATTTTATAGGGCATGTGACATCATATAGAAATTAAGTTGAATTTCGGCAAAGACTTGTATTTCTGTTACTGATAGATGCATGCATCTTTCGAAAAAAAAAGTTTTATGTACAATTTCTTATAACAATCAAGATTTTCAGTGTGGAGAACTTTACTGTATTGTGTGGGCTTAGGTCTGAACGATTTCATTTTTCTTGCCGTAAAATCTTAAGTCTTTCCAAATCATCTACTCAAATCATCTTTCGATGTCACAAAATCCTGCTTGTGTTCAGCTAAAATTGGCTTTATTCATTCACTTCACTTTTCTTCCTCTCTCGTCTCCTTCTTCAAGTCAGTATTCGGTGCTACAACGACACCCACTTCATAACTAGGCTGTTCTGTCAACGTTACTTTCCACACCATTTTCTCTTCAGTACTCATCTGATTGTGACTGCCATCACTTATTACCATTCCAGATTCACTTGCCTGTAAATACGAACATAGAAATCCGATAACTATAAAAATCATGTTGTGTGTGTATATGGCGGTAATTCTGTTTCACTTAGATCTCGC
This sequence comes from Rapana venosa, assembly GCA_028751875.1. NCBI lineage: Eukaryota > Metazoa > Mollusca > Gastropoda > Neogastropoda > Muricidae > Rapana > Rapana venosa. Next base: position 35,195,447 of record CM054144.1, read on the forward strand.
TGTTTCAGTGTGGGAGCTGTTCATGTCTTGTGTTGTATGTAAGTGAGCAGGTGGTCTTACTTAAGAGAGCGGTTTGAACAGAGGACTGCTAGTTTGGAGTCTGGGTCTGGGTCTGCATGGATTGTCTCGTTCGTCGAGGACTGTGCTGCTTTTTGTGTGTTAAGTGTTTGGTTTTGTCAAAAGCAATGTTTTTTTGTTGAGGGTTGAGGGTAGGGGCGGTGGGTGGGGGTGGGCAGAGTTAACGAAAACGTCGTGAAGCAGAGTTATGTACCCCTACCCACTACTTTCACCGGAGTATGGCATCAGCTTGAAAGTACCCGGAGTCAGAAATGCCACTGATGCTGTGTTGTCTGTATCGTGCACTGAGATGCCTTGACTGAAAGAGGAGTGATGAATCCGCGGGACATGGCTTGGTGTGATGTACACATATTTTGGGGGGGACATGAAATGAGATTTGGGTGTGCCGATTTGGTGTGCTGATTATTTTGGGACATGAACTGATTTGTTGATAGTTTCAGGGCGTGAATCATTGTGATGATTATGTGGTGGCATGAATCGACGCGTTGATGATTTCAGGACATGAACTGGCATGATAACAAAAATGTTGAGACTTGAACTCGTGAGACAGCAATGCTGTGGGCTATGAAGTGACGGGACGATAAGTTCGACACCTGCTGTACGCGTTCTGTCTAGAATATTGTGCGCCTGTGTCCTCCCCCCACCTCCCCCACTCCCCAGTACACCCCACAGCTTGTGATGGTGAAGTACTAGGTGGTGACGCTGACTGTGTCTGTGATATGATTTCAATTCTGTCTCCGTGTTGCACAGCAGAACCAGTCACTCCACTCTCTCTGTCTGTCTGTCTCTCTGTCTGTCTGTCTGTCTGTCTCTGTCTCTCTGTCTCTCTGTCTGTCTGTCTGTCTGTCTCTCCTCTCTCTCTCTCTCTCTCTCTCTCTCTCTCTCTCTCTCTTTTCTTCTCTATTTCTGTTAGCTTTTAAACTCATTCAAACTTATGTCTCTGTGGGTTTAAAGACTGAGCATCATTTAACTGTTGCTGCTTTTCAAGGGGTAGGTTTGATGTGGAATGGGACAGAAATCGTTTTCAAAATGTTTATCCACCACTGCCAACCAACACTATCAGCATCATATTTAACCATTTTCAGCAACTGGCGATCAGATCATGTCTGTTATTATGATTTGTTTTTTGTTGCTATACTTTGATATTCCTTGGAAATAATCTGGTCATTTTGCTACTGGTCGAATGTTTTAGAAAATCTTTTTTCATTCTTTTGTTTATTTTTTTTTAAATTATAGAGATTTCTCCTAAAAAATATTTTAACTAGATAAGGCTTAGTAAATATGTGCAAATGATCCGTGTTTGATAGTGGTATAGTTATGTGAAACTAGATTAAATCGATGGATCATTAATAATTTTGATTATCCTCTTCTTAGTCTAAATGACCTAAGACTTTTGTTTTATTCACTCTTTGACTGGCTCGTGCATTTTCGAAGTCAAATGTGGTGGTTTAACTTTTGATGTGCTGATCATGTTTATTGGGCTTGATGAAAAAAAATATACCTCGTCAACTTTCTTTCACCCGTGCACGAAAAAATACACTCTAAACAAGCACGCAAGCAAGCGCATGATCGCAGTTATTCACAAAGCACACAAGCTTGTCCCGTTCCTACCCTCACTCATACATACACACCATACCCCTACACACATCGTTATATAATGTTCCTTTTTTGGCTGTTCTCTTTCTGAATCTTCCAAAGTGTACAGAAATCGGTGTCATAATGATAATACAAGTGTGAGTTAGCCACAACCAATGCCTTTGGTTTTCTTTTCTTTCGTGCGTTTGTGGCGTGTTTTGTGTGACGAGTGAATTTCGGTGTTGTTGTTACTGTGGAATAACACACAATGTTGGCACGAGCATATCAACAACAAAGCTTACATTCAGTTAAAGGTGTGTTGGGTTTACGATTATAGAGATAAACTTGGCCAAACTTAGTGACACATGTACATGCAAACATGTACAAACAAGCGTTTTCTGTTATTTGCTTTGTCTCTTGTATAAATCTTTCTCGTTTATATATATCTCCTGTGTTTCTTCTGTCTCTGTCGCTGTCTCTGTCTCTCTCCTCACTACTCACTCACTCACTCACTCACTCACTCTCTCTCTCTCTCTCTCTCTCTCTCTCTCTCCTCTTTGTGCGTGCGTGTGTGTCTGTGTGTG
>CM054144.1:35202683-35205183 GCA_028751875.1 Rapana venosa
GCGAGGGAGAGGAGATGGGCGCCGCCCTCAATATGCTGGCCCTAGAGAAGTGAGGTCTTTGACGCCTCGCTCCCCTACGACCTTATAGGTTATGGGACTCCTTTACCTTTACCTTTACCTACATACTTATTTATTTATATGCTCAAATCGAACAAAGTTTCTCTCTCTCTCTCTCTCTCCCCCCCTCTCTCTCTCCCCCCCCCCCTCTCTCCCTCCTCTCTCTCTCACGCCTACAACTGTTTTACTACGCAGATGTAACCCAGTCAGTATAATTATGGAAATATTGACACGTTGCAAGTCTTACGTAAATACAAGCCAGTCTTATCATAGAAAACATCGATAGGTCGACCTATATAGCACGATTCGTTCTTTCTTTCTTTTTTATTCCTTACATACTTTACTTGTGTTCTATTTTCTTCTTCAGTTTTTTGCTTTAAAAAAAGGCAAGGAAGACAGTTATTGCATCTGTTTTGACTAATGAAGAAAATGTAGGTGACTAAGACGTGATTATAAATATTATCTGTGACGTTGTTATGTCACAATCAAGCTTAGTCAGAATGAGGTTAATGAGGACAAATAGGACACTATAGGGTGAAAGAGAGATAGGGTGCGCGCGCGCGCGTGCGCATGTGTGCGTGCGTGTGTGTGTGTGTGAGCGTGCGTGCGCGTGCGTGTGTGTATGTGTGTGTGCGCGCGCGTGTCTGTGAGAGAGAGAGAGAGAGAGAGAGAGAGAGAGAGAGAGAGAGAGAGAGAGAGATATTAAAAAAATTCTTTCATATCCAGGATAATGGAATAAACACACACGTGCTTTTTTGTTGTTGATTTTTTTTAACTACCAGTCCTTATGTGTATTCGGTTTTGTAAATAATTCTGTCACCTGTTCCCACCGGCACTCAATGGCCTACACTTCCGAAAAGCGGGACAGGATTTAACGTGTGCGCAAGATGTTTTGCGTGCGTTCGCACTCGGGGCCTCGGTTTATAGTCTCATCCGAAGGACTTTTGAGGGTAGTGGAATCGGCACTGATGTTAACTCCAGAGGAGAAAATCCTCTTGAGCGAGATTCGAACCCGGGTCAGCAGATCACGAGCGCAATGTATGCGTATGCGTATGCGTGTGAGAGAGAGGAGGAAGAGAGAGAGAGAGAGAGAGAGAGAGAGAGAGAGAGAGAGAGAGAGAGAGAGAGAGAGAGAGAGAGAGAGAGAGAACTCTGACCAGGTTTAATGTACATTGGCCTTTGGCCACAATACATACAGTGGGCAAGGCAAAAAGGCAAGTGAAGGAAACGAAATGCAAAAAGAGATCGTCACATTTTCCATCTAAGCCAGCTCTCCTGGTGGCATCACACCAAGTACATCATCCAAATAAACAAAACAATAAGACGATAAACCTTGAAAGCAAAACACGAAGTCAATGCATATACGATAATCAAAAGAACAGCGCATCAAGCAGCCACAATGACTTACAATGGAAACAAGGAGTAGCCTACAAACAACAGCACAATTACAAAATGCTTTTCTTTCGTCTGTTCATAGCATGAAAAACATACCTGGAGAGATTGTGTCGGTGAGAGAGAGAGAGAGAGAGAGAGAGAGAGAGAGAGAGAGAGAGAGAGAGAGAGAGAGAGAGAGAGAGAGAGAGAGAGAGAGAGAGAGAGAGGAGAGAGAGAGAGAGAGAGAGAGAGAGAGAGAGAGAGAGAGAGAGAGAGAGGGTGTGTAAGTGTGTAATCCGTATAATGTAATTTGCATTTTTCAACTTTTCACTGTTGAAAAGTCCATTATTTTCTTCTTCTTCTTTTTTTTTTTTTTATAGTTTGGAAGTGTATTAAAAACCAAAACAAAACAAGTTTGTAAAGATGCTTTACAACATTTCTAAACTTATGTGAAGAAGATGCTAACTCTGAAAAAAACCCCACCACGCTGTACATGAATTTGTAGTAATAAGACAAATAATAATTTATGATGACACCAACATAACTTTGTATCTGTTCCAAACAATCATTATTCGCAGAATGCTTGATTGAGTCTGACAAGAAGTTGACCTGAGTGGGTGGGGGGATGGGAGGGGGTCGCGAGGAGGAAGAGGAAAAGGGAATGGGGTGGGGATGGGTTGCTGAAACAAGAGCGCGGATGATTGAAAGCAGTCACCCATTGTGCTACACTTGTATCATGTTGTATCATACAATACTGCAGAGGGTGGCGCTGCTCTTGTGGCGACGCGCTCTCCCCATGGAGAGAACAGCCCGAATTTGCTTCATGCGGAGAAATTTGCCGTGACTTGATTAAAGTGGTTTAATACTACACACTCCTTTCATTCACAGTAGATTTCTCTGTGTGAAAAACTGGGCTGCTCTCCCTGCTCGGAAAGAGCGCGCCGTCGCCACAGGAGCAGCGCCACCCTTTTCTTTTACAGAATTTATGCTGTCAGAACGCGTACTTGGATCCATATGGAACGGGTTTTTGGTGTATTTTTTGTGATAGAATAGGTAAACGTTAAAGGTA
>CM054144.1:35210183-35260183 GCA_028751875.1 Rapana venosa
TGTTGCGAAAATGCTGTATGGTTGTAGAGTTGATATGGAACAAACACTTTATGTAACAAACACTATAGGTTTTAAATAAGATTATAAGCCACTCTTATAAATAAAAACTGTAAAATACTGGGGAAAACGGAATTTCCGTATAGGGCCTTGGTGAGAAAACGGATTTCGGTCACCCAGACGGAAGAGTGGCACCCAAGTATCCAGATAATACGTGCATGCAATCATTCGCGCACAGACCCACGTGTGAACATGCGCGCGTACGCGCACACACACACACACACACACACACACACACACACACACACACACACACACACACACACACACACACACGCGCGCGCGCGCGCGCACGCACGCACGCACGCACGCACGAACATAGGTTGACAACCTACCCCCCCTCTCCCCCACTACCTCCCATATACACACCTACACTTGGAGAGGGGATGAAGATTAAGAGCCATTATCAAGTATATGTTATGTCAAAAGAACTAACAAATCTCTCTCTCTCTCTGTCTCTGTCTCTGACTCTGTCTCGTCTCTCTCTCTCTCTGTCTCTCTCTGTCTCTGTCTGTCTGTCTGTCTCTCTCTCTCTCTCTCTTCTCTCTCTCTCTCTCTTTCTGGCTCTTTCTCTGTCTTTCTCTCTGTCTCTGTCTCTGTCTCTGTCTCTCTCTCTCTCTCTCTCTCTCTCTCTCTCTCTCTCTCTCTCTCTCTCTCTCTCTCTCTCTCTCTGTGTGTACATGTCGTAGGCTATACATTTATCAGAAGCTGAGGACGCTGTATGTAGGCTATGTACCGAAAAAGCCCCTGGCATCTATGCAAGGGGAATTGGGTGGATCAGTGGTCTAGAGGTAACGCACCTGCCTAGAAAGCGAAAAGTCCGGGTCGGAGTGTGCGGTGGTTTGAATCCCGTTTGGGCCTGAAACTTTCCCCCATCCATTAGACCACGAGTGGTGTGGTCTGGGTGCTAGTCTTTCGGATGAGACGATAAACCGAGGTCCCGCGTGTTATACATAATTATTTAACTCACGTAAGAGAACCCACGGCAACAAGAGAGTTGTCCCTGGGAAAAAAATTCTGTAGAAAAGAGCCACTCTGATAGGGAAACAAATACAGTTGCAGATAGGATAAAGAAAACGAAATGGGTGGCGCTGCTCTTGTGGCGACGCGCTCTCCCCGGGGAGAGCAGCCCGAATTTCACGCAGAGAAATCTGCCGTGACTTAAAGTGGTATTAATAAATAAAAATATTAAATAAATAAATAAATCATCAAAGGGACAACCTCTCCTCGTCTAACACGGTACATAATAATTTTCTTTCAAGATTTTCAGATGTTTCACACGTTTTTATTATGACGACAAGAGACAGTCTTTGTATACATGGTGCTAGCTATACCAAAGCGTTGACATTTAAGCAAAAGACTGAAACGCTAGACATCACCGCTATGCACCTGTGAGTCGTCTGTTTTGGAAAACGAAAGAAAACAGAACAAAACCAAACAAAGACCAAAGAAGCAAAAAAAAAAAAAAAACCAAAGAAGCAAAAAAACCAACAAAACCACGACCCCTTCCCCAAAAGACAAAACCAGCAACGAAAAGGAACCAAAAACAAAACTGTATCCCCGGAAAAAAGAAAAAAAACCCAAACGCAAACAAATACCCCCCCCCCCACAAAAAAAAAAAGAAAAAAACAACAACAAAAATACAAAACAAAAGACAAAACAAAAACCCCGCCAAACTAAACCAAAACCAACACACGGGCACACGCATACGCACGCAAGCATACGCACGCACACACGAATACGCGAGCGCGCGCACGCACGCATGCGCACACACCATACACACACACGCGGAACTTTCTCCTTTAAAAAACAAACAACCCCAAACCCCTACCATTTGCCTTGCTTTGTGTGCTATTTTCCCCATAACAAACAACAACCGATTCCAGAACAAAATACCCAACCAAACAAGATACCTAAACGTTTTGATACCACTAGCTTATTACACATTGTATAATTATGATATATTCGTGTTACATCTTTCTAAAAAGACAATAATCGTTATTGGATATCCTACAATGCAATGTCAATAGTATGCAAACCAATTCATGTGCACACTCTGTAAGTTAAAAGATAATCAATTTAAAACTTTGCTGTGTACTACTAAACTAACCTACCCTGTAGCATGGCAGAGTCTGCTTTGGTCAGTGACCTCATGTCGGTTGATCAAAACCCCGCTAAAAATGACAGTTGGCTGCAGCGGCAGGGAGGAGTGGAAGGCTACACTCCACCTTAAGCTTTCGGGTCATGTAGTATCTTCTTTATAGTGCTAATCCCCCGCAAAAATCTGCTAATTTTCACAGTTTTTTTTAAAAGTATGAAAACATGCACTTTGTACTTGTTTTGGCGATTGGGAACATAGAGCAATACCAGGTAGCCACGAGAAAGGTGGGCATGATCAGCAAATGAGGATTGCTTGTGTTCCTACAGCATTGACCCCGCACATGCATGTTGTAGTTAGGGAAGCTAGCAGACGACAACGGACTAAGGGGGTACCGGGTACAGTGTTTGCAGAAAAAACAAGTATTAAAAAAAATTAAAACCTAACAAATGTGTGCAAAATCACACGAGTTTTTGAGTCAGACTCTAATCCTTCATGAAAAAAGTGTCTATTATGTCTGATGATGCCGTAGTACGTGCGGTATGAATGCAAAAGTAATAATTATAGGAAAACAGAAGGAAAAGTGGCAAAAAAGACAGGTAGTGTGTAGCCGAACATTACTGGGTAAGACTGGGTGGCAATACCGGGATGAGAGATGGAGGATCAGACTATAAGGGTGTTGGGGACTTGACTTCTCCCTGAACTCCCCGAAGAGTCGTTGGGACAGTACACTGAATTGTTCAGGCTGCGTGTCATGGGCAGGTTGAACCTGGTGGAGTCCATCCCTCTCTCCAGGTAGCAGGATGCATGCTGGGTATGTTCATGCCACCAGGGATAGCTGACCTGCTCTTCTACAAACAGATGGAGTGAGTTTCAACGTGTGTGCAAGATTTCCTGCGCGCGAAAACATTAGGGATGCGTACGTTAGAGAACGTAGCTAGCTACAATCTCACAGAATGGAAACAATGACAACCGGACCTTCAATTGTTGCTGAATACTCCAAGTAAGGTAGTTATAGTATCACCAAAAAAACAAAAACAAAAAAGGGGTGGCACTGCTCTTGTGGCGACGCGCTCTCCCCGGGGAGAGCAGCCCAAATTTCATGTAGAGAAATTTCGTGACTAAAAGTGGTATAAAATAAGTAAATAGAAAATGTTGTGTTGTAAAGTGGTTTAAAAAAAAAATATCGTCAAATGAACAGGGTCGACGGAGGCAAGAACTTCACTCAGGGTCTGAAAACTTTCTGTTTCTAAATAAAGCCTTTCTTCTTGTTTTCCCAGCAGGTGTGCTGCCAATCCACACACTGAAAATTGTAAAAAAAAACGATTCCAAAATCTGATATTTTCCTCTTGGGTTTTGTTTTGTGAGCGCGCGAATAATGTCAAAGAGCGAATGTTCCCAGGAAAGTTAGGTAGTATTTCTTTTACATTCGCAGTCTGGACTAGATTTGTTGTCGTTTTCTTATCTTTGTGCAATATCTTTTCATCGCCATCATTTTGTGTCGCGTTTTTTTTTGTATGGTGATAGAAAATGATGAGCTAAGCAGTTAATACATAATTTTATGTTAGTTTTTTTTTTATCAGGCTCGCGCAATTGAATGTTCCTCGGATGAGACAATAAACCGAGGTCCCGTGTGCGAACGCACGCAGAACATCTTGCGCACACGTTAAAATCCGTTCCGCTTTTCGGAAGAGTAGGCCATTGTGTGCCGGTGGGGATGGATGATAAAATTTACAAATCTGCATACACATGGAGACTGGATGAAGAAAAAGCACATGGATGCTTATTCCATTGTCCTCGAAATATGATAATGATGATACAAAAAAAATAGAATGTCTTAATCCAGTTGACAACTAGGAATTCATTCATAGACTCAACAAACATACTTCGATAACATTAATAGTCTTATTTGAAAGATTTCTGGTAGAGTGAAAATCAAAATTAAAGTTTAATTCAAGGGGAAAAACTCTCATCCAAAACTGATGCCTCTGCAAAGATTCGAACTTGTACCCTCAGTAACCTTCTGATCACGAGTACAACTTTATTATAACCACATAGCCACTAGCCCCCCCCCCTCCACACACACACACATACACACACACACACACACACACACACACACACACACACACACACACACACACACACACACACACACACACACACACACACACACACACACACACACACACACACACACACACACACTTCCCACCTCCCATAAATTCTTGAAACATCAAAGAAAATAAACACAAAAACCACGAACATACGGTCAAAGATATATGATGCAAAACCGTATATATAAAAAAACAACCCACAACAACAAACACAAACCCTTACCCAACCCCCCCATGTATCTGTGGTATACGTTTAATACAGTGATTCATAACGTGTTCAATAGCGACAGTGATATGACATTTCTGAGTCGTGTTGTCGCTATATACACCATCTCTTCTGACGTGTGCTGTGACATTCTAAGAGAACCCGGCTGATTTAAGTGAAGGTATGACCTTTTCCTCTAATCGGGCGGGGGAACAAAGCAAAAAAGGGAAAGGGAAAGGGAAAGAGAGGGAAAGGGAAAGAGAGGGAAAGGGAAGGGAAGGAAAAGCCAAGTGACGCCGCTGCTCTTGTGGCAACGCGCCATACGTCTTGTTCGCCAGCAGAGAAACTCGAGTTTCCAATAGACAGATCTGTCGCGACTATCGAAGAGAAGAAAAGAGAAGAGGAGAGAAGACAAGAGAAGAGAAGGGAAGAAAAAAGAAAACAAGACCAGAGTAGACTAGACTAGAGTAGAAAGGTACACACTCCATCCCACTCCACTCTACTCCATTACACTACACTACACTGGGGGACGGGATAGCCTAGTGGTTAGAACATTGCGCTGGCAATTTGACGACCCGGGTTCGATTCCCGTTCAAGGGGATATTTTCCCCTGGAGTTAACGTCAGTGCAGACTCCACTCTCCCTAAAAAGTCTTTCGGATGAGACTATAAACTAAGGCCCCGAGTGCGAACGCACGCAGAACAACTTGCGCACACGTTAAATCCTGTTCCGCTTTTCGTAAGAGTAGGCCATTATGTGCCGGTGGGAACAGATGACAGAATTTACAAAACCGCATACACACGGGGACTGGATGTAAAAATGCACATAAGTGCTTATTCAATTATCCTCGATATAAATAAATAAATAAAAATAAATAAACACTACACCACACTACACCACACCACACCACACTCCACTCCACGCCACTCCACTACACCACATTACACTGTACTACACCACACCACACGACACCACACCACCACACCACACCACACTCCACTCCACTCCACTCCACTCGACTACACTACACTACACTACACTGCACTGCACCACATGTGCACACCACACCACACCACACTACACCACACCACACTACACTGCACCACACTCCACTCCGTTCCACTCTACTCCATTACATTACAATGCACTACATTGCACTACACTACACTACACACACACCCCACTACACCACACCACACTCCACTCCACTCCACTCTACTCTATTACACTACAATTCACCACACTACATCACTACCACACCACACCACACTACACTACACTACACCACACTACACCACGCACCACACTACCACGCACTCACTCCACTCCACTCCTACTCTACTCCATTACACTACAATTCACCACCACACTACACACACCACACCACACACACTACACTACACCACACTACACCACGCCACACACACTCACTGCACTGCACTCACTCCACTCCTACTCCATTACACTACAATCACCACACTACACACACCACACCACACTACACCACCACACTACACCACCACACTACTCACACCACCACCACACCAACACACATCACCACACCACACACACCACACTCACACCACACCACATACCCACACTCCACCCACCACACCACCACCCCACTCCACCACACCACACCCCACTCCACCACACCACCCACACCCCACTCCACCACACCACACTCCACTCACACCACACCACACCACACACCACACCACTCCACCACACCCCACATCCTACCACACCACACCCACACACCCACCACCACACACCCCACTCCACTCTACTCCATTACACTACAATGCACTACATTGCACTACACTACACCACACACACACCACACCACAATCCACCACACCACACCACACTCCACTCCACCCCACTCCACTCCACCACACTCCACTCCATTACACCGCTTGCAGACAGCCGAGTGAAAAAAGAAAAGAAACACACAAAAAAAGGTTTCTTACTCTGGCACGGTAGTTTGGTCATCACAGTTGCTGGACCAAAACTTCACCAGTCACGGCTGCAATACAATTAAAACGTTAAGTGTTGGGAGTCAAAACAACAACGGTCATAAACGGTTTTTTCCCACACAGTCTCCATCCCACTCGTGTTTTTGGCAACAACTGACAACGACAGAGACTCTTGGAGGAGGTGGAGAATAGAAGGTTTTGCGGACAGCTCCTCTATATCATGTTTCAATACTTAACATTTTTGACACTTGAATGAGGGAAGGGTGTGTGTGTGTGTGTGTGTGGGGGGGGGGGGGGTAGTATTTATTTATTTATTTTTTATTTTATTCTTTTATATCGAGGATAATGGAATAAGCACTTATGTGCTTTTTTACATCCAGTCCCCGTGTGTATGCAGTTGTGTAAATTCTGTCATCCGGTCCCACCGGCACACAATGGCCTACTCTTACGAAAAGCGGAACAGGATTTAACGTGTGCGCGAGATGTTCTGCGTGCGTTCGCACACGGGGCCTCGGTTTATAGTCTCATCCGAAAGACTTTTGGGGAGAGAGGAGTCTGCACTGATGTTAACTCCAGGGGAAAAATATCCCCTTGAACGGGAATCAAACCCGGGTCGTCAAAGTGCCAGTGCAATGTTGTAACCACTAGGCTAGCCCGTCCCCCGAGAGGAAGACGGTGCATCCTGATCCTTCTGATCTGTGAGTGTTCTTCTGCTGCCGCCTCTTTCTCCATGGCTAAATCTCCACGGTGAACCAATACCTTCAGGATTTTCGGCTGTCCTGAAACTCAGGGTTGGGGTGAGCTACAAATAAGCTAAAGATGGCTAGCTGGCAGTCTGCTCTTTCCTTGGAAACGATGCTAGCATACTGCTAGAGTTAAACAGGACGAGTATAATTATCGTCAGTTTGTAGTGTCTATCTAATTTTGCATATTAACGAGCAGAAAGCTAGATGTTTGAAGGGGACGGGATAGCCTGGTGGTTAGAACGATACGCATTGCCCTCGTGATCTGCTGACCCGGGTTCAAATCTCGTTCAAGAGGGTTTTTCCTCTGGAGTTAACATCAGTGCCGACTCCACTCTCCCCAAAAGTCCTTCGGATAAGACTATAAACCAAGGTCCCGTGTGCGAATGCACGCAGATTATCTTGCGCACACGTAAAAACCCGTTCCACTTTTCGAAAGAGTCGGCCATTGTGTACCGGTGGGAACGGATGGCAAAATTTACACAACTGCATACACACGCAGACAGGACGTAAAAAAGCACACGCGTGCTTATTCCATTATCCTTGAAATAAAAGAATAAAATAAAAAAACAAGTAATAAAACGAAAACTATAGGGCGTGATGTGGTTTTGTTATTGGTCATTTTTGGCTAACCAGACAGTGAACACACCTTTTTTTTTATCTTCTAGAAGACATTTTGTGGATCCTTCTGCTGAATGTTGTTAGAGTCACAGTGACTCTAACTTCAAGCAAATACACGGACACTGTGGCTGCTTCTTCAGCGTTCAGTTTCTAAAGTCTACAGACACATCTGATTAGCCACTACCACTACTCGTCATCCTACATGGATTCATCTTCATTTCAAAAGCGGATGAAGACTGTCACAGGATAAGCTCACAACGGCTGAAGGGCAGTTCCCAGACATACCTAGAGCTGCACAGCATAGCAAGTGACTACTGCATGCATTTTGCTGCAGCTAGTGTCCACGAGCTGCAGACACGTACAGCTTTGGATGAAGGCCAGAACCCCTGTGCCATGATCCCCAGTAAAGCCACAGCTTTGTCTGCAACATACAGACCCGAAGGTAAGCTCTGTCATCAGATGAATGGCCAGGTTCACAACTAAGCTGTGTAGAGAAATTCAACGACAAAGTTTGTAGATAGATTCAACGACAAACAAAGCTTGTAGATAAATTCAACGACACTGACGCTTTGAGAACTTTACGTAGAAGAAAATAACCCCAGACGTTTCACTTATACTTTAAAAATAGAACTTAAAACTTGATTTATTAACCAAGTAATAGAAATAACAAACTTCGATATGAATGATGCATGCACGATGTACATTCTACTGTTTAGATTTATTCAACAAGTGACTTCTGTCATCACATCAGTATACACCCAAAGTGACATTTACATTTAAAAGCTCATCCTGTTATTGGAATAGCTTTTGCAAAATGAATATGTTCATACAACGGTACATGGTAGTTGTTGTGGATTATGAAAGAAGTAGAATTGGGAGCTTTTTGGTCATCAACTTATTTGCAAATCTGTCCTTACCCTACTTTCCGCACGCAGAGAGAGAATTAAAAAAAAAAAAGATCACAATAAAGCTTGTATACTTGATGTCCGTCATTTGTTAGGTTCACTTTCACCTTCACCTATCCCCTAGTCCCACGGACCGTGGGGACACCAATGAAGATTTTGCAACCAGCTTCCTCCACTCTCCGAGGTAGTTTGGTGGATCATGGAATCACAACCATAACTGGTATACAACTGTACACAACCATATCAAATAATACGGACAGCCACATCTGCAATGGACAATCCAGACAGAGGAGGTGCGGTAGATGCTAAAACTTCCTGCAATAGGCAGCAATACTTTCATGCCAAAAGTGAAAGCTTGACAAAGGTACAAGAAAAATCTACGTGATAACACTGAACACGAATGTGTTAACTACGCCCCGGTTTTGCTTCAATCTGTATACCTGCTTTCAGAAGAAAGTGAGCATGTATGTAGAGAAACAAAACAAGAATCAATTAAAATAAAAGAAACTGTGCATAGACAACTGACATCTTCTTGTGGTCATAATGACAACTTGTTCATATAAACTATCAACACCGAGTCTCATAAATATGAGAGAAAGGAATGGGTAGAAGGAAGAAAGAGCTGGAAGCAAAGACGAAGAAGAAGAAGAAGAAGAAGAAGAAGAAGAAGAAGATGAACTAAGAAGTGATAACTAGAAAAACAACAAGATAAACGGATTCATAAACTTGAGGGCTAAAGGGACAAGCACGACAGATTGCCTGCAAAAAGGGCGACCCCCTTTCCATCACAGCAAAAAGAGCCATACTCCTTTAGAAATAAACACTAACCAACCAACCAGCCAGCCATCAACCAACCAACCAACCAAACAGCCAACCAACCATCCAACAAACCAGCCAGCCAACCAACCAATCAACCAACTAACCAGCAAGCCAACCAATCAACCAACCAACCAGCCAACCAATCAACCAACCAGCCAGCCAACCAGCCAGCCAGCCAGCCAGCCAGCCAACCAAGCAACTAACCAAGCAGCTAACAACCAACCAACCAACCAACCAACAAACCAACCAACCAACCAACAGCCAACCAACCAACCAGCCACCAACCAATCAACCAACAAACCAACCAACCAACCAACCAACCAGCCATCCAACCAACCAACCAACCAACCAACCAACCAACCAACCAACCAACCAACCAACCAACCAACCAACCAACCAACCAACCAGCCAACCAACCAACCAACATAAAACAGAGCATAGGAGAGCGGGCCGGATAGCCTAGTGGTTAGAGCGTTGCGCTCATGATCTGACGACCCAGGTTCGAGCCACTACCAAGGCACACGTTCGATACGCTTCGGATGAGACTATAAACTGAGGGCTTGTGTGCAAGCACACAGAGAAGATCTTACGCACCGCAGTAAATCCCGCTCTGCCTTCCGGAAAAGCGGATGGCAAAATTAAAACTAAACACACGCGCAAAAGTGTCGTGTTTAGATATCATTCCCGAAGTCGGAATGCGGCTACCTTCACAGTGAGCAACAACGATCGCGTACGCAAAAATCTGACCGTTGGCGAACATCGGAGCTCTAGCGGAGGAATGTAACGAAAGCAACACAACAACAACGAAACAACAACACAGCAACAAAAAAAAAACCAACAACAAAGGAAAAAAAACAACCAACCCACACTCCCACACTTTTAAAATAAAAGATAGATTTTACGACATACTAGACACGAAAAGAGAAGGACACGTATTCAAAACAGGAAGAAAGTAATCTCAGCACAGCAAAAAACAGAAAAAATAATATATATTACCGTCTTCTTTGTAGAACAGTACAGAAAAGAACACCAGAGCTCGTTAGCCAAAAAAACACGCGTGGGTTCAATGTGCGTTCACACACAGACATGATCACTGGTGTATCCCAAGCTTTTCACCCAATACTTCCTCAATCTCTCCCCCCCCCCCCCACGCTTGCTACTAACATCTGATCGGCCTGTCTGTCTGTCTGTCTGTTTGTCTGTCTGTTTGTCTGTTTGTCTGTCTGTCTGTCAGTCTTTCTGTCTGTTTGTCTGTCTGTGTGTTTATGTCCGTGTGTTTCTGTCCGTTTGTCTGTCTGTCTCTCAAATGTCCTCCCTCTTTCACCGCATCTCTCCTTATTAATAGTTTTGTTTTTAACCCAGAAAATCCAGGCCTGTTTCCTTTCCAGTTGACAAGAGCGACGTTAAACTTTCGCTGGAAAATTTGCTCTCTGATTAAGGCAACTAGTTGGCGGATACGTGATCAATTGCCGTGAATGCATCAGATGCCTGGGAAAATGTTTGCTCTTCTCTGCCCGCACAGTGATGATGTTATCAGAGGGGACAAGAAGGTTTAGTGTCTTTTTCTCCCCGCTGCCAGAACCGTGAAAGGTGAAGTAAAGGTGGAGAAGGCCAGAGTGGTGGTGGGTCGGGCTTAGGTGTGATGTCTTGAAATGAGGTTATATCCTTGAAGCTGAAAGAGATGGGTGTTGGGGCCGTGGTCTTACTGAAAAGTAGAGCGACGCGTGTCTGACATTTTTGGAATTCTCGGATGAAGGTTTTAGGAGTGGACTTAAGTGTGGAGATAAAACCTTACATTAAAACTAGTATTTCAAATGATCTTGACAGCTGAAAAAATACTGTAACGTAAAAAAACGACCTTTACATTGAAAAGTGAATGAGACCAGTTGTCAACACTTTTTCTTGTTATTTAAAAAACAAACAAAAAAACATGTAGTGTAATGAATTAAACAGTTCTTCTTGTTTAGATTAGTAGAGAAGTAGAATTCGAAGAAGCAAGAGAAAGAGAATGGTCAGAAGAAGCAGAAGAAGCAGAAAAAGAAGAAGCAGAAGAAGAACAAGAAGAAGACTATAATGTTTTCATCTAGTAAAGAAAATGGCAACAACACAGGCAACCACCATACTGTTTCAGAACAATGCAGCCTTCTAATCACCTACCACATAGCAGCTCAAAGAGAATTTTGAGAAAAAAAAGCTGTTGTGGTAAAGTTGGAAGACGTACATCCAGCTGAGAATATATAGGTAGGAGATGTGAGGAGAGGAAGAAGAGGATTGTGGTGGGTTTGGTAGTACCCTTTATAGAGCCGAGCCTGGAGGCAGGATAGCTCAGAGGTCATAGCACTCGCTTTCCCCCCAGCCAATGTTAAGCAGCATTGAGCGTGGTTACCAATTGGATGGGTGACCGTTTGCACGCTTTGGCTTCAGTACAGTCCACCAGTTTACCCAGTTGTAAATGGGTACCTGCTTCTTTATGGTCAGGGCAGGTAAAGCAGCGAGGGAGAGCAGATGGGCGCCGCCCTCAATATGCTGGTCTCTGCAGAAGCTGAGGTCTCTGATGCCTCGCTCCCCTACGACTACACAGGTTAATGGACACCTTTTTACAGAGCCAAGCTGGAAATGAGCTGGACTGAAGGCTTACCCAACCCTTCAAAATGAAAGTATCCAGGAAAAATACGCATATTTTCAGCAGTCTTGTGGTCATCTTACCAGCTATCGGCTCCACCGCAGTTATTTTTTGTTCAGCCAGCAAGAACCAATTTTCTGCTTCCACGTCCCTTTTCTAGTTAGCTGCAGAGACTCCATGAAGGAGCTAATAGCTTGCTTATATGAATATAGGACTCAGCCAGACGTACTTCTTAAGCATTGTTCTAGTTTTGTGGATTGTGATTGTACAGTGAAAAGAAGAGGTGATCCTGCTCCTTCACTTGTAGTTAGTTTATTGTACAGTCTCCTTCTGTCTGTGTGTTGTAGCTTACCCGCCCATCTCACAACCTTTCATCCTTTCCATCGTTTCACAGGACTGACTCATTGTTTGCAGAAGTGTTAAAAACTCCCAGTTCCATGGTACTACAAAAATGTGGTAATTAATAAGAACAATAATAATAATGTATGGAATTTATATAGCGCTGAATCTTGTAAAGCAACAAATCAAAGCACTCAGATAAGATTAAATTTTTTTTGCGTGTGTATGCGGTTTTTAAAATTTTGTAATCTGTTTCCACCGGCACACAATGGCCTACTCTTTCAAACAGCGGAACAGGATTTAACGTGTGCGCAAGATGTTCTGCGTGCGTTCGCACTCGGGGCCTCGGTTTATAGTCTCATCCGAAGGACTTTGACGTTCAGTTCGATTTTTTTGTCAAACTGGGAAGAAAGGGCGAGGCTGGGAATCGAACCCAGAACCTCACGGTTTACTTGTTGGCAGGCAAACGTCTTAACCAACCTGCCACCTTCCTTCCCTAATTATGGCAGAAACATTGTAAATAAAAAAACCCAACACCCTCAACCAAACCGTTGAGCACACTACTGAAACAAGTTACTTCCTTTACTGCATTGTCATTAATGCTATGGCTGGTAATTAGCCATTTCCTTTCCTTTCAAGGCTGCCTTTTTTTGCTCCAGAATAGGACAACAAAATAACAGAGTGTTCCTGAAAATAAATCTGCGCCGCATACACTAGGTTTGAGCGAACTGAAATCAGGTCTGTGCACTGGCTGGATGACCACAGCTATTGATGACAAACCCAGAGGAACGAGAGACACAACAGAGTAAAAGGTGTTTCCAACACAGAGGGGCTAGTTTTGTTTTTTTTTACTGTAAAGAACTTTCCTAAAAACAAGAGGTAGCCAACAGCATCTTTTTGGCTGGAAATATATAAGAAGACATTGATAGTTAAACACTGTCAACATTTTAAAACGCATCACTCAAAAGGAAAGCACGAGGCTGCATACGAGGAACGGAGCATCAGTCTTCATGCCAGAGTAGTGGACACTGGGCACATCCATCCATATCTCCTTCAGTCACCTCTTAACCCTCTTCTCTCAATCTCCGTTCACTTTGTGACTCCATGATGAAGGAGTTCCTCCTTTCCAGCCTAGAAGAAAAAAGTAACCACAAACTTCTCCGCGTTGAAAGTGGAAACTTGTGTGTTAGCAAGCAGGGGGACCTCATGATTGAGTGGAGTCAACGTTTTAGGTTCCTGTAAATGTTTGCTCTTAATCATCTCCCCTGAACAGCTCTTTTTATATTGGTTGCCATGTTTTTTTTTTACAGTTGCAAAACCAAAGGCTGAGTAGAAATTCGGAACTGTGAACAGAAAAGGGGAAGGGAATGTCTTTTCTAAGAATAAAGATGGCAAAAACCTTAAACACATGAGTCTTTGGTTGAGTTCTAAAGCAAGAGGTAGGTGTTGGGCACTTAAAATAAAGTTGTACATAAGTGTTTCAGCATAGAAGTGGGTCATTGCTCCTCTCACTCCCTGTGCTTAGGGTTGGTTTATATCAATGACTTTACAAAGATGTTTGTTTTTTTTCCAGACCAATACTGTCTTTGCCGTAAGATTTTTTTTTCAGGCATGCTGAATCACAATGCACGTGAGACCCTGGCTTAGTCTCTTATCCAAAAGACTAGAATTTAACCTATCATTCAAGTGTACAAGTGAAAGATCTAGAGATAGGAACGTTTCGAATCATAGATTCTTGTTTTTCTTGCCTACCAAAATACATTTTGATCATTCTGTCAGTTTATGGGCTGAGCCTAGTACACGTTTGCTCCTCATAGTTTACTACTTGTTTTAAACATAAACAACCGTACATCTTTGATAGTTTTTAATCTGGCTTTACATTCTCTCTATCTCTCGGTTTCTCATTCTGTGTCTCAGTCTGGTCCGCTTTTCGTTTTGCATTAACGCCATGGACAGATTTCTGTCAGGAGATAAGCAACTTACCCCTCTTCCCTCCACCACCCTTTTTGTGTACTTTAAACTGACATAAAACTCTCATCAACAAGTTCCAAGCTCAGTTGGCAGCAATGCATTAAATGCCTGTACAAAGTTCCCTGGGATTTGATGAGCATGTCACCATCAGTTGGTTCTTTTTATATGTCCATAGAAGTGCTTTCAGAGAAACTTTAAAAGACATAGAAGTAGGGGAGAGGATCAAGACTGAAGTCCTTTGAAACAAGATTTGACTGTTGGAGCTGAAAAAGATATCAGCTTTAAGGGTAGAAACGGATCTAAAAGTGGCCAAAGTCATGTTCTTTCTAGTACAGAAATGACTACAATGCAACTATAGAGATTTTTTTGAAAATCTAAAGAACGTAGGGTGTAGAACATGTCTGTAAAACAATTTTCTTGGATTTGTGCTGCACTGGGATACACTACACAGCACTATACCACACTACACTACACTACACAGCACTATACCACACTACACTACACTACACTACACTACACTACACTACAGCACACTACACTACACCACACCACACTACACTACACCACACCACACTACACTACACTGCACTACACTACACTACACTACACTTCACTACACCACACTACACTATGCTACACTACACTACACCAAACTACACTACACTACACCACACCACACTACACTATACTACACTACACTACACTACACAACACCACACTACACTATACTATACTACACTACGCTACACTACACTACACTACACTATACTACACTACACTACACTACACTACACTACACTACACTACACTACACTACACTACATACACTACACTACACTACACTGGATGTAAAAAAGCACACAAGTGCTTATTCCATTATCCTCGATATAAAAAAATAAAATAAAATAAAATACATAGCACTACACCACACCACACCACACTATACTACAATACATTAGACTACACTACACTACACCACGCCACACCACACTACACTATACTAACACTTACATTACACTACACTACACTACACTACACTACACTACACTACACTACACTACACAACACAGCACTACAAAGCACTACACTACACTACACTACACTACACTTCACTACACTACACAGCACTACACCACACCACACCACACTTTACTACACTACACTACACTACATTAGACTACATTACACTACACCACGCCACACCACACTACACTATACTACATTACATTACACTACACTACACTACACAACACAGCACTACACAGCACTACACTACACTACACTACACTGCACTACACTACACTACACTGCACTACACTACACTACACTACACTACACTACACTACACTACACTACACTACACTACACTACACTACACTATACAGCACTACATTACACTACACCACACCACACTACACTACACTACACTATACTGCACCGCACCACACCACACCACACCACAACACACTACACTACACTACACTGCACTACACTATACTACACTACACTACACTATACTACACTACACTACACTACACTACACACACCACACCACACCACACCACACACCACACCACACCATTGTACACTACAGTACACTACAATACACTGCACTACACTACACTAAAGTACAATATACTGCACTACACTACACTACACTGCACTACGCTACACTATACTGCACCACACTACACTAGCTATGATGCACTCCACTCCACTCCACTCCTCTCCGCGCTACACTACACTAAACTACATTACACTACACTACACAACACTACACTACACAACACTACACTACATTACACTACACTACACTACACAACACTACACTACATTACGCTACACTACACTACATTACACTACACTACTCTACACTACACTACGCTACCACATTCTTTCGCTGTACTGTGTCAATCTATTTATCCGAATTTTATGCCATCAATTATATTCAGAAGAAAGGAGTACTACCATCGACAAATACAACATTTAGTTTTACAAAGTTCTGCGAACAAAATATACCCCTCTGAGAGAGAGAGAGAGAGAGAGAGAGAGAGAGAGAGAGAGAGAGAGAGAGGAGAGAGAGAGAGAGAGAGAGAGACAATGACAATGACAATGACAAATTCTTTTATTTCGAGGATAATGAATAAGCACACATGTGCTTTTTTACATCCAGTCCCCGCCCGTTAGGGATACATCTTAATAATAATAACCCAATACTTATACAGTCTCACAATAAAAACAAGGGGAAATAACCCTTTTCAAAACAGCTCCCCCCCAACAACCCTCCCCCCCCCCCCAACAACCCTCCCCTCCCCCCCCAAAGCAAGCAATTAAAAGAAAATCCTAAAAATACCCCACCCCTACCCCCACCCCCCAAAAAACCGTAACCAAAACAAACAAACAAACAAACAAAAGAGAAGAAAAAACCAAACCAACAAAAAATGATAAAAAAGAGAAAAACAGACAAACAACAACAACAAGAACAAGAACAACAACGAGAAAAAATAACACAACCAAACTTAATAAGTCATAAAGATAAACATCTACACATTGTCAAATGGTACACATACTTGTTATACATAATTATAAGATATTGAAATAGGGCACTCATTAAAACTTAAGTACAGAGGCAAGTCCAATAAAGTATTGAAAATATAAAAATATGAATCCTTCATCAGGATATACTATGACTATAAGCAGGACGATAAAAGGTGAGAGAGAGACAGAGACAGAGACAGAGAGACAGAGAGTGTGTGTGTGTATTTCAGAGATAATATCCAATATATAAATCCCAAAACAGTATGCCATCCCATCAACACTCATTTTAGATTATACTCGTTTCAAATTATATGTCATGATAAAAATAAATTTAATACCCATACATCCACACAATAAAAACAAGAAACAAACCAAGAAGAAATTTAAAACTATACAGTCGTTGAGGGAGAGAATATGAGTGGGTGAGTGGGTGAGTGAGTGTGTGTGTGTGTGTGTGTGTGTGTGTGTGTGTGTGTTTGTGTTTGTTTGAGCGTGTGTGTGGGGGTGTGGGGTGGGGTGGGGGTGTTTCAGGGATAATACTAAATATGTAATACTCGCATAGCACACGATCAACACAAACACTTTTTAATTATGCTCCTGCAAATTGAATGTCATGGTAATAAAATAAGTGCAATACCCATACACTCACAGAATAAAGAGGGGGAAAAGCCAATAAAGTCATAAAAAGAACATCTACACATTGTAAGTAATAGAAACAAAATATTTTTTTCCAGGATAATGAATAAGTATTCATGTTCTTTTTTACATCCAGTCCCCGCCCATGGGGTCACATTTAAAAATGCACTCAGTACTCATACTTTCAAGCAGAAGAAGCAAAGGAAAAAAACTTTTTTTAAAGAAAAAGAGAGAAGAAGAAAAAAACAAACAAACATACAAACAAACAAACAACCCCAGACGAGCAAAAGACAAAAACATACCCCCAGAACCCCCCCCCCCCACCACCACCACAAAAAAAAGACAACAACAACAACCAAAAAGCAGACAAAAACACCCTTCCAAATAAACAAACAAAAAACAAGAAAAAACAACAACAACAAACAAACAAATGAAAAAAAAACACCATAAGACCCCCCCAAAAAAAAACAACAACAAAAAACAAACAAACAAACAAAAACAATTAAAAAAAAAATAGCACCTTCCCCCCTTCACACTCACACACACACACACACACACACCACACACACACACACACACACACACACACCACACACAAAACACACACACACACACACACACCACACACACACACACACACACACACACACACACACACACACACACACACACACACACACACGTGCATACACCAAAACAAAAAACAAACAAGCGAAAAACCCAAACAAATTACCAACAAGAAGAAAGTAACAACCACAGCAATAACAACACAGAGAGAGAGAGAGAGAGAGAGAGAGAGAGAGAGAGAGAGAGAGAGAGAGAGAGAGAGAGAGAGAGAGTAAGCCAAACTTATAGATCATAAAATTGAACACCTTCATATTGTAGAATAGTACACATAGTTGTTACACGTGGTAATAAGATATTAAAATAGGAGATTCACTGGAGCTCAAGTACAGACAACAAGTCCACAGAGAGAGAGAGAGAGAGAGAGAGAGAGGAGAGGAGAGAGAGAGGAGAGAGAGAGAGAGAGAGAGAGAGAGAGAAAGAGAGAGAGAGAGAGAGAGAGAGAGAGAGAGAGAGAGAGAGAGAGAGGACAGAGACAGACAGACAGACGACAGAGAGGGAGGCCACAACATGACTACAAAAGTACCAAGATGAAACTTCTTCCAGCTCTACCAGGCATTCACCCCGTGTTCTTCCTGACTATAAAATGCAGGTTGGACAGTTTTACCCCCCCCCCCACCTCATCCTCACCCCCACCACCCCCATACAAAAAGTACTTCGACGTTTGGAATTGCATCCAAGTCATTTCCTCTGCTCTTCTATTTCCTTTGGGCTAATACCTTTTAACTCGTTTCCTTTGGCTTTCTGATAATTCTTTTCATTATTTTTGTACCCTTTGGGTTTCTTAGTTTCCTTTTAGCTACAACTTTCTCTGCTGAATTTTTCATTCGGGGTGGTTGGTGGTAGGTCTAGGCGAAACTTTGATGTAATTTGGTTTTATTCTAATCCATCTTTGTTTACAGATGAGTGCGAGTACACATGTGTGTTGTGTTGTATGTGTGTGTGCGCGTTCGTGTGTGTGCGTGTGCATGTGTGTGTATGTGTGTGTATGCAAGTGCATGCGTGCGTTTTGTATGCTCTCTCTCTCTCTCTCTCTCTCTCTCTCTCTCTCTCTCTTTCGATCGCATGTGTGTATTTACACACTATGTTTGTGTTATATCAATCTAACAACAACTTTATCTGCGCCTTTTATGCTTTCTTTAAACGAGCAGAATGCTCTCATCAGCCTAAAAAAATTCCTTTGGCTTAAAGAACAACACAGACACGATCAGATGTCAGGATGCTGTCATCATTAACATTAGTATTCTAGTGACGAAAACGGTCATGGGGGAGGAGGTGGACACAAGGGATGTTTTCACTGACAGTTTTCTCAAGGCTGGGTTTGTCTTCAGTCTTTTACAGCTATGACCGCCATGTCCTGGAAGCAAGAAACGTATGCAGAATGTCTACTAGGGGACGGGATAGCTCAGTGGTCAGAGCACTCGCTTTCTCCCACCTAAGGTTAAGCAGTATCGAGCAGCGGCACCGATTGGATGGGTGACCGTTTGCGCGCCTTGGCTTCACAGAACAGTCACCCAGATGTATATGGGTACCTGTCCCTTTAGGGACAGGGAAGGTAAAGCAACGAGGGAGAGGAGATGGGTGCCGCCCTCAGTATGCTGGCCCCCGGAGAAGTTGAGGTCTCTGATGCCTTTCTCCTCCACGACCACATAGGTTATGGGACACCTTTACCTTCACCTTGTAAAATGTCTACTAGTATTAGTACTAGGGTCATGTTGGCTCTTATCATTTGTTTATTTTTTGTGGGGTCATAGAAGTGTTTTAAGAGCCGTAGTAATGGGGAAAGATATAGGAGAAGGATCAGGGGTAAAGTGTTCGGAAAGAAGACTGGATTGCCTAAGATAGATCTGTAGTATACGATAAAAAAGAAAAAAAAGGAACAAGGAAGAAACAACAACATACTAAAACTATAAACTAGTAAGCCAAAGGAGCCTTTACAGCGGATCCTCCTTAAAAGAATAAACGCCATCCCCTAACAAAACAAAATATATCCATTTAAATCAACATAAAGAAAAAGAAACCCCAACAACAAAACAATCCCAAGCAAAACAAAACAAACTAAACAGCCCCCTCCCCTCCGCTCTCCTTCACAGAAAAACAGAAACGAAAATGAAGACGACTCTGGAATAGTAGGTAATTTTTACAATCATATATCAACTTCAGAAAGTAAGGTTATTATTTAAAAAAACAAGAAAAGGGTCCTTGCACCCTGAGACCTATACTAAAATCTTAGTAAAACCCTGAAAGGAATAAATCAAGCACAACTTGGCATTAGAACTACTGATTATCAAGAAGAATATGTGGGTTCTGTGTGCGTTCACGCAACACAGACATTATTATTTTGTGTGCACATTTCGAGGTTTTCATTCACCTTCCTCCAAACACTCCCACGTTCTACAGCAATCCTGTTTTGTCTGTCTGACTCTTAAACACCCTAGCTTGCACCTCCCTCCCTCCCTCCCCATCCATTCGCTGCATTACTCTTAACTGTTTTCTTTCCAGAAAAAAAATCAATTGCTGTTTCCTTTTCAATCAAGAAGAACGACATTAAACTTTCAACCGGAAATTCGTTTTTCGAGAATGGTTAAAAAAAAAGAAAGAAAAAAGAGGATACGTGATCAATTGCCGTGAATGCATTAGATGCCTGTGAAAATGTTTGTCCTTCTCTGCTGGCATAGGAAGGCTGTTATCAGAGGGGACCACCAGGTTTTCCTTTCGCTTCCCGAACCGTCAAAGGCGGGATCTAAAATTGAGAAAGACGGCGGGTCGGGGTTGAGTGGAGAAGCCTTGAAATGAGATTATTTTGCTGAAGCTGAAATAGATGGGTCTTGGACTGGAATTTTGAAACAAGAGCAGGCCAGTGCAAGTCTGGCACTTGGGAATCTCAGTTGTTAGTTGGGAGGTGTGGAGTCTAGTCCTTTCACAGGAACTCTTTGTGTTTTCTTAAAATTGCATTTTAAAAATACTGACAATAGGAAACATGTTACTGTAAACAAACGCTTTTTTATTGAAAAATGGATGATACCTTTTTGGAGAATTTTTTGAGTCCACAATTATCATAAAAACTCTATATTCGCGATGGAAAAAAAGTGACTACGTTTTAAGAACAGAAGGAGGAGGGGTAAGGAGAGGAGGAGAAGGTGGATAAGAAGAAGAAGAAAAAGGAGAAGGAGAAGAAGAAGGAGAAAGAGGAGGAGAAGAAGGATGAGGAGAAGAAGAAGACCACCGTTTCTGTATCCAATGAAGAAACAAAACATGACAGAAAATGCAGTCAAGCAGCATATTGACTCAGAACAACACAACTAGCTGATCACCTGTCACTAGCTGAAAGAAGATTGAAGGCATAGCTGTGGCTTGTTAGGTCGGAGATATGTGTCTGACTAGTATGTGTGTTGAGCAATGTGATAGGAAAGCGAAGGCTGTGATGATGGCCTTGATGCTACCTTCTGTAGAGCCAGGCTGCTAATGGATGGACTGAAGACTTACCCAACTCGGTCAATGAGAATAACAAGAAAAAAAACCCTCTCCTTTTTGCACACTCTTGGTGCCATTCTTCCCATTTATTGACTCTACCATGACGTCTTTTCAGTCTGCAAGAACCAGTTTTCTACTTCAACTTCCTGGTTCTAGTTTACTTCAAAAACTCTACGAAGGAGTTGACAGTTTGTGTAATGGGTATAAGACTCCAACGGGTAGTATTAGTGGTATTGTACTGGTTTGATGCTGTGGTTGTGCGGCGAAAAGCAATGGTGATTGAACTGCGTCACCTCTTGTTTGCGTTGCAGCCTACTTTTATCTTTGTCTTGCACCTCATTAGTATAGCTCTCATGTTTCCCCTTTACATTGTCCTTCATGTCTGACTTTTTTTTGCAGTTGTGTCGAAAATGCTTGGTTCTGCTGCAAAAAATTAAAGATCATAAGGCTAAACACTACAAAAAGATGGACTTGAGTATTTTACATTGCTGTAATGCCACCAATGATATGACTTTAACATGTTTCTTGCAATATTATTAGTTTTAGCTCCAGTCTTAGAAAAATCAAAAGTGTATTCGTCCACACGTCTGTATGCAGCTCTAAAAGGCTAGAGAAAAGCAGCATGCTGGAAAAAAATGGACCAGAATTCATGAAAAGAAGAGAGGAATCAGAGAAATAAAAGAACAATATACCAAACACCAAACAGTGAGGCTAGCTCTTTTTATTTTAAAGAAAGTTCCTTTATACAGATGGTAGCTTTTTCTGATAATGACAAACAAGAACATAATAAGTCTTAGACTTTGATGCAGTTAAAAAATCACCAGTCAAAAGAACGGTACGAGTCTGTATAAAGAAGACTGATTTTCTCACACCAGAGATCTTCACACCAATGTAGTTTACACTGCAGGAATCTACCCACAGCCCTCTCAGTAACCTTCTAGCCTAATTTTCACAACCTTTGCTCAGGCTTGGCTAGATGATTGAAAACCCACATTCTTATCAGTCAAAAAAGAAACAAAAAAATAAACAGACAAATTTGTTCTTGTTGGCAGTGGACATTTGGCTGTAAAGAAAGAGAGAACTCCATGATGGATTGGAGTCAATGCCCAGTGTTTTTCTCTTGACCATCTGCCTCAGAAAACTGTTTTAGAATGGTCGCCATGGTTTTCTTCTTCCCGTGTAAAGCCAACAGCCGAAAAGAAATCTTGGTGGAGCAGAGACAATGGAAGAAGGAATGATAGAGTCAAGTAGAATAAGGTTAAAATGCAAAAACGGAAACAGACAGGTCTTTGGCTAAACTCAAAAGCGAGTGGTATGTGTCCTGGCTTTAAAAAAATCCATCCCGTCCTGTTATGTGTTTGGAAGAGAAGTGGGTCAACGTTTTTTTTCACACCCTACAATTTGAGTTTGGGGCAGACATCAGTACAATGTTCTAGCAGATGTTAAATTTTATTTTCTTTTGGTTTTTTCCCTACATCTCTGAGGTTCACCAATGGTAATATTTTTTGCGTATCTGACCGTCCTCCCCCCCCCTTCCCCACTATCAAGGTAGCCGTACTCCGACTTCAGGGAAAGTTTATTCAGCACAGTAAATAAGCAGTATTAGTAAAAAGCAATCGAGGTCTATTTAATAATAATAATAATAATAATAATAATAATGTATGGAATTTATATAGCGCTGAATCTTGTAAAGCAACACATCAAAGCGCTCAGATGAATTTTAAAATTTTTTTTATGCATGTGTATGCTGTTTGTAAATTTTGTCATCTGTTCCCACCGGCACACAATGGAGTCAGTACTCACGTTAACGCCAAGGGAAAGGATCCCTTTGGATGGCCGTTTTGGTAGTGGATTGAACCTGGGCTTGGTCTCAGGTCTAACTTGTTGTCGCTAAATGAATTTGAAATACCAAGGGCTTTGGGTTTTGTTTCTCCCACTTGTCCGTCATCCCTCTCCCCTTTTCGTATATGCAAGCTGCAGCGCTAATAGGACAATATCAAAATAGATGGGACGTCTGAGTGAGGTCAAAAGGGGAGCATTTTAGGATGAGATTAGGTTGCACAGATACAATTAGGCAATCATTGGTCTAATTACAGACAGACAGACAGACAGACAGACAGATAGACAGACAGAAAGACAGACAGACAGACGGACAAACAGACAGACAGACAGAGAATCAAACAAAAAAGATACATGTCATTGCAACCAATTCCAGGCTGTTTTTAAAATCGTTGCATGTAGACTATTTGACACATATATACTGCCTAATTTATGAAAGAATGTCTAGAAATTGGTGACGATTACAGGTTAAAAATATAAGGGCACTACCAAAAGAGGGCAATACACACAAACACATTTGTTAACACTTTTTTTCTGATTTCTTAGCTGTTTCAAATTTTGCCCTATTTATCAGCTTTCAATAATGATTTTACTCTCTCTCTCTCTCACCTCACTCTCTCTCACCTCTCTCTCTCATCTCTCTCTGTTTTTGTTTTAACTCAACTCCACGGACATGATTCTGTCACGAAGTAAACAGCTCAGCCACCACACTTACCTTCATCCTCTATCCATTTTTGGGGTGTTTTCAACTAACATAAAAATCTCAGCTGAAATGTCGCTTTAGGATCAAAACGAAAAAAAAAGACACGGTCAACTGTCACGACGGAAACAATGAATGCCTGTAATAAAAAAAGCTTGCTAACATTTTAGCACCGTTTTTAATCACTAGTTCTGATCACTTGGCTATCCTTAAGTGCTTATACAACTGCTGTAAAGTAAATTGAAATCTGGAAAGTGGTTGGAGTTAGAGGATGATGGCTGAAGCCTTTTGAACAAAGATTAGATTGCCTAGCCTGAAATAGATGGTAGTTTTTATAGAGAAACAGGAAGGTGAATGTCTTACAGAAGATGTCAGACTGTCAGCGGAGCAGATGTCTATTTTTGTCGTGTCGTAACTGCTGAAACGTTTTAACAGTACAGTACAGTACACTACACTACACTCCCCTACACTACACTTCAACAAATTACGCTTCACTATAATTATTACACAACACTACACAATAGGAAACTACATTACACTACATAACACTACACTACCCTACGCTACACTACCGAACATTACATACATTACACGACACGACACGACACGACACGACACGACACTACAATACACTACACTACGCTACGCTACGCTACGCTACACTACACTACACTGCTCTACACTACACTGCACTCACTCCACTCCACACCACACCACCCCACACCACACCACCCCACACCACACCACACCACACCACCCCACACCACACCACACCGCACCACACCACACCACACCACACCCCACTACACTACACTACACTACACTACAGAGTACTTGTTTGCTGCACTCTGAAATATTTGGAACTGAATAGAAAGCTAACATCTTGAGAGAGAGAGAGAGAGAGAGGAGAGAGAGAGAGAGAGAGGAGAGGAGAGAGAGAGAGAGAGAGAGAGAGAGAGAGAGAGAGAGAGAGAGGGGGGAGACAGACAGACAGACAGACAGAGTATGTGCTAAGATATGAATTTGTCTTTGTTTTACAGTCTACCGGTGTATCTCTTAGAACTGCTTATACTTTCCATCTTTCCTGGAGTTTGACTCTGGCTTTGCAGAACTATTAAAGATGCTTTGCTCTGTGGCATCAAAAAGATGAAAGTACCGGTTATGGCCAAACATGACGCTGGAATGATTGATTTAGTGGTGGATCGGTGGCCTAGAGGTAACGCGCCTGTCTAGAAAGCGAAAAGTCCGGGTCTGAAGTGTGCGGCGGTTCGTACCCCGTTTGGACCGGAAACTTTTCCCCCATCCATTAGACCATGAGTGGTGGTCTGGGCGCTAGTCTTTCGGATGAGACGATAAACCGAGGTCCCGTGTGTTACACGTAATTATTTAGCGCACGTAAAAGAACCCACGGCAACAAGAGAGTTGTCCCTGGCAAAATTCTTAGAAAAAAGCCACTCTGATAGGGAAACAGATACAGTTGCAGACATGAAAAGAAAAAAGAAAGGGTGGCGCAGCGCTTTGTGGCGACGCGCTCTCCCGCTCTCCCCGGGGAGAGCAGCCCGAATTTCACGGAGAGAAATCTGCCGTGACTTAAAGTGGTATGAAATGAAATCTGAGCGCTTTGATTTGTTGCTTTACAAGATTCAGCGCTATATAAATTCCATACATTATCATTATTATTATTATTTGAGTATATTACACCCAGTAAATCATTTCATGTGTTGTATGAAACTAAATTATGTGATTATCAACTATCAATTTTCTTCAATTTCAGGACCGTGTTTTTGCTCTAATACTGGAAAACGAAAAAACACATTCCTCCACGTATATATATATATAAAATATATATATATATAATATATATATATATATATATATATATATATTATATATATATATATATATATATATATATATATATATATAATATATATATATATATATATGAAGCACAGAAAAGGCTAGATCAAAACAAAATCAGCCTGCATGCAGACAAACGGACAACAGAATTGAGAAATGGGTAGAAAAAACGACGAGAGAGAGAGAGAGAGAGAGAGAGAGAGAGAGAGAGAGAGAGAGAGAGAGAGAGAGAGAGAGAGAGAGAGAGAGAGAGAGAGAGAGAGAGAGAGAGAGAGAGAGAGAGAGAGAGAGAGAGAGAGAGAGAGAGAGAGAGAGAGAGAGAGAGAGAGAGAGAGAGAGAGAGAGAGAGAGAGAGAGAGAGAGAGAGAGAGAGAGAGAGAGGAGAGAGAGAGAGAGGGGAAAGATCTTTATTACCCACAACGGGATTGCCCTTTAACTTTGAACAAATCTTCAACCCAGAAGGTAACTTTTCTGCTAGAAACTTATCATACATTAATTAAGTGCTCTAGTGATAAGTCATGACTCAGAAGGATGGCACAGGACTGTGATAAGTAGGACTGCTATTCTAGAACCACAGTCTTAGGGCCAATGTCGTTGACACTGCACACATTCATCCACATTCCTCTCACTAACCTCTTAACTTTATACTCTCAATCACTGTTCGCTTTTTTGACCAGATGATTTATTAGTGCTTCCTTTTATTTTTCAGTCTAACAGCAACAAAAAAGGAACCCAAAACTTTTCTAGTGTGAATCGGGATGTAAGGAAAGTGGGCAATGACATGATTGATTGCAGCCACTGCATTAAGTTCCTGTGTAAGGTTTGTTTCTTTACTCATCTGCCATGAACAGCTGGTTTAGAAATTGTCGCCATGTTTTTTGGTGTTTTTTTTTTTTGCATGTGTGGTGCCAGAGGCTGAAAGGATATTTGCAAAAAGGGAAATGAAAAAAGAATAGAAGATTTTCCGTGATAAAAAACCATAGTGAAAGAAGAGGTCTTTTGCAATAAAAGCAGAGTGGAACAAGATATCTTTTGTACTAAAAACAGAATGAAACAGGATATCTTTTACAATAAAAACAGAGTGGAACAAGATTTCTTTTTGATAATAATAGATTATCTTTTGTAATAAAACAGAGTGAAACAAAAGATCTTCTGTAATAAAAATAGAGTGAAACAACAAGATAATCTTTCGTAATAAAAACAGAGTGCAAAAGCTGAAATGGATAGGTCTTTGGTTCAAATCTGAAGCAAGAGGTTAAGTCTTTTGTGTATAAAAGAAAGCCCTAGTTAAATGTTTCGGAAGATAAGCGAATCAGTATTCTTCTCACACCCTATGCTTTAAGTTGATGTTTGTCAGTGATTTTCTGAAGATATGTTTTAAAGAAAAACACCCTCCTTCCACCGAGATGTTTATGCCTGCTAAAACACACTGCACATGAACACTCAGTTTAATGTCTTATTACAAATATCAGAACTCGGATCGCCATTTATAGTCTAGTAAAAGAAAGAAAGGAAACCTGGCTCTAGAAAAGTTTTAAGCTGCGGATTCTCCTTTCCTAGACCAGTGTAATACCTTTTGACCATGAGCCATATGCATAAGCTTATGAGCTGTCATAAGAGCAGGCTGTAATTTATAGAGTTTATTATTTTTATATCATGCGCAGTCTTTCCAATTTAACAGCTTTCAAACCTGCTTTTTCATAGTTTGCTGTCTATCTGTCTGTCTGTCTGTCTGTCTGTCTGTCCCCATCTGATTTGCTATTTGTTTTACACGAACTCCATGGCCAGGTTTCTGTCAGGAGATAAACGACTCAACACCCGTTTTCCATCCAGTTTTGTGTCCAACAGACATTAAGTTTCTCAGCTGAAATTTTGCTATAGGATCAAAAGGGAAAAGAAAGACACATGGTATTCTCTGATGGACGCATCAAACGCCTAAGAAACGCTAACTGGCATTAGGACAGGTTTTTGCCAAGATGACTCATCGCTTGAGTGCTCTTTGTGTAGTTATGGAGCTACTGTAAGTGGAATGCGTTTCTAGAAAGATGTAAGAGCCAGGATTAGGACTGAGGTTTTGGAATAAAGGTCAGACTACTGAGGCTGAAAGACACAGTAGTTTAAAAGAGAAAACATGAATGTGAGGAATCTGTACAACATGTTAGACTGGGACGTAGGAAGAGAAGCCACAAGAAAAGTGTGTCTTTGTCTCCTTCAGTGTTTTGATACTACATGCCACTGCATTGCATCATAGCACACCACACTACGCCACAAATCACCACATGAAACAATAATGGCATGACACGACCCAGCACGATACGATACATACACTACACCACACTACACTACACTCACTAACTACACTACACTACACCACACTACACTACACTACACTACACCACACTACACTACACTACACTACACTACACCACACTACACTACACTACACTACACTACACTACACTACACACACCACACATACACTACACTACACTACACTACACTACACTTCACTACAATACACTACACTACACTACACTTCACTACACTACACTACACTACACCACACCACACCACACCACACTACACTACACTACGCTACACTACGCTACGCTACGCTACGCTACACTACACTACACTACAACTAACACTACACTACACTACACTACACTTCACTACACTACACTACACTACACTACACTACACTACACTACACTACACCACACCACACCACACTACACTACACTACGCTACGCTACGCTACACTACACTACACTACACTAAACTACACTAAACTACACTACACTAGTCCCTGGCAAAATTCTGTAGAAAAAAGCTACTCTGATGATAGAGAAACAAATACAGTTACAGACAGGAAAAATAAAAAAACAGAATTGGGTGGCGCCGCTCTTGTGGTGACGCACTCTCCTCGGGAGAGCAGCCGGAATTTCACGCAGATAAATTTGCCGTGACTTAAAGTGGTATAGATGAATGAATAAATAAATACACTACACTACACTACACTACACTACACTACACTTCACTACACTACACTACACTACACTACACTACACTACACTACACTACACTACACTACACTACACTTCACTACACTACACTACACTACGCTACACTACACTACACCTCAATACCCTACACTACACTACACTACTCCACACTACACCACACTACACCACACCACACTACACCACACCACACCACACCACACCACACACACCACACCACACCACACCACAATGCAGTGCACAACAGAAAAACAGTAAATGGTGTACTTTTAAAACATTCTACCCCAAATCCACACTATGCCAAGAGAGAGAGAGAGAGAGAGAGAGAGAGAGAGAGAGAGAGAGAGAGAAGAGAGAGAGAGAGAGAGAGAGAGAGAGAGAGAGAGAGAGAGAGAGAGAGAGAGAGAGAGAGAGAGAGAGAGAGAGAGACAGACAGATAGACACACACACACACACACAAACACAGAGACATACATACAGACCGACAGAGACAGAAAAACACAGAGACAGACAGGCAGACAGACAGAGACAGAGTTTTAAATGATGACAGAAAATAAGCTTATTCAATATCTTCCTTATGTCCAGGCTTCAGGCAAAAGAGTAATAAATCAGGAAAAATCGAAACAAAAACTTCAAGGTTTATAAGCAAGCTCTCCCTCCTCCCCTCAAAATTACTACTATAATGACCCCCCCTTCCCTTAAATTTACTTGGAGACTTGGCCATAGACTCAGTTAAAAATCAAGTTTGACAAGCTAAAGGGTAGAGAGAGGGCTAATGAGAGAGAGAGAGAGAGGGGGAGAGAGGGAGAGAGAGAGGGGGGGCGAG
Organism: Rapana venosa; assembly: GCA_028751875.1. Taxonomy (NCBI): domain Eukaryota; kingdom Metazoa; phylum Mollusca; class Gastropoda; order Neogastropoda; family Muricidae; genus Rapana; species Rapana venosa. The sequence goes on from CM054144.1 coordinate 35,240,181, forward strand.
AGAGAGGGAGAGAGAGAGAGAGAGAGAGAGAGAGAGAGAGAGAGAGAGAGAGAGAGAGAGAAGAGAGAGAGAGAGAGAAGAGAGAGAGAGAGAGAGAGAGAGAGAGAGAGAGAGAGAGAGAGAGAGAGAGAGAGAGAGAGAGAGAAAAGAGAGACACGCACACACACACAACACACACACATACACATATACACACACACTCTCTCTCTCATATACACAGACACACACACATACACACATACACACCACACATTCTCTCTCTCTGACAGACACACAGACACAGACACACACTGACACACACACAGACACACACACAGATAAATGAACAGAGATAGAGACAAACAGGTAAGGAAAATAAGAGAATGAGCGAGAAGTAAAAAGATAAAGTTGTCCCATAACCTATAAGGTCGTAGGGGAGCGAGGCGTCAGAGACCTCACTTCTCCAGGGGCCAGCACATTGAGGGTGGCGACCATCTCCTCTCCCTCGCTGCTTTATTTTCCCTAATCCCAAAGAGGGCAGGTACCCATTTTCAGCTGGGTGAAGTGGGGGACTGTACTGAAGCCAAGGCGCGCAAACGGTCACCTATCCAAGTGGCAACCACGCTCGACGCTGCTTAACCTTAGCTGGGGGAAAGCGAGTGCTCTGACCACTGAGCTATCCCGTCCCCATCCTTGAAGTACAAAGACAAATAAAGTAACAGGCCCAGCAATACCCAGCTGAATGGACGGACAGTCACAGCCAGCCACTGTATCTTCTTACGTACCTCCCTGTAGAATGTTCAGAGAACAATGGTTTTTACACACACACACACAACACACACACACACACACACACACACACACACACACACACACACACACACACAACACACACACACACCACACACACACACACACACAACACACACACACACACACACACACACCACGCACGCACGCACACACACACACACACACGCACGCACGCACGCACGCGCGCGCAAAACATCTTGCGTAAACGTTAAATCCTGCTCCGCTTTTCGTAAGAGTAGGCCATTGTGTGCCGATGGGAACAGATGACATAATTTACAAAACCGCATACACACGGGAACTGGGTGTAAAAAAAAGTACATAAGTGCTTATTCCATTATCCTCGATATAAAAGAATTAAAATAAAAAACAAAAAAAAACCCCCACACATACACGCACCTTGACTGTTGGGAATTGCATCCAGGTCATTTTCCTCAACTCTTCTCTTTCCCATGGGCTTTCGCCCTTTTTTGTCTCAGCCTCTTTGGCTTTGTCTGGACATTGCCCCCCCCCCTCGCCCCCATCCACCTCTCCTGTTTCACCATGTTTTTCTTCTTCTTCAATTTCTTTGATGTTTTTTGTTTGGGATATGTGGTTGTAGTTCTAATAGTGGTGTTTGTGTAAACTATCATTATCTTTTGACTGGCGTATTACCGATGTTTCACAAGGTCTAGTCACATCTCAGTCTGTATCTGTCACTGACGAGCTGCTTTCCGATCATTCTGCTATTCCTTTCTTTTTCAACATTGCAAAGCCTATCAGAAAGAACAAGTGCATTACCCGTCGCAACCTCAATGCCATAGATATTCAAACTTTTCTTTCCCAAGCTGCTGAACGCCTATCACAAACCCCTGACCATAGTGACTCCTATAATCACTACAATTACGTCCTCAGCCAACTCCTCGATGAGCATGCTCCTCCTACTGACCATCTCCTGCCTGATAGGTCATGTGCACCATGGTACAACAGTAACATCCTGGTCGCAAAACGCAAACGCCGACAACTAGAGCGGCAATGGCGAAAAACAAAAACTGAAATAAATAAACAGCTTCTTCGTAAACAAATCAACCAAGTCAAAACCTTAATTCATTCAGCAAAAACAAAGTAGTACTCTTCTGAAATTCTTGATGCCACGTCTATGAAATCTCTCTTTTCCCTCACATCCACTCTTCTTGGATCTGCAAAGGCTAGCCCCCTGCCTTTTATTCATGACCACTCTAAACTTCCTTCTATATTTTCTGCATTCTTTTCTGATTAAGTCCGCAGCATTCGCTCCAGTGTGAACAGACTCTTTTCCAGCCTGCAACTTGTGATCCCCAATTCTCTGGCACTATTCTCCTTTCCCTTCATCCAGCAAGCGAGAAAGAAATCGAGACAATTCAGAAAGGAATGACTATAAAATCATGCGATCTCGATCCCATACCTGCTTCTCTTTTCGCACAGTACCTGCCACAACTTATACCCACTATCACGAAGATAGTAAACTTAACTCTTGTTTCTGGAAATGTTCCTTCAGCTCTAAAAACTGCTTTAGTCACACCTCTATTCAAAAAGCATGACCTTGACCCCAACATTCTGAAGAACTATAGACCTGTTTCCAACCTACCTTTTATCTCTAAAGTCCTTCAAAAAGTAGTTCTAAAACAGCTCAACCACCATCTTCTCTGCAACAGTCTCCTTTCTGCGTTTCAGTCTGTCTATCGCGTCAACCACAACACCGAAACTACCCTTGTCCACACCTTAAACCCACTTCTACTCGCTTCTGACTCGGGTAAAATCTCCCTTCTTACTCTACTCGACTTATCTGCAGCCTTTGACAGTATTGACCACTCTATTCTTCTCTCCCGTCTTCAAAGAACGTTTGGTGTTACTGGTACAGACCTCACCTGGTTTAGTTCATACCTTACCGACCGATTTCAGACAGTCGCAGTAAACAAGATTCAGTCAGTACCTGCCAGACTGGAATGTGGAGTCCTGCAGGGATCTGTTCGGGGCCCTGTTCTTTTCACCCTCTACACTGCTCCACTGTCACATATAATTAACCGTCATTAGATCGACCATCATTTTTATACAGATGACTCTCAGATTCTAAGCAATGACATTCCTGAAAATCTGCATTCTCTCTTGACAAATATGGCCCGCTGCTTTAAAGATATCCAAAATTGGATGAATCAGAACAAGTTACAGCTAAATGCAGATAAAACGGAAACCATGCTTGTGGGGACCAAACACAAACTCTCTTCCTTTACAACAGCTTCAATACAATTTTTGCAATGCATCAGTCCCTCTATCCACTGCTGTGAAGTATCTAGGGGTCATTATTGACAACACACTCTCTATGCAAACATTCATCACCCAGACCTGCCAGTCATGCCACTATCAATTACTGCGTATTACTGCAATTCAAAAGTACCTGTCCACAGATGCAACATCCAAACTCGTTATGTATCTCATTCTTTCATGTCTTGACTATTGTAATTCTCTTCTGGCTGGTCTTCCAGCATCATCAATCTACTTCCCTCAACGTATACAAACTCTGCAGCTCGACTAGTCCTCAGAAAAAAAATCTGAGCACATAACCCACTCTTGCAATCTCTCCACTGGCTGCCTGTGCCACAGAGAGTAAACTATAAACTATACAGAGAGTAAACTATAAAGTCAGTACCCTCTGTTACAAATGTCTCCACAAAACAGCACGGTCCTACCTCTGTGAATGTCTTCACTTGTACACGCCTTCTCGTTCTCTCCGCTCTGCTGTAGATACCTTGTACTCACGAATACCTAGATTCAACAAATCCACCGTCGGCTGTCGCTCTTTGTCTATTTCTGTTCCATCGATCTGGAATGACCTCCCCCTCTCTCCGCCAAAGTCGTCTTATGACGCTTTTAAATCCAGTCTCCAGCCATTTATTTCAAACCTAAGATTTTCTTCTCCTGCTTTATCTCATAGCTTTTCCCTGCCTTCAACAGTCAAGCTTCTGTCGCCCTGCCAGGGTGCGTGACCTTGTGTGTGTGTGTGTGTGTGTGTGTGTGTGTTCATGCGTGCGTGCACATGTTGGACTTGTTGAACTATTAATTGTTACTGTTTGTATGACTGTAAGAATGGGTTGAGTGCAAGCGCTTTGATTTGTCTCCGCAGGATATAGCGCTATAGAAATTCTATTTATCATTATTATTATCTTTTTCCTTATATTCTTTTTGGTTTTGTGCTCATTTTGGAGGTGGTTTTTTTTAAGGTGGTAAACAGATGGGTGCAAGTATGCGTAAACATTTTATGCACGTCTGTGTGTGTGCGTACATGTGTGTGCGTGCGTGTGTGCATGCGTGTGTGCGTTCCTATATATATATATATATATATATATATATATGTGTATGTATTGTTCGCGCTCACGCGCATGTATATGCATGCGTGCAACTATCACAAACATTGATGTGTTGTATCATGTTATCAAAGTTAATCTGTTCTTTTTCATATCCGTTTGTTTTCAATCACATCAACCATTTCAACCAGGCATACTGCATCGGTTAAAAAAACAAAGCCAGCGTTGGCTGTCATATGGCATTACGTCTTAGAATGTTTGCATAACATGGTACTATGCTTGGTATTCGTTATCTATTATTTTTGGTAGCTATAGAACAACTATTCTTCTAACTTATAGAACATCAATTTTCTTCGTGAGCTTAAAAGAACCAAAATTATTCCCGTTGAGCTTATATATAAGGTACTCTTGTGAGCTATAGAAAGCTGTTCTTTGTGAGCTATAAAGAAACTGTTTTCTGAGCGCATAGAACAATGAAGTCTTTTTTGAATTCATAAAACAAAATATATTTTTTTGTGGGCTCATAAAAGAATGTTTTTGTTAGCTCATAGAACAAACTGTATTCTTTTGGTGACTTATAGAACAAACTGTATTGTTCTGTGAGCTCATAGAACGAACTGTATTCTTTGGTGAGCTTATAGAACGAAGTGTGTTCTTTTGTGAGCTCATAGAACAAAAATTGTACTCTTTTGTGAGCTTATAGAACAAATTGTATTCTTTTGATAGCTTATAGAACAAATTGTATTCTTTTTTCATCATATAGAACAAATTGTATTCTGTTGCTTGCTTATAGAACAATCTGTATTCTGTTGTTAGCTTATAGAACAAATTGTATTCTTTTGTGAGCTCATGGAACAAATTATTCTTTTGGTGATCTCATACAAGAAAAAGTAATCAGGAAATAATTGGGAAAAGGGGATAGTAGAGGGACCATGGGTGACGTTGTTTGAAACAAGATTAGATGGTTAAATTCAAATCTTTGGTTGTGATTTAAAACAAAAACAGGAGGCTGTACCTCCCATGTAAAGGACAGTAAAAGCGAGCTTCAGAAGCAGTAAAAAATTCTGTTATGAAGGACAATCATGATTGGAGTTGCCTTTTATCTGAACTAGTAAATATAAACACTGCTCGTTTTTCTATGTATGTATGTATGTATGTATGTATGTATGTATGTATGTATGTATGTATGTATGTATGTATGTATGTATGTATGTATGTATGTATGTATGTATGTATGTTGATGTATGGATGCATGCATGCACATGCATGCATGCATGCATGCATGTATGTATGTATGTATGTATGTATGTATGTATGTATAGTATGTATGTATGTATCTCTATCTCTCTATCTCTCTATCTCTCTATCTATCTATCTATCTATCTATCTATCTATCTATCTATCTATCTATCTATCTATCTATCTATCTATCTATCTATCTATCTATCTATCTATCTATCTATCTATCTATCTATCTATCTATCCCTATACCTGTCTGTCTGTCTAAAGAAGAAGAAGAAGACCATATCTTCACCCTATTAATAAAAAAACAACTACAGAAGATACAGTCTGAGAGCCCACCGCCCCAGAACAACGTGGCTTCCTAACGACCTGCCACACTAACAGCTCAAAGAACATTCCAGGAACAGTTGTGGAACTGTAGACGTGTGTGTGGCTGAGGACACGTAGGTGGGAACATAATGTGATGAGAGGAAGGAGACATCTCTGGTGGGCTCGGCACTATCGTCTAAAGATGCTGGCTGGTAATAACTGGAACTAGTAGGCTTCCCCAACTCTGACAATGAGAATATCAAGGGAAAAAAATCCTTTTTAAAGGCAACGTCTTGCAGTCGTTCCTACCAGTTAAAGACTCAACTACAGCCTCATTTCAGTCTGCTAGAACTCAGTGTATAACTCAAACGTCATTGCTCTAGTTGGCTCCAGAGACTCTCTGATGGAGGTAATGGTGTGGCGGCAATTTTGGTTTCAAGTGAGACTTTTCTCCCCAAGAGGCAAACAAAAGAGAGCGTTTATCCACATAATGCGTCATTAAAAGTCCAAAGCAAAAAGAAAAGAAAGTAATCTTCGACCAGACAAATGACCCCTACTCCCTGCTCCTAAAATAAAACAAGAACAATAAGTTAAAAGACAAAAGATTAGAAATAAAGGAGAAAAGATATCTAGAACTGGACAACCCTTTTCACTGCAATTTCCTTAAAAGAGGATGCAACCTTTCCCGTTAGAAGGTGACAGTGAACTAGGAGTCAAACCTTTGAAAATCCATCAGTCAGAAGCATGGTATGTGACTGTAAAAGTATAGCTGATACTCTAACATCACAGTCTTTAAAAGCTAATGTAGTTTTACACCGTGCACATTCTTTTGCATCCTTTTCAGTAACCTCTTAACCCTCTTCTCTCAATCTATGTTCACTTTGTAACCAGGGGTTTGGAAAAGCTTCTTTTCCAGTCTCTATAAAAGTGACCGACAACATGTTCGTGTTGAAAGTAGGAATTAAGACGTGAAGAAACAAGATAGACCACTTGATTGATTGGATTCATTGTTTCAGGTTCCTGTATAATGCTTCCTTTTAATCATCTTCCTGAGCAGCTGTTTTTTTTTTAAAATGAATGCCATGATTTTCTTTTACATGTATAGAGAAGTAGCTAACTAAAAATTCGGAACAGGAAAAAAAGGGAGGTTGGAAATGTCTGTAGTGATAGGAAGAGAGTGCAGAAAATTAAAACTGATGGGTCTTTGGTTTAAATGTAAAGCCAGAGGTAGGTGTTTTGCACTAAAAACAAAGTTCTCCGTACGCAGTTCAGGGGAAACGGGTGGAGAAATGCTCTTCTCTCACGCTATGCTTAGAGTTAGTTTTTTTCGTCTTCAACTCTATTAAAAAAAAGTTTTGCTTTTACAGAAACAAAAACACTGTCCTTGCCCCAGTTTTCGCTATGCATGCTAAATCACAGAACACAGTAGACTTTGGCCTATCATCGTATCTGAAAGACTGGAACCCAGGTTGTTACTGACATTTTAGTGGAGACAAACAAAGAACTATTGCTATGCACAGAGTTTAAACTATAGGGTCTTCTTTGTAGCCTAGCGTATTGCCATCGTTTTCGTCAACGCTCAGACAGCAACTATTGTTGTCTGTCGTATGAGCAAAAATGCGTTGCGCTGCCGTTAAGCGCCTGACAAGTCAGGCCCAGCACATACGACCTCGGCAAGGGACAGACTTGTTATCGTTTAAGTCTTTGTGGACAAAAAGGCAGGGGAATGGGTCAAGAGGGCAGAAAACAGACCCGAAGGAGGTGACAGGAATAAAAGGAATAAGGCAGAAACACAGAGAGAGGGATAGAAAAGAGGGAATTCCCAGCATAGAGTTTCCGGAAGACGAGGATGCTAGTCATACTGACAGGTCCCCGGCATCCCCATATAAATTCCATAAATTATTATTATTATTATTATTATTATTATTATTATTATTATTATTATTATAGGGAAAGCACTGCCTTCTGACAACAGTGCCGTATGAGTCAGCTTATGTGATAGCACTGGTACAGCTAGTTCTTTCACAGTTTCCTGTTTTTTCATGTCAACTAAGGCTTTTACTATCTAACTGATTGTAATGTTGCTTCACTGCTATCTAATAATGTCTGTGTGTCTCTGTCTCTGTCTCTCTCTCTGTCTGTCAGTTCGTTTTCTCTTTACACATTTTCTGCTTTCTACTTTTCATCAAAAAGCATGCACAGGTTTCTGCCAAGAGCTGATTGAGTCAACCTCCAATGCTCTAACCCAGTTTCGCTGTAAAGCAACATAAGATTTCTCAATCAGACCTTTGTATTTGGAAGACAAAAAAGACACTTGAGCAGCAGTCATAAAATGAACAAAACGACTGCACAAAAAATTGCCTGCTGGCATTAGAACACTGGTTAATGAGAACTTTCGAGCACTTGGTTATTTTTGTGTGTGTGCCCTCATAAAACGGATTTTTGTGTGCCCATAAAACTGATAAAAGCTGAATTTGTATCGAAAAAGACGTAGGAAATAGGATCAGGAATGACGTCTTTTGAAGCAAAAAAAATTAGAGGGCTGAAAGTGAAATAGATGACAGTTTTTAAAGTGCAACAGGAAGGTGAGTGTCCTGCCCAAAAAGGTCAGCCTAGATAGCCAGAGGAGAGGTTTGTGCTTGTCTTGCCTGTGCACTGCAGTCCACTCCATTCCAATCCACTCCACTCCATTCCAATCCACTTCACTCCATTCCACTCCGCTCCATTCTACCCCATTCCATTCCACTCCACCCCACTCCATTCTACTCCATTCCACTCCACTCCACTCCACTTCACCCCATTCTACTCCATTCCAATCCACTCCACTCCATTACATCCACTTCACTCCATTACCACTCCACTCCACTCCACTCCATCCAAATCTACTCCACTCCACTCTTCTCCACTCCACTCCACAACACCCTACTCTGCTCCACTCAATTCCACTCTACTCCTCTCCATTTCCCTCCCCTCCCCTCTACTGCACTACACTGCACTGCACTACACTACACTGTACTTCATTGCACTGCCCTGTACTGCACTGCCCCTGCACTATACTAACTACACTACACTCACTCCACTACACTACACTACTACCTCACTACACACTACACTACACTACGCACCACTAACTACACTAGCCTACACTACACTTACTAAAATATACTACACTGCACTCACTGCACTACAATATACTACACTACACTGCACTGCACTACATTACACTACACTAAACTACACTTCACTACACTACTCTCCACTACACTACACTATGCACCACTAACTACACTAGCCTACACTACACTTATTACAATATACTACACTACACTGCACTGCACTACAATATACTCCACTACACTACACTGCACTGCACTGCACTGCACTGCACTGCACTCCACTCCACTACACTACACTACACTGCTCTCCACTACACTGCTCTCCACTACACTACGCACCACTGACTACACTAGCCTACACTACACTTACTGCAATATACTACACTACACTGCACTGCACTACACTACACTACACTACACTGCACTGCACTGCACTCATCTTCACTCTACTCTACTCCACAACACTTACTACACTACATTTCACTTCACGATCAAACTGTGTTGCATGCTGTATTAATTTATTGAAAGCCAATAACTGTTGTGTTTAGGAAACCATTAGCAAAAAAGTAAACATGTGGGTCTACACAATTTTGCAAACATTATCACTCGTCACAGGGAGAGAGAGAGAGAGAGACAGACAGACAGACAGACACACAGACACACAGACACACTCACACACACAGACAGAGACAAAGACAGAGAGATGTTAATGATGGTATGGTATATTATTATGTAATATGTTGTTTATGTCAAGATCTTATGCAAAGAAACAATAACGCAGGTAATATCAAACGAGAATGAGGATAATCAAGCAACCTCCATCATCCATCAAAGAAAGATGTTACCTATAACGAGCGAAAGCTGATTTACCTTGGGTCGGGGCTAATATACGTGTCAAAGAGTTTGATATGCTGAAATGAGGAGAAGGAGCAGGTGATGAAAGAAGAATTGCGAGGAAGAATTGCGAAGAAAATGAAGAAGAAGAAGAAGAAGAAGAAGAAGAAGAAGAAGAAGAAGAAGAAGAAGAAGAAGAAGAAGAAGAAGAAGAAGAAGAAGCAAGAAAAAGAAAATGAATTGCGAAAACGGATCGTGAAGAATCGAGAAGAAGAAGAATTCCGAAGAAGAAGAAGAAGACGAAGAAGATTTGAAAAGAATAATTTGCAAAGAAGAAGAAATTCAAAGAAGAAGAATTGCGAGGAATTGTAAAGAAGAATTGCGAAGAATTGCGAAGAATTGCGAAGAATGAAGAAGAAGAAAAGAAGAAGAAGAAGAAGAAGAAGAAGAAGAAGAGAAGAAGAAGAAGAGAAGAGAGAGAGAGAGAGAGAGAGAGAGAGAGAGAGAGAGAGAGAGAGAGAGAGAGAGAGAGAGAGAGAGAACGAAAGAAAGAAAGAGAAAGAGAGAGACAGAAACAAAGGCAGAGACGGAGACAGACAGAGACAGAGACCGGCAGAGACAGAGATAGACAGAGACACAGAAACACACAGATAGACAAAGACAAAGACAGAGAGACGGCAATCACACAAAGACTACAAACACAAAGTATCAAGATCAAAGTACAATATCCAGCTAAATAGACACAGCGTCTTCTTCCTTCCCGCAGATTGCTAAGAGACATTTTTTGTTGTTCACCCCCATAGCAAAAAAAAACAACAAAGCACAAAACCACCCTTGACTGTTGGGAATAGCTTCCAAGTCATTTCCTCAGCTAGTTTATCTCTTTTGGGCTTTTTTCCCCTTCCCCCTCATCGCCTTTTGGCTTTTTCTGGTCATTTCTATACTTTTTGTTCCATTGCAGTTTTCGCTGTTCTTTTTTTTTTTACCCCTACAACTGCTGATGATTAATGTTTTTGGTTTTGAAGGTTGCGGTTGTAGTGGTGGTGGTGGTGGTGGTGGTGGTGGTGTGTTAATACTTTCATGTAATTTTTGTTGTTGTTGTTGTGGATCCTTCTTTAATTCAATGCTGGCATTTGGGAAAGGAGGTCACTTTTTAGAGGCCTTTTGAAAGATGAGAGCCAGTGCAAGAGTCCAAGTATGCATGTGCGTGTGCGTAGTTGTGTGTGGTTGTGTGAATGTGTATTCGTGTGTTTGTGTGTGTATGTGTTTCTTTAATTTAGTTTTTATTTATACTTTTGTTTTGATGATGATGCATGCAATAAACGCTCATGTTTTCTTTTTTTCACATCCAATCTCCTTGAGCATGCGGTTTCATAAGTTTTGTCATCCGTTCTCACCGGCACAGATGGCCTACCCTTCCATCAGAAAGACTAGTTTTTAACATGTATGCAAGATGTTCTAGGGTGTGCGTTTGTACACAGGACCTGGGTCTATAAATTCATAACTGTACAGCCCGGAAATCAGACCACCAGCGAAGTGCCTGTTTGAAGGGATTTTAGCCCGGGATCTAACATAGTGCAAACTCCACTGCCCTTAAAAGTCCTTCACATGATCTTATAAACTAAGTGCAAAGTTTTGAAATGAGATTACATCGTTCAAGCTGAAATAGATGGGTGCTTGACCATTATTCAACAGAAAAGCAAAACAACGCGTGTCTTGCACTTAGACATTTTAGATGGCTTGAATGAAGTGTGTAGCCTAAGACTTCTTGTCACATAATTATGCCGGTCTTAAGATCCACCTCTAGACAATTGAAGAACGCTACGTTGAATTTATTTTGAAGAAAGTGAATGAGATAACGTTTTGAACTTTTTATTGTGAACCGTTTTTATGAACAAGTTTAACTGCTGCTGAAAACAAAACAAAACAAAACTAAGGTACTTATGTTTCAGGGCCACAAACTTGAAGGAGAAGAAGAAGAAGAAGAAGAAGAAGAAGAAGAAGAAGAAGAAGAAGAAGAAGAAGAAGAAGAAGAAGAAGAAGAAGAAGAAGACTAACATCCCTGTACCCAATGGAGCAAAAAAAAGCAAAAGCAGGTACTTAGTCAAGCAGCGTGATATCTCAGAACGGTGCACCTTCCTAACTGTCTTCCACGTGAACAGCTCAAAGAGCATCTAAGAAATGGCTCTTCTTTGTAAAGTTGGTAGACACATGTCTGACAGAAGGTACATAGGTAGGGGATGTGGTGAGAGGAAGGAAAAGATTGTGGTGGTTTACATTTTTTTTAAAGATGAAAGCTGGTAATGAGCTGGACTTACCCAACTCCACCAATGAGGATGTTAGAGAAGAACAATCTTTTTCACCAGAGTTTTGTGGTATCTTATTGGCTTTAATGCCATCGTGGACGTTTTCAGTCAGTATAGAAAAAAGCCCGTTCTCTCCGCTTAAATCTTTCTAGTTTATTTAGCTTCCAAGATTCCCAAATGGAGTTGATAGCTAGGACGAATGAGCCCAAGATTCAGATAGAAAGCAGATTTTAGTATTGCGCTGGTTTTTGAAACTGTTTTTCGAACATTCAAAAGCACATGTGATTGAGCTGCTTCATCCCAGGTTAATTTTTGATACAATCTACTTTTTTCTTTGTGTTGCAGCTTACTAGTAAATCTCTCAAAACTCTTCGTTCTTTCTATAGTTCTGACTCCCAATTTAGCAGACGTATCAGAAAGATAAATGCATGGTTTTGTTGAGAGAAAATCAATATGTTGAATATGGCCTAAAACAGCCAAAAAGTGACCTGATTATAACTACTCAAGCTATCAGCTTAGTTTGCTGTCTTATGATAATAAGCATGACTTCCAACATTTTTGTTTCTTTTTCTTGCAAAACTGCTTGCTTGCTCCAGAGTAGTAGAACGGTATTTACCCCCATTCATCTATAAAGCACAAAAAGCCTAGATCAAAATCCAATGCAAATAAAATGGCACGATTGGTGAAAAAAAGAACAGAAGAAAGAGAAAAAGAACAGAAAAAAATGATTACCACCCACAAAGGTCTATCTTTGGTACTGTACAGACATTTTCGTAGAAGAGAAGGCAACGTTTTCTGACAAAAACAAATGAGAAGACATTCAGAGTTAAATACTACGAACGTATAAAACCCATCACTCAAAATGATGGCAAGAGACTGTATAAATAAGACCGATATTCTAACATTACAGTTCTCCACACTAATGTAGTTTCCCCTGAAAAAAATCCAATTACGACCATCTCAGTAACCTCCAACCCTCGTCCTCTCAATCTGTGTTTAGTTTTTGACGCGATAGTTGCATAGTATTTCCTTTTCAGTCTCAGAAAAGTGACTGATGACCACTTTCTTGTTAAAAATGGGCATTTTAACTTAAGCCAAAAAAGACGACCACATGATGGATTGGAGTCAATGCTTTAAGTTCCTATACGAAGTTTGCTCTTTATCACCTGCCTCGGAGAACTGTTTTTTTTCCAAACGGTCGCCAAGGTTTTCTCTGCAACGTGTACAGCCAGAGGTCAGAGAGAAAGACGTGAGCAGAAAAACTGAAGGAGGAGGAGGAGAAGGAATGATAAAGTACTCCAGAAGAAGATTAACATGCAAAAAAACCAAACAGACGGGTCTTTGACTAAAGGTTAAAAGCTAGTGGTAGGTACGCCGAATAAAAAACTAGAGAGGAACTTTTACACGAGAAGCGTGTTGGTGTCTTACATCCAGAAACCACCACTTGCAGTTTGCAATTTTCTAGCTGTACAACGGAGATTTTCATGACAAAGTTTGTAGCTAGCAAGAGCTACACGCGGAATTCAGTTTAGTTTTACTACTACTACTACTACTACTACTACTGCTACTACTACTACTAGCTACTACTACTACTGCTAGCTAGCTGCTGCTACTACTACTACTACTACTACTACTACTACTACTACTACTACTACTACTACTACTACTACTACTACTACTACTACTACTACTACTACTACTACTACGACTACACTACTACACTACTACTACTACTACTACTACATACTACTACTACACTAACTACTACACTACTACTATCTACTACTACTCTGCTGCTATCTCACTACTCTACTACTACTACACTACCTACCTCTCTCCTACTACTGCTTACTACTCTCTACTTCTACTACTACTACTACTACTACTACTACTACTACTACTACTACTACTTACTACTACTACTACTACTACTACTACTACTACTACTACTACTACTACTACTTACTGCTACATTGAGAGCATTATAGTTAAATTCTTTTGGAGCCTGGCAAATTTACTGTACAGAAGATAAATGTGGTGTATTCTATAACAAGATGTTATTCACTAAGAACATGAGCAATGGCAATATAGCTATATGACAAAGACCAACATCAATAACACCACACTACTATCAATAACACCTTCAAATGTCCGCCAACAATCAAATGTAAACAAAATAATGTTGATGTTACGACAAAAGAGACGTCAAATCTATTTCAAACATCAAAAATAAAGTGCTTCCCCCACCTCCTGTGAAGATCTCGGAGACTCTTTCAGAATAAACAGCATCTCCACCTTCTGGGAATTCTTTTCTAGAAATTACCCGCTTTTCTATTGCTGCTTTTGCTTCTGCATTTATCATATTCTCTATCACGCTTGTGTTCTACCTTCCCAGCCCATTTCCCTGTCTTTTTCATGCAAGTCTGGTGTATTTGTCTTACGAACTGTCTGAAGAGCTGCCTTGGAGTCCGAATGTGTCAGATGAGGCCAGCGGGCAGACCATCAAGTCAAGTCAAGTCAAGTCAAGTCGAGAACACTTCAATCATCTCATGAAAGGCAATTACAATACTGACAGACACATTGATACGTGTCTGCAGAGTTACAAGCACAGGAGAAGACCAGGCAACACGTATTCCATCCTATATAATTATGGACATTGCCAGATACAGTACATGAGATTGGAAAAGAGTAACAAGAGAAAGACAACCTGGAAAAAATAGAGGACCCGTGCCCCTTGTCCATACTGGCTATTTTAAACTATTTAATATTCAACAGGTGAATTATCATACATTGTTGAAGGCCCAATAAACATTAGCCTTTATTATCACTACGCAGTCAATCATATAAAAAATATACGAAAATATTGCCAAAGACTGTATTGTTCATGTTAGGTAGCTATTTATCAACATTTAGTTATTGTTACTTTTAACGCTAGATATCAGAAAAAACCTTCTCCATATAACTACCAACCTAAATTCCAAGATTCACTGAAAAGCTCCCGAGACTTTTTGGTTGTTTTTCACCCCCCTCTCCTTCCCCTTTTCCCTCTCCCCGTTTCTATTTATATCCAAGCCAGAGCACCGCGAGGACTGTATCGAATAAGATGAAACGTCTGCTTGGGGTCAAAGGTAAAATCTTGGATTGAGACTGTGTTGCAAAAATAAACCTTAAAAGCCATCATTGATCGTAATTATAAACAAATAAAAGAGAAAGAAAGAATCGAACCCCCCCAAAAGCAAGCAAGCAAATGAACAAACAAATAAATCCAAGCAAAAACAACAACCACCAAAGCAAAACAAAACGAAATGGGTTCTTCAAAGACATCACCGGCTGCTTTTGGAAGGGAAGCATATCATACAGGTAATGAATTTTTCAAACAGGTAAACAAGTCAAACAAGCTGTCAGATTTCTAATACGATACTTATAGATTTCCTAGCAAATAGAGTAAAACGCAGAAGCACTACTATCACAAACATAATAATAGATAAAACCAAGTTTGTAGCATGTTTTTTTCTCTATTTTGTTTTACATATTATTCCAGATTCACCCATTAATCAGCTTTTCAATCGTGATTCACCTTCATCTCTGTCTCTGTCTGTCTTCCCTTCTTTCTCTCTAACTCTGTCTGTTAATATGTCTGTCTGTCTGTCTGTCCCTGTCTGTCTGTCTCTGTTTCTTTTTCTGTCTCTCTCTCTCTCTGTCTCTGCCTGTCTGTCTGTCTGTCTGTCCCTCCCTCTCTCTCTCTCTCTCTCTCTCTCCTCTGTTTTTCATTAACTCCGTAAACAAGCTTTTGTCAAGAGGAGGTAAACAACCAAGCCAGCCCCCTCCCTCCCCCTCCCAATCCTTCTCCATTCATCCCCCTCCCCCCATTAGATTGACACAAATCTCTCAGCTGAAAGTGTACTTCAGGATTAAGAGGGAAAACAGACACGATCACCTTTCAGGATTGCTTTAAACGCATGTAAAGGTGTGCTCTGGCATTACAAAGCTGTTCAATGAGAGGTTCCGATCCCTTCTGTATTGTTCTGAATGCGTATAAAAGAAGACGTTGTTAGCAGAATGTTAACCTCCAAAGACATAGGAGAGACAGACTTGAAGACTTTTTAAAAAAACAGCCAAGAATAGATTCCTGCAGCTAAAAAAAATCGATCGTTGTTTTAAAATGATATAGACAGGTGACTGTCCCGCAATAGTGACAGACTAGGTTTGGCAGAAGAGAATTATGTGGGATTTTTTTTCTCTTGTCAGAGGTGATGTTCTTTGAAGGTACAATACAGTACAACACAGTATACCCCACCAAACCACACCACACCCACCACACCACACCACACCACCACATCAAACGACGCGACCGGTGACTACAAGGCACTACACTACACTAGCCTATACTACACTACTACACTACACTACACTAGCCTATATTACACTACACTACACTACACTAGCCTATACTACACTACACTACACTAGCCTATACTACACTACACTACACTCCACTCCACTACACTACACTAGCCTATACTACACTACACTACACTACACTATACTACACCCTACACTAGACTACAAAGCACTGGAATGCACTTCACTACACTACTCTACCCTACGCTACACTACACTACACTACACTGCACTACGCTGTACTACACTTACCTACACAATATTAAATGACACTTTACTATACGACACTACTCTACAATATACTACACAACATGATACTACACTACACTATACTACGCTATCCATCACTACACTACACTGCATTACACTACGTTATTCAACACTACACTAAACTACTCTACACTACACTACACTAGACTACACTACGCTACACTAGACTACACTACGCTACACAACACTACACTACCCTAAATACACTACACTACACTACATTAGTTGTTTTTTTTTGGTTGAAAACATTTGACTATTGCAATTTTATTTCATAGATTTGGTCTGCAGCGTACCATGTTTGTAATATCTGTTTGAACTATTGATTATTTGTCATTGGTTGTATGACTGTTTAAGATTAGGTTGAATGCATGCGCTTTGATTTGTCTTTGCAAGATATAGCGCTATATAAGTTCCATGTATTATTATTATTATTATTATTATTATTATCATTAATTAAGTTATTATTATTGTTCTTATATTAAGCATATTATTTTATTAAAGATAATACCATTAATTCAATTATTACTTAATCATTTTCAATATTCATCATTCTTTTATCTTCTTATTATTATTAATCTTATATTATTAAATTATTATTATTATTATTAATATTATATATTATTATTATTATTATTATTATTATTATTATTATTATTATTATAGCGCTATATAAGTTCAATGTATTATTATTATTATTATTATTATTATTATCATTACACTACACTACAGTGTACAGTTTTGCTACACTCTGCGCTTTCCTTCAACTGAGTTGAAAGGCAATGATTATTTTTTTAGAAGGAAGAACCAGCAGCATACAAGTTTCAAGTTTCAACCTTTAATCAGCTTTTCAATTGTGATTCACCTTCATTTCTTTCTCTGCCTGTCTTCCCTTCTCTCTCTCTAACTCTGTCTATATATATCGAGAGAGAGAGAGGGGAGAGAGAGAGAGAGAGAGAGAGAGAGAGAGAGGGGAGAGGGGAGAGAGAGAGAGCGAGGGGAGTGGGGGGAGGGGAGGTAGGGTAGGTAGATACAACACACACATAAAAAAATTATATATTTATATATATAATATATATATGTGTACACATAATAATGCATTTATATACACGTATTCACATGCATACATACACACATACACACATGCATAGATACATAATACATACATATACATATACATATATATATTTTGGAAGGAAGGTGGCAGGATGGTTAAGATGTTTGCCTGCCAACAAGTAAACCTTGAGGTTCTGGGTTCGATTCCCAGCCTCGCCCTTTCTTCCCAGTTTGACAAAAAATCGAACTGAATGTCAGCGTCCTCGGATGAGACTATAAACTGAGGCCCCGTGTGCAAACGCATGCAGAACATCTTGCGCACACGTTAAAACCTGTTCCGCTGTTCGAAAGAGTAGGCCATTGTGTGCCGGTGGGAACAGATGACAACATTTACAATACCGCATACATACGCATAAATAAAATTAAAAAAAAAATATATATAATCTAAGCGCTTTGATAGGTTGCTTTACAAGATTCAGCGCTATATAAATTCCATACATTATTAATTATTATTATTTATTATTATTATTATTTATTATTATTATTTTTAAATTATTATTATTATTATTATTTATTATTATTATTATTATATTAATATATTATTAATTTAAATATACATAGTACACATATACAATATTATATGAATATATTACACACATAGAGTGAGTGAGACGAGAGAGAGAGAGAGAGAGAGAGAGAGAGGAGAGAAGAGAGAGAGAGAGGGAGAGAGAGAGGAGAGAGAGAGAGAGAGGAGAGAGAGAGAGATGAGAGAGAAAAGAGAGAGAGAAGAGAGAAAAGAGAGAGGGGAGAGAGAGAGAGGAACAGAGACAGAGAGACAGAGGGAGACAGAAGGGACAGAAGTGACTTTACAGACAAACAGAAACCCAGACAGACACACAGACAGACTTACGTCCATCCATCCATCCATCCATCCATCCATCCATCCATCCATCCATCCATCCATCTATCCATCCATCCATCCAGACAGACAGACAGACAGACAGACAGAGAAACGTATGTAGAGAGAATCAAGGGGAAGACAAAAAAGTCGCAGACAAGACTGTAAAACGCGATACACTGGCATATAGATAGACACACAAACAAAAAACAACAACAACAACAACAACAACAACAACAAAAAACAACAACAAAAAACAACAACAACCAACAACAACAACAACAACAACAACAACAACCCCAAACAACAAAAACCCAAACAAAAACCCCCACCGATCACAGAAAGACTTCAAACACAAAGTAACAAGATCAAAACACTATCCACCCAGCTGATTTGGACAGACAAGCCACGGCATCTTTTTCCTCTAGTGTGCAATGCTAGGAAGACACTTTTGTTTTAACCACTTTTACCCCAAAAAACCAAATACAACCAACCCTACTTTGACTGTACAGAGTTACATCCAGGTCATCGCCTCAGTTCTTTTTCTCTGTTCCCTCATCGTCTTTAGCTTCTTGTAGTCATTTCTTACTGTTTGCTCCCTATTTGTGTACCAGTTTCTTTCTTCTGTCTTTTTTTAATATTCTTCATGATCCTTTTTTGAAAGTGGGGAGGTAAGAAAGGCGGTGGGTGGGGTGGGGTGGAGGTGGGGTGTGCTGAGAACAAGAGGTAGTTGATTTGGTGACTTAAAACCTGTGCGGATTTTTATTCTCGAACGATTTTTTTGGTGGGGGGTTTAATGTTTTTTATTTTGGAGTCCAAAATTGTTTTTAAGTTTTAAAATTTTTTTTGCAGATGAGCAAAAATTGTAACATGGATACATTAAAGAGTGAAAAAAAATTTAGCCGGCAAAAAAACTTTGTTTCTTGAGCTGGCTTTGTCTGTTTTGCTTTTTGGGTCTCATAAAACTGTTTGAAAGAGGCACAGCGGGGGGGGAAAGAAGAGAGAGAGAGAGAAGGGGGAGAGAGAGGGGGGAGAAAAAAGGGAAGGGAGAGAGAAAGAGAGAGAGACAGACAGACAGACAGACAGGCGGCAGAGGGGCAGAAATAGACAAAAGAGAACAGAGACAGAGACGAGACAGAAGACACAGGCGGAGAGAGATGAAGTCTTAGAAACAAAAGATCAGATTCTATTTTTGGATTTTTGGCTGTGGCTTCAACTAAACAAAAGGCGGGGGTGTACCTTTTGAGTGCGAAAATGAAAAAGGGAGATTTTTTTGGGGTTTTTTTAGCGGGGGAGAATTAATTCTTAATTTGGACGGTCGTAACGTGGCGTCTTTGCTTTCGAAAGAAAAATATTAGACACGTCTGTCTGTCTTTGTCTGTCTGTCTTCGGTCGGTCCCTCCGTCCGTCCGTCCGTCCATCCCTCCATCCCTGCGCCCCTGACTATCTATCTATCTATTGTCTG
>CM054144.1:35265183-35272683 GCA_028751875.1 Rapana venosa
AGACTTTATTATTTTTTTTATGCTCAGTTAAACTTGCAGACATCTCTTTGATCCCAAGTTTACGAATCCATCCTGAAACACTGTGCACCAGACCTAAGGCCAGCACACTACGACCTAAACCAGATCAAACCTCACGGGAAGCAGAATGGCTGCTGCGCACATGACGGAAACAACGAAGAGAGAAAATAAAGCCTCAACGAACAAGGGCAGATACAAAAAACAGTTGGGGAGACAGGGGAGGGGGGGGGGGGGGGGGGGGGGGGGGGGGGGGGATATCCGTTTAAGCAATCTTGTCTGTTTTTCCTCGTTTTGCATGTTCTTACATCGTTTATTTTGCGCTCTTCTTTGTTTTTCTCTCTTTTCTGGTCGTCTTCAGCCTGCACCTTTTCAACAGAAAATGGCAGTGTCCTGGTATGCAGTTGTAGTATTGATGTACTCATGGTATTAGAAAAAACAACGTGTATGAACTACATGGACCCTTCCCTCTGATATTGAAGCTCAGGAATACTACAGAGTATCTTTCAAATCATCTCATATTCGTGTGCGTGTGTGAGTCAGCAAAAGTTCAGTCTGTTTATTTCTTTTTTTATTGTCAGGACATCTCCTTTGCAGTGTCCCTTTTCTTAATGTTTCCTCGATATTGTGATAATGTTGTTGTTTTTATTTTTATCGGTCGCTTCTTCTTCTTCTTCTGCTTTGTTGTTGTCTTTTGTACTTCTGTAATAATTGCCTTTTCTATTTGTATATTGTGATTGTGCTTGTTGTGATTGTTCTTGTTGTGATTGTGCTTGTTGTGCTTGTGCTTGTTGTGATTGTGCTTCCGTGTTGTACTTTTAAGCTGTTCTTTATACTTCCATGTAGTACTTTATACTTCTGCACTGTTCTTTATATTGTTGCAGTGCTTCTTCTGCTTCTGCTTCTATTGCCTAGGTCTACTTTTGAAAGTGCCTCTTCTACTTTCACAGTACCTCTTCCCTTTCCGGAGGGGTCATTCTACTCAAAACGTACCTATTCTGTTTCTTGATTACCTACCATTACTTCTGCATTGCTCCTTCTACCTAATAGTACAACCTGGTGAGGAACTTGTATTCAGGCAAGTTAGGTGTACTATACTGTATCATTATATTGTCTTCTACAGTGTTGTTTTGTATTAGTTTGTATTGTCTGATATTGTTACTATCAGTCACGGAAAATTTCTCTATGCGAATCTCAGTCTGCTCTTCCCCAGAAAAAGCGTGTTGTTATTAGAGCAGTGAGGTAAACGTAAAGGTGTCCCATAACCTATAAGGTCGTAGGGGAGCGAGGTGTCAGAGACCTCACTTCTCCAGGGGCCAGCATATTGAGGGCGGCGCCCATCTCCTCTCCCTCGCTGCTTTACCTTCCTTGACCCTAAAGAGTACAGCTGAGTGAACTGGGGGATTGTACCGAAGCAAAAGTGCGCAAACGGTCACTCAACCAAATGGTAACCATATAAGAGCAGTGCCACCCGTTACAAAATAAAGAGCAGTGCCACCCGTTTAAAAAAAAAGTTGATGTTTGCATATGCTTTTGTTTTCAAATCAGAGTTTGTTTTCTACACAACTTTACCAGGGACATTGCTCTTATTGGCGCGGGTTCCTTTTGCGCTCAGCGCGTGTCTCATATTGACTCTTCCCTCGTTGGGATGCCGGGGCTCTGTCAGTATAAATAGCATCCCAACCTTCTTGAAATTCCGCGCTAGGAATTCCCTCTTTTCTATCCCACTGTTTGTTTTCTGCCTTGTTCCCTTTCTTCATATCACCTCCTCTTGTCTTTTTTCTGCTTCACAGGTCCGTTATCTTGCTTCTCCCCCCCCCCCAAAAAAAAAAAAAAAAAAAAAGAAAAAGAATGAAAAGATAATTCTCTCCAACACCGAAGTCGGATGCACTGGGCCTGACTTGTCAGGTGCTGAACAGCAGCACAACGCATTTTCGCTCATATGACAGACAACAGTAGTAGCTGTCTGAACGATCGATGAAGGAGACATTGGATCTCGGTATGACGTCGTATCTGATATGACTAGCAACCAAACTACCACTTAGTATCTACTGAATGGGGGGGAATGTCCGAGTTTGAACAAAAATCAAACCCTGGCTTCTCCTGCCCTAGACAGGTATATTAGCTCTCGACTACCCATCTACTGCTTGGTGATGTAGCTACCATCCTACCTTTACTGTTTTGACATTTCTGCAGACAGCCAAAGATGTTCGTTTCTGACGCAGTTACTACAGGAGGCAGGAGCTACATAGAATCCAGTACGGTGGATCGGTGGTCTAGAGGTAACGCGCCTGTCTAGAAAGCGAAAAGTCCGGGTCTGAAGTGTGCGGCGGTTCGTACCCCGTTTGGACCGGACATTTTTCCCCATCCATTAGACCATGAGTGGTGGTCTGGGCGCTAGTCTTTCGGATGAGACGATAAACCGAGGTCCCGTGTGTTACACGTAATTATTTAGCGCACGTAAAAAAACCCACGGCAACAAGAGAGTTGTCCCTGGCAAAATTCTTAGAAAAAAAGCCACTCTGATAGGGAAACAAATACAGCTGCAGAAAAAAAAAAAGGGTGAAAGGGTGGCGCAGCGCTAAGTGGCGACGCGTTCTCCCGCTCTCCCCGGCGAGACCAGCCCGAATTTCACGGAGAGAAATCTGCCGTGACTTAAAGTGGTATGAAATAAAATCTGAGCGCTTTGATTTGTTGCTTTACAAGATTCAGCGCTATATAAATTCCATATATTATTATTATTATTATTACTGCGAATGCTATACAGGCATGGTGCTGCATCTTCTGGGCAATTGAGGTGGTTCTTTTTGTATGTCTGCTTACTGGAAGGTTCGTCGTGGGGGAAAAAAACAACCCATTAACCGCGCTAACATGAAATTATTGGTCATGCTGGAGCTGGACATTTGTTCTCGTGGCTCTTTAAAGGGAAACTTCTGTGAGTCTTTGAAGACTTTTACTTTGGGTCCTTTATCTCTCGAGGATTATTTCCAGTAAAAAGATCACGTGAAGGACACGGCATTTTAAACCTGTAAAAAAAATTACCATTGACTTATAAAAAAACTGTTTTTCGTTTTTCCACATCCTCCTCTATCTGGTTCTTCATCTCCATAACATGAATGGAGACGTTTTTAAATCGCACTTGAACTAAACAGACTTTAATCATGTTTTTAATGAGGAAGGAGAATATGAATGTAGGTCTAAGAAATCTTTTTCCAGGTGATGGATTGATGCTTTTTTTTGTAAAAGTAAACTAATTTCCTAGCAATGAATAATAGCAATGAAATTTCAGCTCCCTATTGTTAACAAAAGTCTTGCAAATAGAACAGATTGCCTAACGGTCATATCAATAATTGGCAGGGCAAATATATCACAAATCCTTTCTGCTTATAGTGGTAGGTGAAGTCAGCTTAGCTCTCAGTGAAAAAAGTCCCTATTCATGCACCAACAGTATTGCGGAGGTCAGAATGTAGCTTGTGATAGAAAGAACTTAGGTTTGAGAGGGCACTTTTGGAATTCAAGATCAGACGGTCTTAAAGGAAAACTGTGAGAACAACATCCTCGTACCTATATTTAAAACAAAAAATGCAAATGATCTGTCTGTCACAGAGAGAGAGAGAGAGAGAGAGGAGAGAGAGAGAGAGAGAAGAGAGAGAGAGAAGAGAGAGAGAGAGAGAGAGAGAGAGAGAGAGAGAGAGAGAGAGAGAGAGAAAGAAGAGAGAGAGAGAGAGAAAGAGAGAAAGAGAGAGAGAGAGAGAGAGAGAGAGAGAGATAGAGAGAGAGAGAGAGAGGGAGAGAGAGAGAGAGAGAGAGAGAGAGAGAGAGAGAGAGAGAGAGAGAGAGAGAGAGAGAGGGGAGGAGGGAGAGAGGCAGAGAGAGTTCCGGGTCTTGAAAAACTGCTTCTTTTTAAACTATTCTATTTCAAACTGCCTCCCGTGTCCCCTGTTCATAAATTTTCAAATCGCAAAAAAAAAAAATTCATTTAGAATGCAATCAGCAAACACAATTTCTGACATTATCTTTTGAGAATCCAATGGAAAGGCCTGGCATCTAAAATGCGGCATGCCTGTCCAGCAAATATGGAAGTTTGACGCTCATTTACGCCAGCCATATAACAAGAAGTCTTGATTTTAAAAGAAAATCAGTTTGGTCAGGAAAATTTTCGTCAAAATTTTTCAGACATCACTACTTATTCCAAACGTTAATTCTTGATCTTACCACCCCGTCAATGCAAAAGAACGCATACATCAGTCCATTCACTTTTGCTTTAGAGAGAAGGGAAAAAATCCCTATTCCTTGATCCCACTCCCTCCCCCAAAATAAAGAAAACATAAAAATCCTCCCAAAATATTAAAAACCAAATTACAACAACAAAAAAAACTCGTTGTGTGTGTCAGTAGCAGTCCTCACGAAAGGGAATGAAACATGATAAACAAGAGTTTTGGGGAGGACCTGATGAGCGTTAACCTTCAACTAAACTAAACTGCAAACCCCATCTTTAAAAAAACCCACCCATTTTATAAGGGTAGACTGAGAGACACGAGTCAGTGAGATCAAGGACACGCCCTTTCCCTCTGTCTCTGTCTTTCTTCCAGAACGTAAAGGAATTGTTTCTGCCAGACTAGGCTCACAGTTTCAACTCCTTCTGCTTCAATGACAGGTCATTTCTCCCTGCATGTTTACATGTTCTTGTTTCCTCACAACCTAGAGTGTGTGCTTGTTGCGTGTGCCTGGACACTGAGAGAGATGTTATTTATTTATTCATCATTTTATATTGAGGATAATGGAATAAACAGTGATGTGCTTTTTTCCTCTCAGTCCCATTGTGTATGCAGTTTTGTAAATTTCGTCATCCGTTCCCACCGGCATACAATGGCCTGAAAATCCGAAAAGTGGAACAGGTTTTAACGTGTGTGCAAGATGTTCTGCGTGTGTTCGCACACGGAACCTCTGTTTATAGTCTCATCCGAAGGACTTTTGGGGAGAGTAGAGTCGGCACTGATGTTAACTCTAGATGAAAAATCCTCTTGAACGAGATTCGAACCCGGGTCAGCAGATCACGAATAAGAGAGAGAGAGAGAGAGAGAGAGAGAGAGAGAGAGAGAGAGAGAGAGAGAGAGAGAGAGAGAGAGAGAGAGAGAGAGAGAGAGAGAGAGAGAGAGAGAAAGACAGAGAGACAGAGAGACAGAGAGATAGAGATGACCAGATTATTCTGTTGACAATAGCAAAGTAGGCTTTCGAGCAAGAAAGTGCCCTTTTTTGAAAAATTAAAAACTCAGACAACAGACACAGTAATTCTAGACATAAGTCATCATGTACGGCATGGTTGGATGTCTGATAGTTTTCGACCTTCCCTCATAATATACTATGACGTGGCTGGTACAGTCTTACAAAACTCGACAGTAGTGAGCAATTACATGAGTTTATTATTACCTCTCTGATCTATATTCTGTCTATTTGTTTACCTCAAACATATTCATATTTTGTTGTTACTGTGACCCAAAAAACTATATCAAAACACTCCTCAGTAACATTCGTGCGCTAAAGTTTGAATATAAGTTAAACATTTTAACTGAAACATTATGCCACATAGTGTAGATACTGAAAACATTATCTCGAGACCCCGTTTTGAACCAACACACTGTTTTTCGTAACAAGGTCACTGGAGTCCCTGAATTCTGCACGAAGATTCCTCACGACCCTGTCAGCAGGACTGCTCTCTGCAAGAATGCAAGGTAGAAAGAATAAAGGTGTCCCATAACCAATGTTGTCGTAGGGGAGCGAGGCACCAGAGACCTCAGCTTCTCTAGGGGCCAGCATAGTGAGGGCGGCGCCCATCTCCTCTTCCTTGCTGTTTTACCTTCCCTGACCCCAAAGAAGGCAGGTACCCATCTACAGCTGGGTGAAACGGGGGACTGTACCGAAGACAAGGTGCGCAAACGGTCACCCATCCACTTGGTATCCACGCTCGATGCTGCTTGACATTAGCTTGGTGAAAGCGAGTGCTCTGACCAAATGAGCTACCCCGACCCCTACACTTATCATAACACTTCTCAATAACCCTCGTGAGCATAAATTTGAATAATATAAGTCAAACATATAAAACGAAATGTTATACCACACGGTGCAGATTCTGAAAACGTTATCTCGAGACCAGGTTTGGAACCATTGCACCGTTTTCCAATAGCAAAGACACTGCAATTCCTGATTTCTGTATAAAGATTCCTCAAGACAATGTCAGTAGAAATACGTTCTGCAGGACTGCACGTACCAAAACAAGTAGATTTGAGAGTAAACGGTGCCAGACACAATCAGTCTAATATACAAAGCTGAAGATCAGAACTGCGTCCGTTGACCTTAAGCAGAAGTTGAACTGCGTGATAGTCCGAAGAAGGATTTAGTCTCTGTGTTTATGTCCTTGTCTCTCTTGCTATTGTTTGGCCTGTCTGTCTGCCTGTCTGTCTGTCTGTTTGTCTGTCTGTCTGTGTGTGTCTCCCTGCCTCTGTCTGTCTCTATCTTTGTCTCTTTGTTTCTCTGTCTTTGCCTCTCTCTGTCTCTCTCTCTCTCTCTCCCCCCCCCTCTCTCTCTCTCTCTCTCTCTCTCTCTCTCTCTCTCTCTCTCCTACCCTCTGTCTCAGAGCCTTTGTCTCCTAGCCTTTACAATTTCTTATAGCAAACAGGTACTTTAGTCAATTTTTGAAAATAGGCTAACACAAGTCCAAAACTAAAAGTCTCATAACTCTTTTGATAAGAAGCAGATAAAAAGACAAAATAGAAAATAATTTTGTACAAAATAAGACCGAAGCTTGAGAATGACATCTGAGATGACCCATTTACAGCAACGCTAAGAATTATGCTCTCAGACGATTACTATTTTGTACAGTTCTTATTTAAAGCTGACATTTTTTTTCCATTAGTTATTAAAAACTTTAGAATACATTTTAAAAGAGACCGTCTGTCTCCTACTGGTATTAAAGAAGATTGACTAAATTACAGTTTTATTTCAAAGTCTGGGTTCGCTTTTTGTTGATTGGATGATAATCTGAGAAAGTACATTTTAGAAAAAAAGACCAGATCTTTTTTGTGCTAATCTTTCACAGCCCTACCATCACCCAGTTGTTACTTGCAAAAAAGAAACTGTGACAGTGTTGTCTGTTGGGGAATTTTGCTCTGTGAATTTGTACCTTGCATGTGTTTCCCTCGATTTCGACACATTTAAAAAATAATAACAATAAAGAAAAGCTCGCAACTTTTAGTGATACAGAGCAAAAAAAACCACTATCAACAAATCGGAAATGCAAAACACTCATTATTTTTAAAGAAAGAATAGAATGCTTTAAGTTTACAACAACACTTATGTGGGTCGGTGATCTAGAGGTAACGCACCTGCCTAGAAAGCAAAAAGTCCGGGTCGGATGTGTGCGGTGGTTTGATTCCCGTTTGGGTCAAAAACTTCCCCCCATCCATTAGACCATGAGTGGTGGTCTGG
>CM054144.1:35277683-35280183 GCA_028751875.1 Rapana venosa
GGGTTGTACTCTACGCTTACTATCATAATATATCCCGGCGTCAACCGGGCCCGAGAGATACAGACACCTGCAGTGTTAGTCAGGTAATTTGAGCAACACTCTCAAATTCGCATCCGTTAAGTGGATGAAGCTCGACTGTGTGGTCCCAGTCTTCCCACTGAGCCCACAGCACACTCACTCTGGGTAGGAGCCGGCCGGAGTCCGAAAAAACCCTATGACTCTTATGGGATTCGAACCCGCGACCTTCCAGTCCGTAACCCAAGGCGCTAACCACTGCGCCATGGCGGCTGGTACCTTCGTCTATTTTCCCCTCCTCCCTGCTTTCTCCTTCTTTGAAGAAAGACAGTTCTCCCAAACTGTAGCCACCCTCTCTACAGACCTATTTCTCTCGACTCTGCTTCTTACCCTGACACCCCTTTCCCTTCCATGCTCGAGCTGTAGGAAAGGCAGTCTTCATCTTGACACACCCACCACTATTCTGTCTCTCATGTTAGTCACCTGTACCTCTCTCCCTATTAGTTCATCGACTGGTTTCATCATTCTCACCCATCTCCACCATCTTCTAGAGGCACACTACTTTTCTGTGGAGTTAATCTGCTGCTATCATCCCGAACTCCTCCCTGTGATGCTGACATACAGTCACGCAGAGCTAGACTTTGCCATACACGACTTCATTTCATAGTGTTGCTTTCAAGTGGCCACACTGAGCCCACAGAAGACAAGTTTTGTGCTTCTTTGGTGGTGCTGCTGCTGCTAAGAGTTTTATCTCCAGGAATGGCGTATACAGTTAACTTTACGTTAGCTTCCATTTTATGGTGGAGCGCCTTGTACAAAACCACAACACATCTTAGGTGTTTGTCAATGTCACTTCGATATTTTGAAGGGCTGTGCTTCGTGTAGTGTTGTTTATGCACGCAAGCCTCTTTGCAAGTCTGGGTCTTGTCTGCTGTTAGTAAACAGGGTTGTAGTTACTAAGCAAAAGCTGTAGTTATCACAGGAAAGCTGAGTATTTGTTTTATCGTCCTGTCTCTCTTCCTCCACACTGCACTACCATGATCCTGTCCTTGCTCTACCTGAAAACAGAGGTGGCAAAATCATCTGTTTTGATGAACAAATATGTCCTTGAAGTTTATGTCACTTTCCTTTGCAACACTTTGACATGAACAACAAGGATGATAGCTCCTTCATGGTAACAGATACAGTTCCGTGGTATGGAACACAGAGTTGATGAGTATGTTAAGGCTGAACGTGCAAAATGCCCATTATTCCCACCCACCTACCCACCCTCACACACATACGCAAGTGCGCACTTTTCTGTGTATCCATGGTCTAAACTATTGGCTTTTCTAAAAACATTTTTTCCTCGCACAACTTCCTAAGGAGTCATTGGGGGCACTACATTAGATTTGTCAGGCAAGTTGAATCTGGCAAAACCCATCCCTCTCAATAATTCTATAAAAAAATAACAATTTTTTCGAAAATCCATACAAATGACTCAGCAAAACAACACTTTTATTGGAGGAGGAGGGAATGTTATAGGGGTGAGTGTGTGTTTGGAAGAGGTAGGGGGGGGGGGGGAGCAAAATAGCAAAACAACTTCAATCTTCAAATCTCAGGTGAAAAAAAAATCGTCTTGCTTGTGTCAATATTTTGTTGGCAGAATTATTGAGAAGGTAGGGGGGGGGGGGGGGTGGAGGAGGGGGAACCTCCTGTCAAAATTGACAAATGAAAACCTGCCAAGAAAACAGGCGGTTGCCAAGGAGAAATCAAGGGGAACTAAGTTCTTGTCAAGGGAGGGAAGTCTTAGAATCTAAGGTCTTGCCAAACAAGTTTGGTGGCTTGTGTGTTGGACAAGCAATCTTTCTCTCTTTCTGCTCTCCAGTTTTTTCTCTCTCACTGTCTGCCTGCCTTTTTCTCCTTCACTTTCTGTGCGCGCTGTGCTGTGCTTTGCTGTGCTATGCGGTTTCTCTCTCTCTCTCTCACTCTCTCTCTCTATGTATGTATGTATGTATGTATGTATGTATGTATGTATGTATGTATGTATCTATCTATCGATCTCTCTCTCTATCAAATTATCAACCTATCAATCTATCTACCTTTCTACCTTTCTTCCTATCTATCTATCTATCTATCTATCTATCTATCTATCTATCTATCTATCTATCTATCTATCTATCTATCTATCTATCTATCTATCTATCTACCTTTCTATCTATCTATCTATCTATTTATCTATCTATCTATCTATCTATCTATCTATCTATCTATCTATATGGGCGTGCGTGCGTGCGTACGTGCATGCGTGCGCATGTAGGTATATGTGTGTGCGTACGTGTACACGCATGAATATGTGTGTGTGTGTGCTTTTTCATGCGCGCACACACGCGCAAGGGCCTATTTTCTCAAAATCATACAAACAACCATGCACAAACGGCGTGCATCAAGCCCACCCCCGCCCCTATCACCATCATGCTGTCAAACGCCCCCGTCACATATGTTT
>CM054144.1:35285183-35337683 GCA_028751875.1 Rapana venosa
AACGCTAAACATGTGTGTGTGTGTGTGTGTGTGTGTGTGTGTGTGTGTGTGTGTGTGTGTGTGTGTGTGTGTGTGGATGTGTGTGTGCGCGTGTGTGTACGCAGGTGCGCGTCTGCGTGTTTGCGCATGTGTGTATGTGTGTGTGCGCGTATATCTATCTATCTATCTATCTATCTATCTATCTATCTATCTATCTATCTATCTATCTATCTATCTATCTATCTATCTATCTATCTATCTATCTATCTATCTATCTATCTATCTATCTATCTATCTATCTATCTATCTATCTATCTATCTATCTATCTATCTATCTATCTATCTATCTGCACAGACACACACTCAACACATTCTCACGTACGAATAAGAGCCCTTAAGTATACTATTATGCATGCATAAAGGAAAACAGCCTGTCTGCATCCTTCTCACACTCTCACCCACCTCCATCGCTATCACACCCACTGTCTTGTCTTGAAAACATGAATCATTCAAACACACCCTACCCCAAACTCCCCGCTCAAACCCCCCTCCCCCCCCCCCCCCCCTCACCCCACAAGGAAAAAAACACAAAAAAGGAAAAGAACAAAATAAAAGAAAAATTGCAGCGAAACTGCAGCGGGAAAACCAATTTTCTTCTCTCTCTGGCAGTGAAGGTTTTCCGTTAAGAAGAGCCCCTGTTTGTGTGTCAACAGCCATCTTCGAGTAGGAAATCGCACAACAACGCGGGGATAATGATATACTGCTACGGGGCTCTGGTGTTCAGGAACCGCATGCATTTGAATTGGAAGAAGCCCCGTGTGTTTGGTAATCTTGCCCTAGAGTTTCTCTGTCTCTGTTTGTGTCTCTGTCTGTGTCTCTGTCTGTCTGTCTCTCTGTCTGTCTGTCTTTCTGTGAGTGTGTGCGTGCGTGTGTGTTGTGCATGTGTGTGTGGGAGGGGGGAGTTAAGTAATGTGTGTGGGTAGGTGTGTGTGTGTGTTTTTGTGTGTGTGTGTGTGTGTGTGTCTTCGACTTTACGTCTGTTCTCTTAAAGTGATATTAGACGAAAGAGGCGGGGAAGGGGGCATGATGAGATGAGGGCTTTAAGAGAAAGAGATGTATGTTGGTATTTATGTACATTAAAAACTGATTCCAAAACTTAATAACAATAAATTATTCTGCAAAAACATGGCAAAGAAACGCAAATGATAACAACAACACAGTGCAGTTGAAACTACTCTAAACTTGAAAAGCTGCCACATGATATCGCTACAGTAAAGGTGTTACAATTCCACGTCCTACTTTATAAAAATAAGAATACTTGAGATTGCATCAGAGACAATGCTATCTCACACAATAATGTTGGATTGGTTAAAACTTTGTGCAGAGACATGTCTTGAAATGTTGGTAGGAACCTTTTAAAGCCTCGACACTGATATAAAACATGGACATTGGAAATTTTTCACCGCATATGCATTGTATATTTCTTACAAATTTTGTTCGAAAGGCATTTAATTTCAGTCTATGGATTAAAGAAACAATATTTCTAGTACACAATTTTCGAAAACCATACTGAGTACAAAGACTGTTCTTAATATCCAGAACAGAACAAGAATGCTGGGGATATCCAGCTTCTTCCTGTTTCTTTTTTACATGTTTCCAGCAAACATTTTGAAGCAAAGCATAACCTTCATGAAGATAAATAGGAATATCTAAAACAATTGAACAGCTAGAATGTTTTGGTGCCTTTTGGCTGCTTTATCTACCTTTTATTGAAATAAATACCACAGTGAGATAGAGCCCAGCAGAAAGGAACTTGTAATGAGATTTTTCCTAACTGTCGACGTTGAGTTACTCAGAGACGTCAATGCAGATTTAGCATCAACGCAGAACAAAATCTGCTGAACAATATTAGGAAAATGTGTGTGTGTGTGTGTGTGTGTGTGTGTGTGTGTGTGTGTTGATGTGTGTGTGTGTGTGTGTGTGTGTGTGTGTGTGTGTGGTGTGTGTGTGTGTGTGTAATTGAATCCCAGCTTCAACATCCCATCACACAAGTATTTCTCTCCCTCTGTCTATCTAGTCTGTCTGCCTGTTGGTCTTCTGTCTGTTTGTTTCTCTCTCTCTCTCTCTATCTCTCTCTCTGTCTGTCTGTCTGTCTGTCTGTCTCTCTCTCTCTCTCTCTCTCTCATCTCTCTCTCTCTCTCTCTCTCTCTCTCTCTCTCTCTCTCTCCGTCTCTCCTTATCTTCCTGTCTCGAAAAGATATAAGCTATCACAATATCAGAATAGGGGAAAATGTCATCTGTACGAATCCATTCCTTTCTTGCCCTCATTGAAAGCCAATCACTCTTGAGCACAAAATCTGGCAAGAAAAGTATTGCCGCGTATGTGTCAGCTACATCCCTCTTAGTGACAAGCTACAACACTAATACTTGAATATCACAACACACTTTTACGACACTGAACTTAAAGAATGCCTGTTTTTCTCAGTCCTTGGCTAGAGCTCCGATGTTTAGAGTGGAAAGATTTCTGCTGAAGCAAACCAGTTTTCCCCCCTGTCATTAAGGGACTTAGAGATAGAAAATATCAACACTCTTAATTTACTAGATACCACTTCGAAGATTTCAGCTCAACATCTCTTGGATTGATAAGATTGGAGTTAATCCTAGCCACTCAGATCTAGTGTCTGACCCCCTATCTATGTCTCTATCACAGATTTCAGTAAACAAAATCAGAATGTTGCTCGGGAAAAGAAGAGAATCGAACCCATTGTAAGTACAACTTTCACATTTTCTAAGGCAAATTTTTTTCTAAAACTTCTCAGATAGAGCAGGAGGGGCATATTTACATGATCATCTGTTTTTTTGTGGATACCACTTTCGTTCCATCTTTGGCACAATAATTCAGTCTACAAGTCGTCATTATGTCTACCACTTCCACAAAGAAAAAGGCAATTAGTATCAACCATGTCCACCATTGTGACTGACTTGTTTTCACCATGACTTCCCTCTTCTTCTTATCCCCCCCCCTCTCTCTCTTTCCTCTCTTCCATCCCCATAGAAAGAACAGGAAGTCTGCATCTTGACATACTTACCGCCATCCTGTCTCTCATGACAGCCATCTCTATGCCCATTTTTTCCATCATTATCTTCATCATTTTCACCCAACCCCACCATCAGCTAGAGGTACACAACTTTTCGTGGAGTTAATCTGCTGCTATTATCCCGAACTCCTCCCTATGATGCCGCCATACAGTCCCCCAGACCTAGACATTGCCAGACATGAGTTCATTTCACGGTATCGTGGTCAAGTGGCCACACTGAGTCTCTGGAAGTAAAGGATGTTTGTGCATCTTTGGTGTTAGCGGTAATGATGATTTTATCTCCCAAAAGAGTAGCACTGGCCAGATTTATTCTGACTAACACAGTAGGCTGTGGTACCATTTACTACTGTTTGATTTCAGCAGTGCAAGATTGCAAACATGTTTGTTTGTTTGTTTCTCTGATAGGCCTTGGTTTTAATGATGTGCCTAGTATCAGGTTGCTTACTCACGAACGTGTCAATGTTGGTTTAATTTAGAATCAAGATTGAAATTTTTGAAAAAATGATAGGCTTTTCAGTTCATTTTTCCAGACTTGTTATATCTAAGGTTTT
Source organism: Rapana venosa (assembly GCA_028751875.1). Lineage (NCBI taxonomy): Eukaryota > Metazoa > Mollusca > Gastropoda > Neogastropoda > Muricidae > Rapana > Rapana venosa. The sequence goes on from CM054144.1 coordinate 35,288,812, forward strand.
TTTCAGCGGGTCGCTTTATAGGCACACACACACACTCACGCACACACACACACACACACACACACACACACACACACACACACACACACACACACACACACACACACACACACACACACACACACACACACACACACACACAAAACACACACACACACACACACACCACACCCCACACACACACACACACACACGCACGCACACACAGGCAAACACACACACACACACAGAGGCAAACACACACAGTGTTTTTACTTCGAACTTTTCAAAATCACAATAATGCAAAAGATGAACATCCCAACCACCACTCATGATCAGATGGATGTGAAAAAATGTTCCAGTTTGAATGGCAATCGATCCATACTTTTTATTTTAAAGTGAATGCAGTAACGTTAAAAAACACCCCAAAACCAAACTGGTAAACACAGGGAGTTACAGCAAAACATTACGGGCTTGCAATAATTCACAAGTTTGCATCGTAAAAATTATAGCCATTCAAACAGAAAAAACCCAGTTTGGTTTATGTTTTATGTAATTTTCTGTTTCATCTATGACATTTGAGTGTAGAGTTGATTATAAAATTACATAACATCTGCAGCAATCCATCAAAATGTCACGCTCGGTTTATCTTCAGAGTTTTCCTTTGCAGTATGAGCTCTTTCCTAACGCATTTTTTCTTCCCGCCTCCCCCCCAACCCGGTACACACACAGTGATGTATTTGTGATCTGCTGACCCGGGTTCGAATCTCGTTCAAGCGGACCTTTCCTTTGAAGTTAACATTAGTGCCGACTCCACTATCCCCAAAAGTCGTTCGGATGAGACTATAAACCGAACGCACGCAGAACATCTTGCGCACACCTTAAAACCCGTTCCGGTTTTCGGAAGAGTAGGCCATTGTGTGCCTGTGGAAACGGATGACAAAATTTACAAAACTGCATACAGACGGGGACAAGATAAAAACAAGCACATGCATGCTTATTCCATTATCCTCGAAATAAAATAATATAATAAACGCACACAAACACAAACACACACACACACACACACACACACACACACACACACACACACCACACACACCACACACACACACACACACACACACACACACACACACACACACACGCACAAGAACATTTTCTCTTACTTTTTCTCTCTCTTTCTCTGTCCCTGTTTCTGCCCCTGTATCTTTCTCAAACTACAGGTTCTAAACTCCGGCTATAATAAATCTGCCAGCCCAGGGTTTATCCAGACGTCGTTTCTTTTCCCAAGTGCTCCACTACTGTCTTCTGTCTCATTCATGCCCACCATCAGCTGGTAGTCTGTATGTAGCCTTTTGGTGACTTACTATGTCTGTACCAATCCAACACTCTTCCTACGATGTTGGTATGAAGCCAACCAGGCCAGTACCAGACATTTGCAAAAATGGTTTAGTTCATGGCCTCGGGAACAAACTTTCATACAGTGTGCAATCAGTTGCAAACATGAGGCTCTTTGCGATTTATAAAGTTTTTGTGTGTGTGTGTGTCTGAGACCTCTGCTCTGTGACATGAATCCTTTGCTACAAATTAGAACCGTCACAGATCGACTGGAAAATTTGATTAAAAAAACCCCTTATGCACAATCTGTGCAAATGATGGACACAATAAAGGATGAAAATAAAGCTTTAATAAGCAAAAGAAAAAGACAGGATGCAGACATTCTAGTTAGGCAATCATGGGCCCCTTTGTTTCAGATCCTTCTCCAAGTAACAAAAATAAAGAATAGGCAAAACTTCTTCATGGGTCTGTTATTCCTTTTCTTCTTCTCTCTGTCCTGCAGCTATTTTTGATTAGCAGACGACGATGTCACTCTAGTGACAGGCATGTTCTTGGAGCATATTTCATACACTAAGAATTTTCAAAGGAGAAGAGCTATCCTAAAACATAGAAAAATACATACTGCTGACAATGATCTGAAAAGGCATCCTGGAATACTCTTACAAGCATCCTCCTTTTCCCCATCTCCTGCAACGTTTTGTTAATCAGCTGAAGAGAAGTGAACTGAGTTCTATGTCAATGATGTTGCATGTTTTCTGTAATTTTCCTTCTATGTTCATAGTGTCCATTTTACTTGTGTGGCGGCTGTTCTATTTTTGTAGAGCCTCCTCTACTTCTGCAGTGCCTACCCTATTTCTATGTGCCCCGTCCACTGTTACAAAGCGGGCCTTTTACTTCTATAGTGCACAATTCACTGCTCTAGTCCACAGCTGTCAGTTTCCCCTACTTTCAGGTACTATCAGCTGCTGTCCATTCCATCCCAGCTGGTGCTAATTATAGCAGAAACTGACCGAACTTGGACTTGGTAAAAGGAAGGGGCTGATTCTAGAACTGGGCCCTGGATCCTTGACTGAGTTACGTTGGATTTGCATGCTGTTGCCTCCACTTCTAATTCTAGTTCACCGCTTCTACTTCTTCGGAGCCTTTTCTCTCTGTAGTGTCTTTTCTATCCTGTATTGTTTCATTAACTTCTGCTGTGCCCCCTTCTATTTCTGTAGTAGCCCTTCTACTTCTGCAGTGGCCCTTCTACTTGTGCAGAATCCCTTTCATTTCTGCAGTGTCCTTTTACTTCTATAGTGTCCCTTCTACTTGTTTAGTGTCCCTTTTAATTCAATAGTGTGCCTTCTACTTCTGTATTGTCCCCTTTTCTTCATTATTGTCATTTCTACTTCTTTAGTGTCCCCTGTTACTTCAATATTGTTCCTTCTACTCCTTTAGTGTCCCCTTTTAATTCAATATCGTTCCTTTTACTCCTTTAGAGTCACTTCTACTTCTGTAGTGGCCCCTCTACTTCTGAAGTATCCATTCTACTTCTTAAGCTTTCCTTCTACTTTTGCAGTCTCCCTTCTACTTTTGTGATATCCCTTCTGATTCCGTAGTGCCCTTTATACTTCTGCAGCGCTTTTCTACTTCCGTGGTGCCCCTTCTACTTGGGTAGTTTTCCCTATTTCTTTTGTAGTGACCCAGCCCCTGCTGTAATGTCCCTTTTACTTACACAATGTCCCTTCCACTTCCTGCCTGGGCGCTTTCTAGAAAATATGTGCATCAATTATAGCCAAGTGACTAGGGGATTTGACTAGCATACTATTCAAGTCTACGTTCTTTGACAACAGTGCAGAAATCTTCACATAGGCCCTTGTTTTCCTTCATGAATGATGACCTGGTCTTTACAAAAGTTCTGCTTGACGAGCACGGAATCCTGCTATTGAATATCGTGATTCCCCTATATGAAGGACTGCATCCAAAGTTTGTAGTTTTGCATGTAAAGAAAACAAAAAAGCGAACCGCCCACTTTACCACAAAGCTGAGAGATTTTTGCTAAGATGGTTGTGATTGTTCTGTATGGCTGTTAAAGCTTGCGTTAATCTGGAGATTAGTTTGAAATTTGTTGCTGTCGGTTGTGGACTAACCAAGGGTAAAATCTCTGTAGCAAACGTGACAGTTTTAAAGTCCCAGGAAATGTTTTATGGGTGACAGTTATCGCGCTTTTTCATCTTATAATTGATAATAATAATAATAATAATAATAATAATAATAATAATAATAATATAGTAGTAGTAGTAATAATAATAATAATAATAATGCTACTACTACTACTACTGATTATAGTACTACTACTACTACTAGTAATTAAAACAATGAAAATGATAAAGATAATGGTGATAATGATTTTTAAATAACAACAATAATAGTAATAATAATAATAATTGACACTTTTTTATCACTTTCTTTATCTTCTGTAAAGGAAACACAGAGAGCTTTTACATTATAAGAACAAGTAAAAAAACGATACACTCAAATACACAACACAGCACTACCCATACACTACAGTGAAATAAACACATTGCGACATAAGTAAAGAAGTTTTCTTGACAGCAAACAAATCTTATATTTCTCCCAGCTTCTTTTCGCTCATCTATGTCTTGCAAATACAGCTGTCCTCAGCAAAGTAGCATCCATATAATATAGCAAAATCTGTCTGTATACGTCCTTACGCATCGCTTACACTGATTGGTAAAAGCAGTTCAGTTCCCAGAACACGAACCCTTATCCATACGTGACAGGGGTTGCTTGGGTCAGGAAGCTGAGCATGGTATGGAAAACTCTGAAAACAGAAAAACATCTTGAAGGTTAGACTGTTGTTGTTAAGGAAAAATGCAGAATGGCTCGTATTATGATGTGATTTCAACTCTCTGTCTCTGTCTGTCTGTCTGTCTGTCTGTCTCTCTCTCTCTGTCTCTATCTGTCTCTCTCTCTCTCTCTGTATCTCTCTCTCTCATTGTATATTTGGCACTTTACACGCTTTATGCATCTCTCTATAATGTATTTGTGTTTTTGCAATCGTCTCTCTGTCCCTCCGTATCTCATCCTTCTGTGTCCTCCTCTTTAACAGATCTTACCCCTGCTAGTATCTTAAATAGAGAAAATAACACAAAACGCACATACACACACATGCGTGTGCACGCACGCACACACACACACACATACACACACACCTACACGCAAGGACACAGGGGCAAAGGCTCAGAGCCAAGAGGAAAAAAAACTTTTAAAAAAAGAATAAGAAAAAAGAAGGAAACAAGAGGAAGAAATGCAACATAAAAAAGAACAAAGAATTTTCATCGCTGTTTCTAAACTGTTTTATTTCATCATGTCTTCCAAATCCCTACACAGAAACGATGCCTCTTGCAGATTTAGAATTTAAAAAAATATAAAGGAATAAAAATAATGGAACTCTTCTACGAGAAGCAGTGAATAGATATCACATCAAAGGCCCAGAACCAATCCGAAGCATGTCAGAGTTGTCTCCCAAGTAACTTTCTTTGACAAAAAAATTCCATTTCTTTGAAATAAAATAAAAATCTGTTCTTCTATCTGTTCTGACTACATCAATGAGAGAATGGAGACAGTTGATGGGGCCTGCGTCATTGTCTACCATCAAAAGTGATGTCACCAACAAATTGAAGAAGAGATAACAAAAAAGTGTGGTTAACAACTTCAAGCAGATGAAATGGTCTTTCTAGCATCTCAGTCTTCACTTAATTTCACACAGAGAAATCTGCGTGACTTAAAGGGGTATGAAATAAATAAAACAAAATAATAATAAACAGGCCAAAGGCATGGTGCTCACTCAAAAATGCCTAAAATGCTGTCATTGAAAGATTTTATTTTCTAGAGGATTTTTTTTGGGTGTGTGTGTGTAAGTTTTTTTTATATTGAATCTTTGATAAATCATGTTGAAAGTAGTTGAGAAGTTGTTAATGGTTACCTGCACATATGTTTCTTCACTGCTATTTCCTCATTAAATTCATGAACAGATATTTTCACAACATGTCCATGCAACTGTCAGTGCTTATCAGCCTGCTACTGTTTTGTTTCCTGGGAAGGGTAAAATCACTCCAATCCTTAAAAATTAATTACAAAAGGAAATAACTATGTTGTTTGAAGTGACGGCATCTCTGATGGGGGGGGGGGGGGGGGGAGGGGGGAGGGGGGGGGGGGGGGGGGGGGGAGGGCGATGAAAAGTGATAAGCAGAATATGTGAGGAGACAGGACTTGATAAAGGTTGACCTGCCAGCCATCTTAACTGAAATTCCCATCTGTTGAAATGAAGTGGGAGGCAGAGATACCGATCTGTGAGACTGAGGGTTGCCCCTTATCGATTTGCCTGTCTCTGTCTTTCAGCCTCCGTTTGTCGCTTTGTCTCTGTTTGTACCTTTGTCTCTGTTTGTCCCGTTGTCTCCATGGTTGTCCCTTTGTCTCTCTGTTTGTCGCTTCGTCTTCGTTTTTCTTCTTCCACAGCACAAACCAGCTAGCTGCTTTTGTTAGGCGGTGATCGCGATTTTGGCTTCTTCCCCTCTACTAACAGCGACTTATTTCTCATGTTTATTCACGAATTTGTGTGTATGTGTGTGTGCGCGTGCGTGCTTGCGTGTGCGCGCGCGCACACACATACACATAGAATGGTTAATGGTTAACATTGCACAGTAGATAGAAAATCCATTTGCATATACTTGTAAAAGGAGGAAATGTGGTCAATATCCTTTCCCTGTATCTGTGAGCTCCATTGGAATCAAGAGAGAGGAACATGACGGCAATGAACACAAATGACTTTACTTTTAAAAAAAAGTAAAATCCGAATCACTGTCAATTTGATGGAGAGAGCAAAAACCAAAGTCGCTTGTTACGATTTAAATGATCCTAATAATACATTTTTAATTATTTTAAGAAAATGTGTCAATATATTTTTAGAGGAACGCGAGTGAAATCATAAGCCTGCAAACACTTTAAACAAAAGAAAAAACGAAAATGTCTCTAACTGTGTCAACTCAGGGATTGTGGACTGACAAGACAGCAGTTTGGGGAATGAAGTAAAATAAAAAAATCAAAACCACTTCAATCTCCAAACCTCTGGAGAACAATACTGTCCTGTCTCTGGCAATATCACAGCCCCGGTTTTGTGAGAAGAAAAGTGCAGTAAAAAAGTCATATACCTCATCTCAACAAAGCAGTGACGACATCACAGCAGGCAAACCAATCGTTGCCTTTGTATTGAGTGAAAGAAAAATACCACTCAAACCATGAATCCAGAAAGAAAGGATAAAACCATCTTACTTGTAAAAGAAATCCCTTGTGGCAGGGAATCCCCCCAAAAGCGCATGGATAGCAGAGCGCTGCCGAAATGTTGAAGTTCAGAGCTTGCATGGTGTTTAATTGTAGAAGCCTTATGTGCTTGGTAGTCTTGCAATGAACTTTTTACTGTTTCAGACTCTCTTTCACTCTGTGGCTGCCTGCCTGTCTGTCTGGCTCTGTCTGTCTGTCTGTCTCTCCTTCGTATGAGACTATAATCCGAGGCCCATTGTGGGAACGCACGCAGAACATCATGCGAACACGTTAAAACCTGTTCGGCTTTTCGTAAGAGTAGGCCATTGTGTGCCGGTGGGAACAGATGAGAGAATTGACAAAACGGCATACACATGGGGACTAGATGTAAAAAAAAGCACATAAGTGCTTATTCTATTATCCTCAATATAAAAGAATAAAGAAAACCCAAACAAATAAACATATAATCTCACTACCTTTATACATGCATACATACATGCATACATACATACATACATTTATTCATACATACATACATGCATATATACCTTCCTACCTACCTATGTCTCTCTCTATGTATGTATGTATGTATGTATTTATGTATATATATATATATATATATATATATATATATATATATATATATATTATATAAGTGCCCCATAACCTATAAGGTCATAGGGGAGCGAGGCGACAAATACCTTACTTCTCTAGGGGCCTGCATATTTAGGGCGGCGCCCATCTCCTACCTATCGGTGTTTTACCTTCCCTGACCCTAAAGAGGGCAGGTACACATTTTACAGCTGGGTGAACTGGGGTACTGTACTGAAGCCAAGGTGCGCAAACGGTCACCCATCCAACTGGCAACCACGCTCGACGCTGTTTATCTTGGCTGGGAAAAAGTGGATGCTCAGACCCTTGATCTATCTATCTATCTATCTATCTATCTATCTATCTATCTATCTATCTATCTATCTATCTATCTATCTATCTATCTATCTATCTATCTATCTATCTATCTATCTATCTATCTATCTATCTATCTATCTATCTATCTTAATTTCAATAAAAGCCAACAAATAAGACATACTTACTTTCAAGTAAGTATTTACCACACAGTGTCTTTGTCAAAGAATCAAAAAACAGAGACACTTTCCCCATCTCCATGACTGTGATTATTCAGGCCTATTGCTCTCCTGATTGGAGTCTGCTACTTTTCTTACTCACTCACTCTCTCTAACTCTTAATCCTCAAGAAAAGAACATCAGAGTTTGTCTTGGCATCTGCACCACCAGCCTGTAACCATCTCTCTGCCTGTCATTCCCTTGACTGTCTTCATCATTCTCACCCACCCCCCACCATCAGCTAGAGGTACATAACCTTTTGTGGAGTTATCCTGCTGCTATTATCGCGAACTCCTCGCTATGATGCCGCCATACAGTCCCCCAGACCTAGACATTGCCAGACATGACTTCATTTCACGGTATCGTGGTCAAGAGGGCCACACTTAGTGTCTGGAAGTAAAAGATGATTCTGTTTCTGAAGTGTTGGCGTTGATGAGGCTTTTATCTCCCCCCAAATATGGGAAAGGCCAGACTTAGTCCAGACCAATACTCTATACATTGTGGTGCAATTTACTACTACTTGTTGTCAGCACTTCGAGATCAAAACACATCTGGTTGTTATTTTCAAAAAGGTCTTTTGACTGTTTTCCTCTGTACAAATAGTGGTATTTTTCTCTTTGTGTCTGTGTTTTGGGTTCTGTCTCTGTATCTTCTTCAGAGGATAGGTACTGTAAATTCTGGCTTAATAAATCTACCAGCCTTGCGTTTATCCAGACACCACATCTTTTCCTGAGAGGTCTACTACTGTCTTCTGTCTCATCCATCCCCACCATCAGCTGGTAGTCTGTATGTAGCCTTTTGGTGACTTACTATGTCTGAGCTGATCCAAAACTCTTCCTACGATGTTAGCATGAAGCCAACCAGGCCAGTACCAGACATTTGCAGGAATGGGTTTTTTTCATGGAATCATAATCGAGTGGCTGTAACAGTGTGAAACCATCTGCAAACATGATTTATTGTATTGTCTTGCATTGCATGAAATTGCACTGTATTGTACCTGATTGTATTGTATTGTCTGCCATTTTCAGTCATGGTATAATTTCTTTGCATATAATTTGGTTTACTCTACATCTTAATATCAGATTATGATAAAAAATGTTTTGTTCAAAATTAAATTGACATCATGACTTCTTTAATTCTGGATCGATGCATTAGATTTAGACCACCATTTCATTGTACCTTTAACATCCTTTCTTCCTAAAACTACACCATAATTTTTTCTGTGCATCTTTTAATCAGGTTTATGTAAAAATATACAGATCAGACTGAAACAATCCAAAGGGCTTGTCAACAACTTTTAAGACATGGATTTCTGTAAAAAAGCAACACCCCACCATATTTGCTAAACACTAGCTATTCTTACCAGTTTTTGCAAATACAACTGCTTTCCTTTAAAAGGTATTTATGCATTGTCCTTGTTGTGAAATCGCATTTATTGTTATAAACTGCTTTATTTCATCCTGCTTTTCAAATCAGTTTCGAAATGATGCTTTACCATGATCCAGAATAAAATAACCACCCAAAATAAAATTCTATTCAAAGAAGCAATGATTAAATCTGGCATAAAAAACCAACATCAATCTTTGACATGTTAAGTTTTTGACCATATCTTTCCATTCATGTTCTTCGAAAGGTTGTTCATTACGTTGAGAAGAATCCAATTCTCTCCCTTTTCTTTTAAGTAGAGTAAAGAATCGATTTTGACAGCTGAGAAAAGAAAAACGACCTTTGCTACATCTTGGCCTCCATTTAAACTCTTCCAAAAGTTAAGACTTTTCCCAATTACTCTGTCAACACAACATCAGCCCATTGCTTCTTTTTTTCCAGTAAAGGGCGAAATCTCTTTCGTCATCAAATTCCCAGGAACAAAGAAATCCCGTCTTTCTGTGTTGATGGCATCTCTCAGGCGAGGGAATGAGAAATGACACACAGAAAAAGCCAGGAGACAGGAGGTGGTCAGGGCTAATCTCCTAGCTGGCTTAACTGAAAAATCTCACCCATTTATATAAAGCGGGATACAGAAACACAAAGCTGTGACGTTAAACACCACCTCTTTCTCTATGTGTCTTTGTCTTTCAGCTTCTGTTTCTATCCCTTTGTTTTCGCTTTGTTTTCTTTGATAAAGCAAACATTCACAAGCTGCTTCTGCAAGGCTGTGCTGGCAATTTGGGCTTCTCCCGCTGTAATAAGACGTGATTTCTTTCAGCTTATCTAAATCAAACCCTTTTTGTGACAAAGTATGTGCCTGCACGTGAGCGTGTGTGTTGGATTGTATTATGTATGTATGTATGTTATGTATGTATGTATGTATATATGTATGTATTATGTATGCGTTTGCATGTGTGGTTTGTGTGTCTGTGTGTACCTTAGCACACATGCTCTCTCTCTCTCTCTCTCTCTCTCTCTCTCTCTCTCTCTCTCTCTCTCTCTCTCTCTCTTTACACACACATACACACAAACACCAGCAGAGAGAAAGAGACGTTAATTAGCAAATGTCACAGATATACCCCCCAACAAATCTGCACACAATTTCTACAGCTTTAAACAATAAAAAACAACTTACGGTAATCTGATAAGCAGATTACATTGTTTTAGTGCTGTTTATGTTGCTGCTTCTGTAGTGATGTCAACAGCTTTGTTGCTATTGATTCCCAGCTCAAAAAAATCTCTCTATGCAGGCTTTGCTAGGGTGAAGTGCAGTCAGGCTGAACACAGATGGAAGTCAGTTAAAATCTCACGCTATGTAACATATCTTTCTCAGATTTGAACACAAATATCTGTAGCAGATGGAAGAAATAGACATTTTCCCAAGAGATTATCATAGAGTAGAAAAGCTTTACAGAAAATGTCCCTTCCGATCCCCCTATTTTTCAGCAAAGGTAATACTGCTTGGGAGTATGCTGTGGATAACTGCCGAAAGCTGTTCAACTTCATGTGCAGAATCCTAAGGATTCACACTGGAAGAAAGTCAGTTTTTGCATGTACACTTCAGACCATTTCCAAAGACCAGGCTGGTATCACCTACAACTTTGCTCTTGAAGCTGTGTCTATTTAGAGGTATGGATCAGACGTGGACGAGTTAGGATCTGTCAATGGGAACTGTGCCATATGTAAACATGGCTAGTTGCTCGACATTACGCCAGCTTGACAGCAGACACAGCCATTAAACATGATAATCAATCACACTGATTCCCTGTGACATATTATTCAAGATGTTTGGAATGGTTTTTTGTTCTTCACTAGCAGTGACAAATCATCGTAAAATTATCATAACAATTCATCAGCCTTTTCTGATTAGTTCCGAAAAAAATAAGATAATCGTTTACCTTTGTTTTGCTCTGCTACATGGTACACATATAGAAAGTACTGTATTAAGAGCTTATTTCACACACACACACACAAACACACACACACACACACAAACACCACACATAGTAGTGGATGGTCAACATTGCACAGTGGACATGGACTCCCTATAAAAGAAGGGATGTGCTAAACACCTTCTGCATGTGCCGTACCAGAGTTCCAACGGACTTAAAAGCAAAAAAATGACAAAGAATAATGTACATGACCATCCTGTTTGTCATGTAAAATGTGCATCAGTGTCAATTTGATAGATGGTCCAAAAATCGCTCATTTTGAATGTAATGATCCCAATCATTCATTTCGTTTCCTAAAGAAATGTATCAAAACTTGTTTATAAAAATTGAAGTGCACTAATTATGGCAATGCCCTCTTCAAAAAGAAAAGACAAAAATGTTTCGGACCGTGTCAACTCAAAAATTATGGGTTGTCAAGACAGCAGTTTGGGGGACGAAGTTAAAAAGCAAAGCCACTTCAATCTCTAAATCTCCAGAGAAGAATTCGCCCTGGCTCTGTCAATATCACAGCCCCGGTTTTGAAAAAAAAGAAAAAGTGTAGTCAAAGAAAAATGACAACTAAAATTAGGTCAAGAAAACATCCTGGTGTGAAATGTATTAGGGAACAGGATTTATGAATGTAGAGAAAGACTTCAACTCTATAGCCGAAGAAACTTTGTTGGAATAGATGGGACAATCTCTCTCTCTCTCTCTCTCTCTCTCTCTCTCTCTCTCTCTCTCTCTCTCTCTCTCTCCAAGTTCTGAAATAATAAATCACATCTCAACACAGTAGCCGCAAAGCCACAGTAGGTGAATCGATCTCTTTCTTGTTCTGAGTGAAAGCAAAACAAAATCGCCGAGACGTCAACCCCGAAAAAGAGAAACTCAACATATGTGTAAACAGCATCTATTTTGTGTGGAATTCACAAGTACCGCCGCCAAGAGATAATGGTCCATTGGTAAGACGCTTAAGTTCACAACTACGAGGTTGTAGAAGACTTACCTGCTTACATTGCTAAGACGTTGGTGTTCAGAACTACAGGTGTTTAAGTAGTAGAACTACATGTTTACATGGCTAAGACCCTAAAGTTCAGAAATGTTGTGTAAACTGATGCTGAAGTTCAGAACTAACAAGTTTGTAAATTGTAGAAGTCTTACATGTGCTTACATTGCTCACACGCTGAAGTTAAGACCTTCAGGGATTTAAATTGTAGAAGTCTTGTGCGCTTAGGGATCTTGAAGTGACAAGTTTCTGTCTCAGTTTGGTTGCGACACTTATCTGTATTTTTCTATGTCTGTCTGCGTCTGTTTTCCTTTGTTTTCTCTGTTGTAGTGTATGGTAGATAACTTCTAGAAAGGGGGTCACAAGAAGCCCCTCCCCCAACTTCCCTGCTTTTTCAGCTGAAATAGATAACTCAAGTGAAAGATGTTTACCATTAACTGACTTTGTTTTTAAAACTGCAAAGTAAGTTGGAGGGAGAAGGGTGGGGTTGGGGTTGGAAGAGTATATTCATTATCAGCGTGTGCTATATGATGCAAGGCTTTACTAAGAAGTCTTTGACTGTTAAATAGTAAGAAATTATCTAAGTGGTTGTTTTTTCCAAAGTAAAAAAGGCCAAAAAGCAAAAAAAAATCACACACAATGTAACTGTGTTGTTTCTAGCAACAATAAGGGACAGAGAAAAGCGTTATTAATTCATTGTGGAATGAAACACATGTCAAACATGCAATAAATTGCGTCGTTTGACAAGTATCAACAATGTCTTGCACTTCCGAGATTGTTACGAGCGACATATGAATTTTCACTTTTCCTATGTATTTTTTTAAACTTTGTTTTGATCTTTAAAAGCAGTTTTCTCGTTTTTATGAGCAAACTGTCATCCCTATTTAAAAAAGAAAACAAAAAGCCAGTTTTTCTGTTCCTATGTTACTTGTGGTAAACTGTACGCCACATCCTACTCTTACCATGCCGTATTTTAAAGACTGACAATGTCCCTATAGAGCCTATCATGAAGAAGGTGCTGTAAAGTCACCACCAGCCAGAAGGCCAGGCCCAGCACTACAGCCGTGTCATTACGATGGTGTTCGGCCCCAACGTATACATAGAATATTAAGCCTTCCATTGGAAACAGTTGTTACCCAAGTCGCAGATACAGACCAAATTAGACATGCACCTGCAGCAGCAATTCCTGAAATGTCCCTCTGGCTGTTGTCCTCAATGAATCTCCCGATTCTTAATACACAGAAACAGGCTCTTTACAGGCAAAGACACTCAAAGATGGCATTTTCCAAGCCTGGGACATCGATTAAAAATAATATCGAGAGCTAATCTATTTCGCAGCTTACACTGAACAGTACTTAAATAATACAATACCTTCAGTGGTTCAACCACGGTTGACCAGACTACGGTATAGGTGAAGGTGAACGTAAAATACTACGATTCCTTTTACAAGCAGTTACCCAGACTTGAGTCAAGTCAAGTATGACTACGGTATTGGTGATGATGAAAGTCACCTACTACATAAGGTTCCTTTTACAAGCAGTTACCCAGACTTAAGTCAAATTATATGGGCTTATATCTATCTATCTATCCATCTATCTATCTATCTATCTATCTATCTAACGAGGACCCCAACATCGGCCTACAAATTGTTGATATGATATGAGGAATCATCCTAAAGTGTGGTATACCGGTCACAGAGCTCTTCCTTCAAAATAGTGGAGCCAAGGTTTCGCTGAAAGAGAGCTTGTTCATTTTATTGCTAATGACAAATCTGTTGATCCTGGTAAGAGGTATTTTACTTTTATGCTGGACTTGTTCGTAGCAGTATTTGCTGCGAGTTATTTTGTACCACATGTCTCCAATTCTATATTGTCATGACCTATGCTGATCTTTAGCTGGTTTTAAAGGTCATAGACAATTGGTAGGGAAGAATGAGAAGTGTTTTACTGAAGCATAGGTTTTTAGATAAACACGCACATAGTCATACGCTTTGGATTAGACTTAAGAGGATTCCTTCAAAATGTTGCTTGTACTAATATGAACTAATAGATTCAAGTGGCTAAAAACGCGCTGAAGTCGAATGTGCTGGGCCTGACTTGTCAGGTGCTTAATGGCAATGCAACTCATCTTCGTTTATTCGACAGACAGCAGTTGTTGCCGTCAGCGTTCCACGAAAAAGAAAATTAATGGCAAATGAGGTTAAAAAAAAGAAGAGTAAAACATTTGTCTTAAAAAAAAGCATTTTGATTAACGAGATTCCGATGTACGCTAATTTTTCAATTCTTATTCTGATGATCAGTTTTATTCTGAGAAGTAGGAACATATGTAAAAAAATCTAAATGCAGGGAATACCAACAAATACAAAATTCTGTCTGCATTTGCTCTGAAACAGTTTCAATAGTTTATCTGGTTTCTTACATGCTAGGCCCCTTTTTGCAGAAAAGAGGAAATAGGTTTTATAATAATAAAAGACGCCAGTTTTATTTTCAGCAACATTAATTTAATCAATCACGAAAACATGACCTAATGCTTACAATTTTTGCGCACGTGTTTGTATGCGTGTGCTATATTACTTGGTACTGAGCAGACAATAAACTAATAATACAGAATGACGAAGTTATGCTTCTCCTTAAGTAAAACTTTTACCTCGTGTTATTATTGCAATTATTTCTTAATAATAATTTTATGTTTTGCTTTTTTGTCAACAGTTTATTTCATTAGTGGTTTAAGCAAATATGGATTACATTCTTTAATGCACAGTATTGTGTTATTGATATGATGTTCGGGAGCGAACCGAACTGTTTCATTTATAACAATTATGCAAGTTATTTAGAAGCTTGAATATAGCAACTGTGTCTTCTTAGATAGATTTAAGGTGATATGGCGATTTTGTTGTTGTACAATTCCTATCTATTTTGACTACCGAAATATTTTTGCAAATTGAAATCGTAGTTGTGCGCAAGTACATCCTGCTGTTAGACTTCCGCTTTTCTGCGTTGTCCGGATTAGAGTGTAATTGATGGAAATGGGATTATATATTTCATCCCATTAGGGGCGACATGTATGTATTTTACATGCATTTTTAGCAGCGTTTTCAGATGTCTGTTTTGCAGATGACTGCATTTACAGTGTGTTTGTAATGTCTGTTTCAGATATATGTACTTAAATGTGCATTAGGAGTATGTACGTGTACCTCTGTATCTTAGCTGTCTGTATTGGATGTCTATATCCATATGTCTGTATTTTAAATACTTGTATTAAACCCCTAAATTAAGATGGTCATATCAAGGAGGCGTGTACTCTGGAGATCTAGACTTTCACCTCTATTCTGATAAAAGCCTATTTAGATGTGTTTTAGGTACTATTTCATACGCTTTTCGTATGTTTTAGATGTTTGCACACATGTATGTAGACATCTGTTTTAGACAATCATGTAGGGGGTGCGATAGCTTAGCGGTAATCGCGTTGAGCTCCCGTTTGTCGGAGCTACCACCAACACACCCACTTGACAGTCTTACCCCTAGAGATAACACCAGCGCGCGACACTGCTCCCCCGAAAGTTCTTCGAATGACACTAAAAACCAAGGTCTCGCGCACAAATGCACACAGAATATCTTGCATCCACTCCCTCTGTTTTGAAAAGTAGGCCATTGCAGGTTTGTAGGAATGGAATTTTTAAAGAAACGTACGGATACTGGTATTGTTTAGATATCACCAAAGGGGAGACTGTGGCAACTTTTGAGATGGGAAAACTGTCGCCTATGTAAAATCTCGGCATTGGTGGTGGGGGAGGGGGGGGGAGGGGGGCGAATAGCCTAGTGGTTAAAGCGTTGGGCTAGCCATTTCACGGCGCAGGTTTGGGCCACAGCCAAGACGCTTGTTCCAGGGGACTCCCCCCCCCCCCCCCCCTCCTCCACAGCCTTGCACTTTTGTAAAAATCCCTTCCACCTCTTGGAAGAGTAGGACAGTGCATGCTGGTGGGAACTAATGACATATTTTAAAAGAGTGCATGTGCGTTGGTTTCGCGTTTATACATCATCCCCGAAAACGGAATACGTGTACCTTTAGTGGTGGCCGGTCGCATTCGCAAAATCTCATTGATGAATCCCGGATAATCACAGATTCCTAATCTCCGTGTTAATCTGTCCGTTTTTGCAGTCGGTACTTTATAGATATATACATTTTGAATATTTCTTAATATGCGGCATATATTCTAATTTTACATACCAATGCTTACAGGTATGCAGTTAGTTGTATACATCGTAGATGTTTGTATGGCAGACGCTACAGCCAGGTTGTTAAGACCAACTTCAATCAAATGGGTCCATGAAGTCGTGGGTTCGAATCTCGGCGGCGTCTACTGAATGAAGGGTGGCAATTTTTAAAATCTCTCCGGTCAACGTCAATCGCAATGCAAATACCTTAATTCCCTTCATGTATATACACATGCAAATTATCAAATATACTCATTAAAGATCCCATTATTCATGTCAAATTTCGGTGGGTACCGAAAGCGTGAACATACCCAGCATACATTCCGGAAGTTGGATGCAGCTTCCTTCATGGCGGACAAAAACAGTCTCGTACGCAAAATCTCACCGTTGGTGAACCTTGGAGCTTTATCCGAGGAACCAAAATAAGGCACATGATTTATGTGTTGTGTGTCTTTTAGTTATGTGCTTTAGAAGAAAACATTTATGTCTGTATAGGTTGTCTGACGTGGTCTGTTTTAATTGTACTAGATGATTGTAGACTTATTTCAAATGTTTGCATTACAAGTCTGTATGTAGAAATATCTAGTTCTGTTTTGGATAGCCCATGAGACATAAACTAAGGCCCTGTATGTTACACGCATTCAGCGCACATAAAAGAACTTAACGGCAACAAGAGAGTTGTCCTTGGCAAAAATCTATAGAAAAAGGCCAAACTGCTAGGGAATATACTCGTGCAAACAGGAAAAGTACAAAAAACGTATTGAGATATTGAGTGGCTCTACTTTTGTGGTGATGCTCTCTCCTCTGGGAAATCAGCCCGAATTTCCAGCATAGTAATCTCAGGTTCAAACAATGAGTGAACCAGCAAATTTTCTTTTTTCGATGGGTGCGTAATCGGTGTAGCACTAATCCGCTATCTGGTCTTACACACACACACACACACACACACACACACACACACACACACACACAACACACACCACACACACATGTGTGAACACAGAAACACCAACGCACACACACACACACACCTGTGTGCACACAGACACACCAACGCATGTGCACACACACATGCACACATACGCACGCATGCACCTCAGGAACACAAAAACGCATGTCAGACGTGTGTGCATGAATCCCCCCTCTACAGCAGCTGAACAAGATTGTCAAGTGCTTTTGAAGCCAGTCCATTGTGGCAAGGGAGAAGGGAGGTGTGTGTGCGTGTGTGTGTGGTGGGGGGGGGGGGGGGGGGGGGGGGGGGGGGGTAGGATGCGTGGCTGAGGTGAAAACAACTTTATTTTGGCTTTATTTCAAAAGGTCATGGAGGTGGTGGGTGTGGTACGTAATTGACTATGCTACTCTACTCTACGCTACGCTACACAACTCGACACGACATATTGCTGCGCGGCGCAACACGACATGACGGCGCGGAGCGGCACGGCACGGCACAACACGATGCGAAGCGGCACAGCATGGCATGGCATGGCACAGCACTACACTACACATAATGCTACACTACACTACATTGCACTGTACTGTGCTGTACATTACACTGCACTACGCTACACTACATTACACTACACTATACTACACTATACTACATTATACCACAATACTCTACACTGCACTACGCGTGTCTCTTCAACGGATTGTTTGCAGGCACAACTACTGTCCATTCAGCGCTGCCTTACGCCAATGCCTGGGCTTCAGCACAACTGTTGGGGGTCATTCAGTAATCTTCTCTCGTTTGCTGTACCCCCTCTGATGTGTCATAATGGCATGCCCTTTCCAGCTCTTCTCCTGGGCCGTGCAGCTTGGTTTGCAGGGTTATCTCAGTACTCAGTGATGATGTCCGCCAAACACGTTCTCTGTATCGCCTTCTATCCTCACGCACAGCCTTCCAAGATGATCTCTGCAGTGGTAAGCCTTGTGCTGATGTTGCTCTCTTCAAACCTGGACCACACTCTGCACACAATATCATGAAAGACATAAATGACACATCATCATTATCGGTGTCAAGCACGTCACCACACACCAAAAATAATATTAATCTTCAGTGACACAACTGTCTGGAAGGTACAGTCTCTTTTTTGGCTCTTCAGCTAGTACTCCCAAGGCTGGTTAGATTTTTTTGTGTGTATGTAATTTTTGTTTCACTGTTAAGGCTGCCTCAAGGACTTCGGGGATGATGTCTAAATGTGACACCAGTGTGTATGTTTTTATTTGTGTCGTTCATTCCTAGGGGCACTTGATAGGTTTGTGATTTTCAAAAGGTGGAAAAGGATTGAGCGATTGTGTGCCAGAATATATAGCAGGTGTTTTCAGGCATGGGGCCTCCACTTCACAGATAAGGAGAGAGAGAGAGAGATAAGGGGAGAGAGAAAGAGAAAGAGAAAGAGAGAGAGAGAGAGAGAGAGAGAGAGAGAGAGAGAGAGGGAGGGAGAGAGAGAGAGAGAGACAGAGAGAGAGAGAAGAGAGAGAGAAGAGAGAGAGAAGAGAGAGAGAAGAGAAGGGATTGCCAAGTGGCTAAATCATCCAACTTTTAATCCAACACTAGCTGATAGCACCAGTTCGAGTCTTAGCTAAGGGATCTGTTCAAAGGGATGTTCACTTCCATTATCCCTTAATGTCCTTTCCAGCTACATTGCAGCCTCCAGAGTATGTTTTCACACGTCATTGATCCGATTCCTTTTCTCGATTCGAGCAAGAGTTTTGGTCAGTAGTATGTATGAAAGTCTTTCCGATGAGATGGTAAACAAAGGTGCCCTGTGCAACACGCATTTAGTGAACGTAAAAGAACCCATAGTAAGGAGAGAGGTGTCACTAGAGAAATATTGTAGGAAAAAGCCATTTTCAAAGGGAGAGAAATACACAAGCAGAAGGGAACAAATATATGGTAAAAGGTAGCTCTGCCCCTTCGAAGCACTCTCCCTGAGGAAAGCAACCCTAAGTTTACTCATGAGTCTAAAACAAGGAATGCATTCCTTACTTTAACCCTTCCAGTCCTGCACAGACTCAAAATAAAAAAGATATAATTGATTTCTCCCGTACACATACACACCCAGATTGTATATATATATATATATATATATATATATATATGTATATTTATATATATATATATATTATATATATATATGTATATTATATATATATATATATTATATATATATAATATATATATATATAATCGACACATATGCACATAAACACCTGCAAAGTACTAACCCATGCCATTGTTCAGACATTCTTCCTCCAGTTCATGTCCTCCAGTGGCTCCCAACACCAGCCATGAAACACAGAAATCATTAATGTCTATAGCATAAATAGGCAATCGTTTGGAAAAAAAATCCAGAATCCAATACTGTTCAACTCATCCAGATAAAAAGCTCATGAAAAAGTAAACGATGAAAAAAGACTATCTACAAGACAGACACAAACAAACAAGCTGAAGGATGAAATGAAAGAAGAAAGAAAACATACAAACGGAGAAACAGATCAGCCAACCAACATACGAACAGTCAAAACATCAAAACAAGCAAACGAACAGTCCTACAATAGACAAAAACCAGAGATGGCAGCTTTGCTGATTATGTTCATCATGGCATGTTTGTTTCATGCTTATCAATGAATAAACCTTATTTAAACCAAATCAATACTCATGCGTGAAAAGGAAACATTTACAGTGATGCCTTCAACACATCGGCCACTTCTCTCTCATCCCCTTTCTCCTACCTGTCCTCTTCCCCTACCATACCCCCCTCCTAAGTACGCTCTAACAATATCACAACTTACAGAGACGAAAATATTTGACCCTAGGCCTCTGGTCAGGAGACGTTCCAATCCAATTCTGTTGTTTATAGGCCTATCAGCCACAGAGGCCATATCAGGACTGTCTCCTCAAATGTTGAATCTCAGATTGAAAATGTGCAACTATATAAAGATTAAAACAGGGTATAAAACCAAGTCTACTGTTATTCTTTGTATCAACGCCCTGGAAAACCATAAGGGTCAACTCAGGAAGGGCACCTCGTTGTGGGAAGACCACATTAACCACACCTAAAATGAGATGAAACCAAAGCCACAATCATCAAAACAACCTTGTTCTTAGTGACTAGCTGTGACACTTGCACTCATATCAGATGGGAAAAGCCAAATTTTCTCAGGAAATTAAAAATGATGTCTGGTGGAACATCACGAACAAGGATCTTTAGGGAGTCTGCAGTAAAATGCTTGTGCTTAATATTTTGGACATCTCGACACCACAGAATCAGATGCTTGATGGTTACCCACACATCACAAGTCACATACCATGGGATTTCCTCTCTTTTAAGCAAAGGAATGTGGGTGATATGAGAATGACCCGTGGGTATCCTGGTGAGTACTGTTGCTTCCTCTCTGTTTTTGACACACATAGGGAGAACGTCTTTCAGATTAGGAAAATCTGGAAAGCTTATTGTCCATCTGAGCGGTCCATTCCTCTTGCCAGAGGGACTGGGCATACTGTTTGCTTTAAGGTTCAGATCCGTATATGGCACGGTAGACCCAGAAATGTCCTTCTCCGTGGCATCCCTCAGATATTCAAGGTGTTGTTTATTGTTGTGATTGTGTTTACATTCAAAAGGAGATTTCCAATTCAGGGACTGTGTGCCTAGAAGGAGCACAGCCGGTGTGAGTTCAACTAATTCCTGTTTATATTTGCCAAAGACAGCAGGTGGAAATTTCCAGATGTTAATCATGACTACCTCTGCCCACTGACAGTGTTACTATTGTGGTGGAGGATTTCCATCACACACTTCATTCTGCTGAACACATGCAAACTGTGCAATAAGGTTTTCAATAAAGGCTGGATAAACAATGATAAAACTAATACCATTTCCGGTACTATGCATACTAGAAATGAGTTTCTGGCGATATGTTTCTCATGCTCTGTCTATTGTGAAAATGGCAGGTGACTTCCAGAAAACGTTTGGGATTACTCTGGGGGGAGAGAGGAGTAAAGTTATATTACACAACAAAGAACAATTTGAAAAAAAGAATAAAATAAAACAGCGGATCTATTATTGAAATAATGTAGATAAAATAGGGGATAAAGTAGAAGAAAATATTTAGGAAGAAAGGCGGGGTTGTTAACTACATTCCACAACCATTGTAGCAGACCACCTGGCAAAGTGGACAGGCAGTAGAGAGGCAGCAGTGATGGAATTTATACTGCTGACTGGCGCAGTTCACAGCTTCTGCTCAATTTAGGACGTCAGTTTGATTGCCTGGTTTTTGTTGTGTGTCCTTACTGTGGCTTATTCTGTATGTCAAGTTTTGGAGTGCATTCCTCTCCCCATTACAATTTCCCCCCCCCTATATTGCGCTCCTCCATCCATTTTCTGTACGTGTTTCCCAGAGTTTAGATCAGTGGCTTTCCTGTCATGCTGACATGCATCCTTAAAGTGTAGTGCTGGACACCCTGAAGAACAGTGTCTTGCAGCCAGTTCACCATACAGGAGGTCCTTGGGAATGCAGCCATCCATCATCCGGTGTACTTGACCACTCCAGAGGAGACAGTATGGAAAAACAATATCTTGCAATACTCCTTCCATCAGACAACATTTATGCATTACAAGTAAAAGACAGAACACCAAGAGTCAATCGGACCTCAACAGCAATCACTTGATTTAAATAGGCATCCCCGCCTCCCGTTCTGTGCCGTCACCACTCACACTTCACTACTCACACTTCACCACTCACACTTCGCCAGTTCTCTCTTCCACAGTCCTACAGTGACAGAATATGAATAGCAACTACAAAACTAAGCAGACCAAACAGACACCTACTTGTCAGGATGGACATTACATTCACCAGATTCTCCCTCTCTTGCTCCCCTCCTTCCGGACCCTTTACACATCACTGCCCACTTGCGCTCTCTCGCTGGACCTCTCTGTGTGAATGTATGTATATATGTAGACATGTATGCGCGTATGTCTCTCCCTCCCCCACTCTTCTCACCCTTTTACCCTCTTCTCCAACCTTATCCCTATTCTCTCTCCCAACACCAACTAAAACCTTTCCCATTTCCTTGTTATTTTTTCAATACATGATTGTGATGATTATGCAAAAGCAAACACGCAATGACGACGCTAAAAGTGTAAGAGTAGTAACAAATACAGCTTCCCTAAAAAACAGTCAGAAAGCAAAAGATCATTAAATCCTTGATGAGGAGAAATATAAAAGTTAAAGGCAACAAAAGAAAAGTTAAGTGGAGAGATCAAAACATGAAGACGTTGAAGATGTCAGCTATGCTGTTGAATAAGATAGGTTTGAATTTCCGTTTAAGAGTAGAGAGATATTCTATATGGGACAGACCCAAACGGAGAGAGTCTCATATTTGAGGTACACTATACGAGAAGGCTTTGTCATACATTGTTTGTTTTCACTCTTGGAACTGATGGCTAAGGATATTCAGATGAAGAGCACATAACCATTTCTAAAGGGACTATAGACGTAAGTTGGTAAGTTTGTGTACACAGGCAGAAGAAAACCCGTGAATGTTTTTTACACATGACATTCCAGTCTTGTATTTAACATATTCCTACAAAGAAAGCCAGTGAACATTTTGAGGAGTAGCCTGCTAAACAGGAATGGTCCTTTTGCACGAAAATAACTCTGGCAGATGATTTTTTTTCTGTCTGCCGTTTTGGTAAGATGTACTGTGAACAATTAGTAAGAAGAGTATTACAGTATTACATTTTTTGAAAGAACAAAATCCCACGGAAGAATTTTAGCTGATTCAGTACCAAGATGTTTGTGACTCATACTGATTTACTGAGTCTCTATGTAAGAGGAGTAACTGATGTCTGATGTCTCGAGACATGCTCCTAGGAATGATTTATATCGTAGATTGCTTGGAGGCAAGCTCGAATTAGTTAGCATGATATTTCCATACAGAAATGTATTTAAAATCTTATAAACCAACAGAAAATACATTTTCTTCATCACCACTGTCATTCTGTAACGTCACGCATAAGTGAAGGCAAAATCTCAGTCGTTTTAAAAAAAAAACCTATCTCCTGAAACATAGGGGTGTACTATATGTCAGGACTGAAGGGGATGTACTATAATTATGTTGGGCTGAAGGGGGTGTACTATAATTATGTTGGGGCTGAAGGGGGTGTACTATAATCATGTTAGGGCTGAGGGTGGTGTACTATAATTATGTCTGAAGAGGGCGTACTATAATTATGTTGGGGCTGAAGGGGGTGTACTATAATTATATTGGGTCGAAGGGGGTGTCATATAATTATGTTGGGGCGAAGGGGGGAGTACTATAATTATGTTGGGGCTGAAGGGGGTGTACTATAATTATATTGGGTCGAAGGGGGTGTCATATAATTATGTTGGGGCTGAAGGGGGAGTACTATAATTATGTTGGGGCTGAAGGTGGTGTACTATAATTATGTTGGGTCAAAGGGGGTGTACTATAATTATGTGGGGGCTGAAGGGGGTGTACTATAATTATGTTGGGTCAAAGGGGGTGTACTATAATTATGTTGGGGCTAAAGGGGGTGTCATATAATTATGTTGGGGCGAAGGGGGAGTACTATAATTATGTTGGGGCTGAAGGGGGTGTACTATAATTATGTTGGGTCGAAGGGGGTGTACTATTATTATGTTGGGGCTGAAGGGGGTGTACTATAATTATGTTGGGTCGAAGGGGGTGTACTACAATTATGTTGGGACTGGAGGTGGTGTACTGTGATTATGTTGACACTGAAGGGGGTGTACTATACTTGTGTTCGGCTGAAGGCTGTGTACTATAATTATGTTGGGTCGAAGGGGGTGTACAATAAATTATGTTAGAACCGAATGGGGTGTACTATAATTATGTTAAGACTAAAGGGATGTACTACAATTATGCTGGGACTGAAGGTGGTGTACTATAATTATGAAAAGGCTGGAGGGGGTGTACTGTGATTATGTTAACACTGAACGGGGTGTACTATACTTGTGTTCGGCTGAAGGCGGTGTACTATAATTATGTTGGACTGGAACGGATGTACTATAATTATGTTAGGGCTGAGGGGGTGTACTATATGTTAGGACTGAAGGGGTGTGTGTACTACAATTATGTTATGACTGAAAGGGGTGTACTATAATTATGTTAGGACTGAAAGGGGTGTTCTATGATTATAGTAAGACTAGAGGGGTGTAGCATAAGTGTGTTAGGACTGAAGGGGGCTTACTATATGTTAGGGCTGAAGAGGGTGTACTATATGCCAGGACTGAAGTTGTTGTACCATATGTTGGGACTGAAGTTATTTTACCATATGTTGGGACTGAAGTTGTTGTACCATATGTTGGGACTGAAGTGGGTGTACCATATGTTGGGACTGAAGTGGGTGTACCATATGTAGGACTGAAGTGGGTGTACCATATGTTGGGACTGAAGGGGGTGTACCATATGTAGGACTGAAGGGGGTGTACCATATGTAGGACTGAAGGGGGTGTACCATATGTAGGACTGAAGTGGGTGTACCATATGTTGGGACTGAAGTTGTTGTACCATATGTTGGGACTGAAGGGGGGTGTACTATGATTATGTTGGAGCTGAAGGGGGTGTACTATAATTATGTTGGGACGGAAGGGGGTGTACTAAAATTTGTCATAAGTGAGGGGGGTGTACCATATGTTGGGACTGAAGGGGGTGTACTATAGTTATGTTGGGACTGAAGGGGGTGTACTATAATCATGTTGGGACTGAAGAGGGTGTACTATAATTATGTTGGGACTGAAGGGGGTGTACTATGATTATGTTGGGACTGAACGGGATGCACTATAATTATGTTGGGGCTGAAGGGGGTGTACTATAATTATGTTGCTACTGAAGGGGGTGTACTATAATTATGTTTGAGCTGAAGGGGGCGTACTATAATTATGTTGGGGCTGAAGGGGGTGTACTACAATTATGTTGGGGCTGAAGGGGGTGTACTATAGTATATGTCAGGAACGAAGGGGGTATACTATAAGATATTTTGCGACTGGAGGTGTACTATAATTTTCTGGGACTGAAGGAGTGTATTGAGTATTTTGGGTTTGAAGGAGGGTGTGATACATTTTGGAACTAAAGGAGGGTGTAGAATATGATTGGATTGAAGGGGGAGGGGGTGTAATAATGTTGTAACCGAAGTTGAGTGTAACAACAGTGGTACTAAAGGATGTAGAAGAATATATTCAGACTGCGTGAGGGTACATTACATGATGGGACTGAAGGACGGGGTAGTACCTTAAATTTATGTGTGTTTTTTACTTGTTTCCATGCCATTTTGTAAACAAATATGTCATATGTAAAATGACATTTAGTTAAGCAATCCTTCCTCCTTCACTACATCAGTTAAGAAAGTGAAGAATTATACAATTGATTTTATTTGCATCTATAGCAAATACAGGTTGGTTAAACTGTCAAAATCAAGCATCAATAATCAGGTTTAAAAAACGGGCAGAATGATCCCATTGCTTTGGTCATTAATGACTGTAAAGCACACTTGTCATCCTTTATGTATTCTCTTTAAAATGTCAGTTAATAATTTGACAGTTCTTAGCAAGGTTTCAGAGCCAGTAAAACTCTACAAAAGAGTATTTGTTTTATTTCAAGATTTCAGTTTGTTTTTCTTGAAAATGGAAAAAAGTCATTAGCTTGACATGTATCCCAACGAAAACAACCCTCCCCCCCAAAAAAAAGGAGAAGAAAAAAGAACAAAAAGAGAAAAAATCCCGCAGAGCAGTAAAGAAACTAATGCCAACTGAAAAACTTGTGAAGAAGACTTTGCTTCCAGTGTTTAATGGGACACTACTTGTTCCTCTAGGCAAAGTATGTAAATGCAAAAAATGGAAAGAGTAAGAAATTGTACATTGCGACAGGCCATAAAATTACTATGGGAGTTATGATGCAACTTGCTTAGCAGTAAAGCAGTTGCTAAGATAAAGAAACACTGCAAGAAAACGACGCAAGAAAAGAAACGTGCACAATGGGAAAACTGGTGGAAATAAAAGGATGAAAAACTGGATACTGTATCTAACACCACACGATAAACAGAGTTAAGTTCCACAGCTAAACACCACCCAAAAAGAGATCTACGGTTGCTTACGAACTAGAATCGTAACAAGATTAGTTAAAGCTAGCTTGTGTTCGAACATAAAACAGGCAAAAGGGGTATGAGGAGGAGGGGAGAAAAATCACAGAGTTGACCCCTCGCAAGTGTAGAGAACTTGATGCTCTACAAAAATAAAAATAACATACTCTCTCTCTCTCTCTCTCTCTTCTCTCTCTCTCTCTCTCTCTCTCTCTCTCTCTCTCTCTCTCTCTCAAACAGACTTTGACGAAAAGAGATTAGAGAAACTTAAATATTTTTCTAAGGACTCCAAAACGTTCTGGTCCGTCATTAGATCCGTTAGCCAAAAGTCACTATAATAACATCACTATTCAACAATGGCATGATCATTTTCTGAAGGTTTTTAATGATTTTAATTGTGCAGAGACATGAAAGAATGTGGAAGTACCACAATAAGA
The DNA here is from genome assembly GCA_028751875.1 of Rapana venosa. NCBI lineage: Eukaryota > Metazoa > Mollusca > Gastropoda > Neogastropoda > Muricidae > Rapana > Rapana venosa. The sequence goes on from CM054144.1 coordinate 35,315,712, forward strand.
TGAAAATATGTCTGAACCACTGTTTAACAATTCTATAACTCAGAATAAGATTATTAATGCTATTAACCATTTAGAAACAGGAAAAAGTGTTGGTCCTGATAACATATTTGAAGAAATGCTCAAATATGCAAAGTCAACTGTAATTACTTTTCTTGTTCAGTTATTTAACCTTCTGTTTGAAAAGAGTGAGTTCCCTTTGCAGTGGGCCAAAATCAGTAATAATTCCAATGCATAAAAAATGAGATATTAATAATGCTGATAACTATCGCAGAGTAGCTCTCACTAGTGTATTAAGTAAACTTTATACTTTCATTTTGAATAAGAGATGAACTCAGTGGGCAGATAACGAAGACAAATTACCTGAAGAGCAAGCGGGATTTAGAGTGAAGTACAGCACTGTAGATCATATATTTACTCTTTACTCTCTCATTCAAAACATTTGCTGTCCAGTAAAAAAAATTATATGTTGCTTTTGTTGATTTTAGAAAGGCCTTCGATTCTGTGAATATAAATATATTGTGGAATGCACTACGAAAAAACGGTGTAAATGGTAAATTATAGATATGACCTTTAGAGCTATTTAAAATTCAGTTTTAGCGTGAGTGCGTTCAGGAAATGAATATTCCGATTTCTTTTAATGCCCCAAGGGAGTGAAGCAGGGTTGTATTTTGAGCCCACAGATGTTTTCGTTCTTTATAAATGAGCTAGCTATTGAGTTATCAAGATAAGCAAAACACGGCATTCAAATAATTCATGGTGTAATCGAGGTGTTCTTACTACTTTTTGCTGATAATATTATTCTTTTGTCTGAGACTGTTATGGGTTTACAACATCAGTTAAATATCTTAAAATAGGAGGCAGATAATTTCTATGTATCAGTAAATATGGATAAAACAGACATTATTGTTTTTGAATGGGTGGTCATTTATCAGTTCTTGAAAAATGGTTTTATGGAAATGCTGAAGTCAAAATAGTTAATATGCATAAATATTTAGGAAAGATGATTTCAAGAAAGCTAAGTCTAAATTTTACATGGCAGGAATCTTGTAGGAAGGGGAAAAAAGGTGTAATAGAAATCCTAAAAACATTACGAAAGCTGAACTCGATAGACTGTTCCCTACTCTGGAAATTATTTGACACACAGATAGAACCGATGCTTACCTACGCTTCAGAAATATGGAGATTATATGTAAATACGCAAATGGACAAAAAGTTCACACATTTGCCATGAAACGTTTTTTAAATGTGCCAATACATTAATCTAATACTTTACTCTATGAAGAGACAGGAATATATCCTTTATATATAAGAACTTTTGTGAAATGCATTAGATATTTGTTAAAACTATTGAAACTTCCACAAACACGTTTATGTCAATTATACAGATGGAATGGGGGAAAGGGAACTGGGCATGTCAAGTTAAAAGAGTTTTGTCAGAGCATGGCTTCGCGATTGTATGGGTGTCTCAGGAGGTAGGTAATGAGCGTCAGTTCTTTCGGAATATAAAGATAGGCTTATATGCTCTTTTAAACAAAACTGGCACTCAGATTTGGAAAGTAAAAATAAATATAGCTGGGTTTTTTCTTTTAAACAAAACTGGCACTCAGATTTGGAAAGTAAAAATAAATATAGCTGGTTCTTTTCTTTCAATCTGTCTTTCAGACAGAAAAATATCTATCAATAGTTATTGATAAATGGCACAGGCTTAATTATGCTCGATTCAGGTTAAGAACACTGGGTTTTAACAAAAGATGGTTCCAGACTGAGACAGCCAAGCAATTACCATGTCCATTATGTGGTCATACTGTTGACGATGAAATTAATTTCTTGTTTCAATGTAAAGCATATGAAACTATACAAAAGAAACATAATTTTCTAACTCTACAAGCAACAGAAAGTCAAGATATTATTTCTATTTTGTCGTCTGAAAACGAACATCTAATTAAATCTGTAGCTAAGTTTATTGCAGAAGCACAAAAATTAAGACAAAGCCATGTCAGCACCAATTATATAAATATGTAATTATATTGTCACTTTAAAGAGCAATGCATTCTCAAGTAAGCAGAGTTAAAAAGGCTGACATATATCACTTGTAATTTGAATGGATGGTCGATTCAAATGTTAATTTTGCATTTCAGTTTAATTTTCCTTTTTTTCTTTTCTTTGTAATTGTATGAACTAAGTTATTTGAAAATGTATACACGCCAATGTTATCATTATAATTATTGGGCTATACGTGGATGGATCCTTTCTTTTTGCCAAACTTATTTGTACCGATCAAATATTTAACTTTTTATTTACTGTTTCACAAACATATTTGTGTTACCTCCCTTGTCAAAAGGCCAAGTTGGGCAATGGCAATAAACTGTTAAAGCGTTAACAGTCTCTCTCTCTCACAGAGCACAGACAAGACTTATGTTAGGGACTAAATGCCCAGTTAATCCCATCCTTACCTGTAGATGTAATTATTCAAACAAAAGTCACAACGATAACATGGAAACGATTTGAAAAGTTAACCTGTTTACCCATTTTGATAGCTACTAATTCATGCATGTTCCGTCAGTTAGTTTCCATCACCTTCTATATTATATTTCATCTTTTGTCAACTCTGTGCACTTGCTTATGTTCTTTGCGCTGGAAGTCAGTGGTCTTTCTTGTCTTTTGGCCCCTGTTTTAGCCTGGGCCACTGTCTTCAACACATGACAGCTCTGATGTTTCATGGGATATCCACAATGTCTTATTTTCCCAACCAGACCAAACAAGTCCAGCTTGCTTGTCTGTTCTTCCACAATGCCTTGGTTTGTTCGTCTGATGGTCTAGCGCTTTCTTAGGAATCGTCTGTATAACCCCTTTCTGCACCTTTTAGAGGTTTCATCTGTAGCTTTGTGAAGCCATTCTTCATATGCAGGTAAAACAACAGGCCAAATTAGTGTTGCAAAATACTTCAGTCTGAGATCGGTTCCTAAAGATGTGTCTTTCCAGTGTTAATGAGATGTAGCTTCCTTTACGTGGCTTGCACAACTTTTGCTTTAATGTCTTTGCTACATAAAGCACCAGCTGAAAATCCTGCTACGAAAGCCAACTACAGATATTCTCAATTGAGGGTCATGTGCCTTTCTGGAGATAAATCTAGACATAACTGAATTACCTTTCTGGATTTATTTCTATATCTTTTTCTATGATTGGATATGGCTGCAATGCAGCAGAAGGTCTAAAATCTGCGTTTTTCTTCTCCCAGATAAACAGCCCTTCCAGGCTAATGAGTTTCGTCTGCTAGAAGCAACTGGTTTTTAAGGTGCCAGTGACCAGCCTTCACCCCTTATATCAGACAAAACAGTTCCCATGGGCTAAGAGGATAAGCCATAAGGAAAGGTCAGGTGTTAGACTTAGGCTGTCAGAGGCTATTTGAGACGCCCACTTTCGGAAGCAATTTATAAGTAGTGGAAGCTTATCCCCACTCCACTCCCTAGCCCTAACAACCTCTCTCTCTCGACACAAACACGCACACGTGCGCACGCACGCACGCGCGCATGCACACACACACACACACACACACACACACACACACACACGTGCGTGCACACATACTTTGGCATGTTTGATATTGTGTAATGTATCAGTGATTTCTTATCAGCTTACTTTTAAATAAGATATTTTTTCACTGCTTATTGCTCTGGAACAAAGTCCAGCCATTATTCCAATGAGCAAACTTTAAAAACAAAGTTCACTGATTCTGACTAAGAGGGACTATTGAGCACTTCTGTTGGATACTTTCAATCTTTGGAATTTATAGCCTACTTGTAATAACGCTTTTTTTACGAAGAAGCAACAAATAAACTTTTAAAAAAATGTATGAAATTTATATAGCGCTGAATCTTGTAAAGCAACAAATCAAAAGCGCTTAAAAAAATGTGTGCGTGTGTATGCGGTTTTGTAAATTTTGTCATCTGTTCCCACCGGCACACAATGGCCTACTCTTTCGAACAGCACAGTGGAACCGGATTTAACGTGTGCGCAAGATGTTCTGCATGTGTTCGCACACGGGGCCTCGGTTTATAGTCTCATCCGAAGAACTATGACATTCAGTTCGATTTTTTTGTCAAACTGGGAAGAAAGGGCGAGGCCGGGAATCGAACCCAGAACCTCACGGTTTACTTGTTGGCAGGTAAACGTCTTAACCATCCTGCCACCTTCCTTGTACTGCATTTGTAGCCTACGCACATTCACCCCCCCCCCCCCATACACACACACACACACAAATAATCTTGGTAACTGCATTTCCCACTGAAGGCTACCTTTTATACTCAAATATATATCTACTTTGCTAAAATATTTAATCTCCTCTCTTAGAACAAAAAAAGGCTGCCCCTTCCCTATTCTTGCTCAGGCTCACTCACACAGACGACATAACCATAACGTATATTATGCACCTTCCCACATACAGCTATCTATCCCACTCCTCCTGTGTAACATCCTTTCACCCCAAAAACAACAACAACCCATATTCCTCCACACCTTAAAAGGCAAGAGACAAAAACCTGCTCCCATATTCTTCCACACCTTAAAAGGCAAGAGACAAAAATCTGCTCCCATATTCCTCCACACCTTAAAAGGCAAGAGACAAACAATTGCTCCTCTGTCACGCCTGGTACCATGATTTCCACCTGCCTTTTGTGTCCACATGTGGGGGCCAGGTTAAGAAATAAATGTTAGTGTAAAGGTTAGTATTAGCAATCAACATTAGTAATTGGGAAAGGGCTGTCCGTCAGCTGGCTTGTCTGTCTGTATGGGTGCATGCATGTGGACACAATGGTACAGAGACAAAATGATACCTAGAATCTGTCGTTATGGTTTGGATGTTTTCTTTTAAATCACAAATCCCCAATCCTATCAACGAGCCATGGTTGTTATTTTGTTACTTCACTGACTGGATTTTTTAATGACAATTTTCCAGTTTTGGAATCAACTCAGTTGTTTTCGACAGCCCTATCTTGGTATTTTTCCCTAAAAACCAAAATTAAATTGATAAATGAAGGAACAAGCCCCAAAAGTAACGTTATCTCTCTTGCTTTTGCCATTTGTTTAATTACAATCTTCCGGTTCTGAAATAAAATATTGCGGGCCTACTGTATTTATAAAGAAAATCGCGTCTGTTTCAACAGAAATAATGAACGAAGATAGTTTTTAGCCCCAAATAAAGGATAATCTCTTTTTATGTGCTAGCCTTTTTTCTATTCCGACTTACCTAGCTATAATACCCTACCTCTTTCTCCAATTGACAAAAAACCTAGCAAATAAAGTAAGCAATTATCTCAAAATGATATGTAAAAAAGCTTGCTATGTTGTTTGGTAACCTTTCAAGTCTATTTCCAATTACCTAGACACGCATAACCTGTTCCCTGCCTCCAATTATCAGTTTCTCTTTAGTACCTCTTCGCCTCTACAAAATCAACTTATCTACATATTAACGCAATGCTCATATGCACACATGCAAAACACACACACACACACACACACACACACACACACACACACACACACACACACACACACACACACACACACACACGCACACACCATGAGCACATGTTAAAAACTGTTCTGACTTTTCAAAGAGTAGGCTAATGTGTGCCAGTGGAAACAACTTATTTACATATACACGCACATGCTCACATGCGCCACACGCACACACGCACACACGCACACACACACACACACACACACACACACACACACAACCATGTGAACATATTAAAACCTGTTCTGACTTTTGAAAGAGTAGGTTGTTGTGTGCCAGCAGGAACAGGTGACAACATTTTCGAAACTGCACTAAATGTAACAACGCGCGCATGTGCTTATCCACTATCCTCCAAATGGAAGAACAAGCAGGCGCGCACCGGCCTACAATTTTGTCAGGCATCCATTTCTTCCATGTCTGTTCCGAATGTACCTCACTACCCTCACTATCTCCCTTTCCTCATTTCAGTTTGGTTAGAGAGTTAGGCAGCACTTGCATCGAAGTTTGTTACCTGTATCTGTTTCATAGCACCTCGAGTTCACATAGAATTCAGTTCTGCTCTTAGAAGTTAGCTTCTGCCTCAAAACCCTTGGACCCTCCTGTCTCCCACTTCACATTCCAATTCAATGTAGCGATCAAGAGACAACTTCTGGATAACTACTGCGCTTGCGCCAAATTAGGGTTTACGTCTTTGCCAAAATTAGGGTTTACATCCTCGTTAAAATTAGGTTTTAGGTCCTTGCAAAATTAGGTTTCACCTCCTTAGAGACTTCATCGTCTTTCAAGGGTAATCAAGGATGTGTTTGTCCCAGGTTCTCATTTCGGTCATTGTCAAAGTCTTGAATCTGATAATTTGTTTAAATAAAAAAATCGCCGATACAGAATTTTGTTTAAAAAGGAAGGAAAACCACCCAGAGTATTTTTTTTCAAGAGAATCATGAGAAGGTGTGAAAAAAGAGTATTGCTAAATATTTATAAAAGAACCTACGCTGTGATATTTATGTTCTTGTGGTGAAAGCCACAGTGTGGGTTTTGCGGTTGGAGAGAAGACATTGAGACAAAGAGCGTCTAAACTTTTGTTTCAATCTTCATGTTTCAATCGGCAGGACTGTGCCATAACTGGATTAGAACTAGCAGAGAAATGGGAGGCTATGGTTGGAGTCAAAATCAATCTACACATGCTTTTTGCACAGATTCATAGTAGACGTTTGTCTTTTTTCTGGAATTCGCTACACACCAATCAGAAGGTTGCAAGAATTCAATCTAAGAGAGTAAAATTCACACGTTGTGAAACTAAAACATTTTCATGAGTGTAAGGACAAACATTTCTATAAGGATATAACAGATTTCTTTCATGTTAAGGTAGATCAATTATGGGTGTAAGGACACACATTCTTTTAAGGATACATCAGATGGGGACGAGGACACGGGTAATTTGTTTTTAAAATAGCACCAACCAGAGGTGAGTTTTGGTGCCAGAATGCCCCTATAGTTGCAGCAGCTTATAATATATCCAAGGCAAACCTCATTGTATATAATTATAAAGAAAATCCTTATCTAGTCCACACATTTTACAATGTCATGACAAAAACAATGTTAACAAAAGTAAAACTACATATCATATCACAACACAATATAACGCAACACACACACACTCTCACAAATAGAGAGACACAGAGGGAGAGAGACAGACAGACAGACGCAGAGACAGAGAGAGATAAAGAAAGAGAAACCCATGGAGACATAAATGGGGAAGACAAAGAGAGAGGGCAGATTCCAACTGACAAAACCACACACAAGCGACGACACTGACCTTGGCGTAGAGCAACGGCCTAAGAAGGTCACCACCATCACCATCGACTGCTTATGTCTGCGACTGAGCTGGTCATTGTCCATCTGTGTGTCGTTTAACTGGTCACTCTGTGGCCGTCTATCTGTCCATCCTGCAAACCAAGGACCTTGAGTCACCAAAAGTCGACACTTTACACACCTTTGCTGAAAATCCCTGAGAGGAGAGTCTACTTGCAAATATTTTGATACAAGTATCGTTATTCATGGACCCAACTGCTAAGCCCCCTTGCCCCTTAGTCCTCCATATGTTGAATCTGAATTTTTAATATGCAAAATATTTTTGATAAGCTTTTTGCCTTCATTGCTAGCATCTAGGAACAACGTGGCTCAGTTAGAAATGTAAAATTCTGTCGGACGAGATTATAACTGAGGTCACGTGTACGAACGCACACGGAACATATCATGCACGCGTTAAGACCTATTCCACGTTTTGGAATACTACCTGGGGGAACTGGTGAAAGAATTTACAAATCTGCATACATGGGGACTGGTTGTAACAAAAAACACAAGCGCTTATTCCATATCTTCAAAATAGAATAAGATATGCAAAGTGCATGACTGTATCCTACTAGAACCATCAGTAAAATAGTCTTAATCTTTAAGATGTTCAAAAACACCATGCCTGATGCGAAACCAAACTCATGCACAACTCTGCCACTTCGATTCTATACGCGTAACGGTTTTTGTTGTTGTTCTTTGTTTTGATAGAAAAAGCCTTTCTCAGCAGATTAAAAGCAGCCGTTATGAACAAGTAGTCTGAAGGAGACAGTGACACTGCCTCTAGAACGTTTTGAGATAGCACGTGCGCCGTACTGACTACAAGACAATCAGGTATAGACCAAACCCAGAGGGACTGAGCTTTACACATGCACAAGCGGGCTCGCTCATTTGCGTGCCCCTGCATGTATGTGTGGTTTGCCCAAGTTTGGCTTTCTGTACACGTGTGTAGGAGTGATAGAAAAGGGGTAGAGCAAAATGGAGCACCTTTGGTTTATATCTTCCTTTTTTTGGAACGGCATAATTATATTTAATCCTCTTGAATTCTGGTTAGTGTGAAATCAACTGTAATACTCATCCCCCAATCCTCTTGTTCATAGGAAAAAAACCTTAGCACTGCAGAAATGAAATCCAGAGTTCAAATCTGTAAGCCTTTCTGGTAGAAAGGGAAAAATGCGCATTTTTCTGTTGAAAAATGTTAGCATTACGGTAGACGTCTTATTAGTCCGACTTCAGGCAGATCAAACATAGACTTGGTGGAGCGTGTACGCTTCGCATGAATTTGTTAACATTGTGAATTATTCTTGTTTGTATGTGTATGAATGTGTTGAATGCAAGCGCTATGATTTGTTTTTACAAGATAAAGCGCTATATAAATTCCATTATTATTATCATTATTATTATTATCATTATTATTACTAAACTCCCTGAGGAGTCGGGTTCGAGTTTCGTAGCCCACCGATGCTAACATAACTTACGAGATCTTTAACGTGCATATGTTGTACATGCACACAAAGGAAAAAAAGCTCAATGGCAGGCCTGCACTTTTAAGACGACCGGAGAGTTCGTAAAAATCTATACCTTTAATTCACCGATGTCACTGCCCAGATTTGCAACTACGATTTCATAAACGCATGGGCTGAATGTCAAGCACTCTTCATTATCTCAGCTGTAGTGTTCGTGAGGCAGGCAGAGAGAATGAAACACATGTGTGATGTATGCAGGGGCAAAAGCAGAATGGAAAGGAAGAAAAGGGGTGGGGGTGGGGGATCTTTTCGTGCGTTTATACAGATGAATGAATGCAGCTTGTTACATGCTTGTTGCGTCTTCTTATGCATTTGTGTGGGCATGTGTGTCTGTGTGCGTACGCAGGCACGTGATGTGCTATTGTGAGCGCGCGAGTGTGTGCGCGAGTGTGTGTGCGTACATGTGTGGTATACATACATATATATATATATATATATATATATATATATATATATATATATATATATATATATATATATATATATATATATATATATGTGTGTGTGTGTGTGTGTGTGTGTACGTGTGTCCTTGCATGAAGTTTCCTCATTCTCCCATTACCACTATTATTCCAAATACCAAACTGGCTATAACGTAGAATTTTTTTTAAGACGATTGTCAATACCTGCAAGAAGCTGTAAAACAAATCAGTAAAAACAAAACATGCCCGATAAAATTATAAGACTCCTTTCAACGGCAAGCAATCCAGCAACAACAAAAAAGCCCAGCAACAAAGGACACTGGATACTCTTTGATGTTCACCAAAGACATGCTGCAACTCTACAGCCTGGTTCTGACTTCATCTACCTTTGATCCTTTACAATTCTTCTTCTTTGAACACTCAGCAACTGTTGTTGTCTGAAACATGAGCAAAAATGCGCTGTGCTGCATTTAAGCGCCTGACAAGTCGGGCCCAGCGCATTCAATTTTGGCCTGGGAAAAAAGTTATCTTTTCGTCTTTCTGGCAATAAAAGGAATGAAAATGGATCAACAGGGCAAACATAACAACAACAACCACACACACACACACACACTAACACACACACACACACAAACACACACACACACACACACACACACACACACACACACACACACACACACACACACACACACACACACACACTCTCTACAAAAAAATGGAGGTAACAGAGAGGAAAAGGAACAAGGCAGAAACAAAGTGCGGAATGGAAAAGAGGAAATCCGTGCACACAATTTCCTGAAGATGGGGATGCTACTCATACTGAGCGGCGTCTGGTATCTCGAGGGGGTAATCTTTTAGAATAAAAAAGCAGAGCAGCTCAGAGATTAGAGTCTTGTGTCGAACTCAAGACCGTTACTAAGGGGTGTGGACTTTAAATTCCTGGTGAGGAGACCGTTGAAGAGGGTTTTACTCTGTGGATGTAACACTAATATTGGTCCCACTTCGCTGAAAATATTTTGGACCGACGGACGCTATAGCCGAGTGGTTAGGACCGTTCGACTTCAATCCCATGGGTCCATGAAGTCGTGGGTTCGAATGTCGACAGCGTCTGGTAAATTAAGGGTGGGTATGTTTACGATCTCCCAGGTCAACATCAATAGGAGACCTGTGAGTGCCCTAATTCTTGTCATGTATATAAGCATGCAGAAAAATATATGCACTTTAAAGATCCATGTCTGCGTTCGGTGGGTGACGGGAACACAAACATACCCAGCATACATCCCCGAAGTTGGAATACAGCTACCTTCATGGAGAGCGAAAACAGTCGCATAAGCTAAATCTCATCAATGGTGAACCTCAAAGCTCTAGCCTAGAACGAAGAGAAAATCTGGACAAAGGCCCATGGACTAATGCATGCTGAACTATCTTGCGCACCAGCTCAAACTCATGCACGCGCGGGTGCGTGTTTGTTTGTGTGTGTGTGTGTGTGTGTGTGTGTGCGTGCGTATGTTCGTGTGCGTATATGTACATTTGATTTTAACACTATTTAATTGTTGTTGGTTGTATGTGTAAGAATGGACTGAATGCAAGCGCTTCGACTTGTTTTGTTTGGCTGGTTTTCTTGCTGATATAGCACTTTATAAATTTCATTTATCTATTAATCAATTAATCATTGTTAATCCCACCCATTCGTGACCGAAGGCACGATTCCAAATCTCTACAAAGAGGTTCTTTTTCCTGGAGTCATTTTTTTCCTAACCCCTCTTTTGCAAGTCGGTATTCCATGAGGCTATAAGCCAAAGTCACGTGTCCGAACACGCACAAAACATTTTGCGCACACTTTAAACAACCCACCCGTTGTCTCTTTAAAAATTAGGCTAGTTATGACCTGTAGTGTGGATGACAGAAGCATACATACTCTTCACTTAATCTGAGCGCTGGGGCAGCACATTAACCCCACTCACAAGAAGACGAAATCTACATAGCACAAGCATTGCTACTGTGCACAGACTTTGCGCAGATAGGGCTACATGACTGAGGGAAGCGACCATGGCAGTAAACTGACTCAAACACCCACACTCTACATTCTGCACCAGCTGTTCAAAGTATGCCCTAAATAACAACATTTATAAAATAATAATGTTATAAAGCTTAGCGCTATAGCAAAAAACGAATCGACACCCTTTGAAGAAACGAGAGTTACGAAAACTTACCTTGTGGATAAAAATGTACACACTAGCCACTTGTCCTTGACAGTAAGGCTAAAGCTTGAGCGCGCGCAGGCGCAGAGAGTTTAACAATTCTGGCCAATCACGTGTTACATATATGTAAATAATCTAGGAAACACGTGCACGTGCTGTGGGGCTTTGTTTTCATACACAAACACACACTGATCAACTTCGGAATACTACGCGCAACCGTAAATTGATGTATCAATCTATCAATTTTCTACGCTATATCCACAGCTTGATAGGGTTAATCAGACAGTGTCAACTTTCAGATTATATGTGCAAATGAATTGTTTAGCAAGTTTTACCAATCTATTTCTTTCTCTCTCTGTATATATATATAAATTTTTTTATTATAAAATATTTATTAAAAATTATTATTATTATATATAAATTCTTTCTTCGGACAAAAAACAACAAAAAAACAAACCCCAAAAACACCCCACGCGTGGTGCAGGCCTGCAAGCCATGCTTATTTCATAAATTAAAAAAAAAAAGTATTTGCTTTTTCTGATTATTAGAAAAAAAACCAAAAAAAAAAAAAAAAGAAAAAAAAAACAATCGTTAAAAAATAAAAAAATCAATTTTATGCTTTTTGCCACGTTTTATTTTTACCATCAATTTTCAAAAAAAAAATCGACAAAATCCTTTTTCCCCTTTCCCCACGCCTCCACAAAAACAAAAAGCCCCCACTAAAATTCCACAAACGCTCCCTCCCCCCCCCCCCCCCCCCCCCCCCCAAAACCCCACCCCCAAAAAACCCCCCCCCCCCCCCCCCCCCCCCCCCCCCCCCCCCCCCCGCGCTTTTCCCCACCCCCTCCCCCACCCCCCGCCCCCCCCCCCCCCCCCCCCCTTTCCCCCCCCCCCTTTTTTTTTTCGCCCCCCCCCCCCCCCCCCTTTTTTTTTTTTTCCCCCCCCCCCCCCCTTCCCCCCCCCCCCCCCCCCCCCCCCCCCCCCCCCAAACCCCCGTTCCCCCCCCCCCCCCCCCCCCCCCCCCGCCCCTCCCCCCCCCCCCTCCACACACACAGTACACACAAACCTCAACCATCAAACAACTGAATAAAACAACAACAAAAGGATGAATCAAAAAGGAAAAACCACAAAAAGGGAAAATAAACAATCAACAAACACAAATATACATACAAACAAAACACGACAAAAATAACTGGACAAAAATAACACCAACAAATAAAACAATAAAAACAAACAAAAGACGAAAAAAGAGCCCAAAATACCCCCTGCCCCTCCCCAAAAAAACCCACCCTAAACCCAAAACAAACAAAAGGCAAAATAAACCAGAATCCCACCCCCCCACCCCACAATAAAAACAAAAACAACCAAAAATTAATGGAAAAACAGGAAAACGATGTTCTTTTAAACATTACTTACACAACACATAACATCCTCACCCAATCCCCTTTACCACATAATAACTCAATTAAAAAAACAAGAATAACCACAGCTATTGGTTTTCAGAGCAAAAAAGTATAACAAAGCTCCATTTCCTCCCTTTTCCCCCCCGGGTCAATACACACAGTAATTGCTTTTTGGGTTTTTAGGCAGAGCAACGTTAATCCTTCGATCAAAAATAAATTCGGGCAATGTAAATCCCCCCCGCGTACAAACCACAATAAAATTTAGCTCATCTATTACAATAAACCCCAAAAACAAACAGTGACAAAACAAATAGATCAGCATTTTTATGTGTAAAAAAAAACAAAAAAAAGGCCAAAACCAAAAAGAAAAAAAACCAAAACCGAACCGATTACACAACACACACCACTCACACCTGTACACACACACTTGTCACACACACAACACACACACAACACACACACACACACACCCCAAAAAAACCAATCAGATTCAAAGCGTGCTGGGGTGATATCAATCAACCCTTAAGATCGATGTTTACCATGACCTATATGAATATGAAACTTTCATATCGGGAATTTTATGAAAAATAAGGTCATAACTTAAAAAATCATCTTTAGTTACAAGTCTTTCTGAAACTTTTTATAAATATCTTTTGATGTGTTTTTTATTGTTTTTTGGCTTTTAATCTTAAATTTTTGGGGAAAATTTTTTCCATACACGCCTGAATAAAGGGCTCTTTTATTGTTATTTCTGGGTCTTTTTAAAAATTTTGTCTATTTTTAACTTTGAAAGTTTGGTTTTTGGGGGTCATTTTAAATTTAAAAATTTTTTGCAAAAAAAGTTTAGAATGAAAGAGGTTTTGAAATTAGGACTTTATTTGCTTAAAACCCAATTTTCAGGGTGTCTTTTCAATCAATTTTATGTCATTTAAAAATATGTTTAAATTCTTCCACCGTACCCCAAAAGTTGACCTATAAATTATTTGGTTTCCGGCAAAAAATTTTTTTTAAAAAAATTTTAAAGAAAGGGTTTATTGGGATAATTAATACCTGTGAGTGGCTTTTCCCCAGCGACATATGATCGTCCAAGTCAATTTTTTTAATTTAACATAAATTTATGGTGAAAACCCCAAATTTTTTCCAAACGAGTTGAAACCCCATTTTTTTGTTTTCGTTTGGGATACAAATATTTTTTTTTTTTTTGTGCATTAAAAAAAATTTTTAATTGGAAATAATTAAATCATTAATTTAATTTGCTTTTTAACGGGTTAAATCCCCAAAAAAAAATTTTTTGTTTTTTTTAAAAAAAAATTTTTTTTTAAATTTTTTTTTTTTTTATTTTTTTTTTTTTTTTTTTTATTTTTAAACTCTCCTTTTTTTTTTTTTTTTTTTTTTTTTTTTTTTTTTTTTTTTTTTTTTTTTTAAAAGTCAAAAAAAAGGAGGCCAGAAAACTTATTGTCTTTTAAATTTTGTGTAGAGACGTCATGACTGATTAGAGCAGGTAAAGGGAATCGTTTTTTTACAAACCCGATTGTCCTCGTGCAATAATTTTTTTTTTATAAAGAAGAATTTAGGGATGTTTGTATGTTTTTTCAAGGGTTTTAGATAGTACAGAAAAATTTGAAATTGGCCCTGTAATTAAAGGGAGAAGAGCATCACCTGATTTAGGACGGGTATAATTTTTGCCTTTTTAAACTTGAGGGGAAAACATCTTTTCTCAATACACAATTGTTAGAAAAGTTATGTTTCAACAATAACCGGACTAGCGTTTTTTATAACCCAGCATCTAACTTTCTAGATCACGTTTCTAAATTCTTTTGCTTTTAAAATGCTTTTAATACTCAAAGGTTGTCATTGCGGGGAGATTAAATGGAAAGTTAATATGTTTTGAGTTAATATATTGTTGAGGTAATGAAATCATTTTCGTTGACTTGTCACATGTTATAACTTTTTTTTTTGCTACTTTTGAAAAATGCTTTTTTAATTTCATCGTTTATTCTTAATGAACTGTTGACTTTTGAAACTTTTTTATTACATAATGAAATTGATGGCTTTCCAAATCTGGCGAGAGTCACTAGTGGTAATTAACAACTTTTAAAAGTAATTCGCTTTGATCGCTTTTAAGGGAATTCACTTTTTTCCTTTTTGTGTCCTAAATTGTTCATTGTACCAGGGTTTTTTCAGGGGTTTCTTAAGTTTATCTCAGATTCTATGTCTGTTGTTATCCATGGGGGTTTGGGTTTTTTTTTTTACTTTTTTTTTTTATGGGACATGTTTTCAACCGAATAAATATTTAACCCAAAATTCAGCAGCTTCATCGGGGTCTCTGATTTGGTAAACATCGTGATGGTGAGTTATCAGTCCAAAAGAAAATTACCTCACAGAATTTTTTGAATCGCAGTAAATATAGTTTTATGCCAAACTTTAGGAATTTTTATGCGACCTTAAACCAAGACAGCAACAGGATTATGATGCTGCATCCACATCGGAGCACAATTTCAACTAGTCTTTTTGCTTAGGTATATATGATCAATTAAATTACGGGTTTTATCTGTTAACGTGGGGGGTTTTATCTATTAGTTTTCCAGACCAAGCACTTATATTTGGATTCCTTTTTGGGTTTAGGTTTTGAGTAAGTCTATTTAAAATCCCAAGAATAATAGTTTCACATTTAAAAGTGAAACTTCATCCATTAAGAATGAATCTACAAACCAATTAGGGGTTTCTGAGGGGATTTTGTAATAATCCACAAATGGACTACTGTGTTTTAAAATTTGTTTTTCTACCCAAATCGATTCAACATACACACAAAATTGTTAGCCTTTGGCATAATGAAGATGCAAATATTTTAAATAGGCCGTAGGTTTGGTTTGTAGGGACGGCGAAATTTTTTGGTAACCTGAATGTGCATTCTGCATCAGTTATATTTGAAAAAGGGGCGGGATTAGCAAAGCCAAAAAATGAAAACATTCCCATCTTTAAAAGTATCTACACTGCATCTTTTTTATTGGTTGCTTTGTTTATGTTGAGGTACCTACTCGAACCATGTTTTTTGGGCCATTTTGTCTGAGGTAAGAACTGGCGTAAGGGGGGAGTGCTTTTAATAGGCGTTTTAGAATTTCGGGTTAAAGGCAAACGAAACAATGAAAAATCAAAAAAATAAACATATACAAAATTAAAAAAACAAAAAAAACAACAAAAAAAAAACACAAAATTTAAATATAAAGACTCACAAGATATACGGGATGATCTTACAAAAATTTGCTCGTAACAAAAAAACGTATTAACAAAATAAATGTATACCAAC
Source organism: Rapana venosa (assembly GCA_028751875.1). Taxonomy (NCBI): domain Eukaryota; kingdom Metazoa; phylum Mollusca; class Gastropoda; order Neogastropoda; family Muricidae; genus Rapana; species Rapana venosa. The sequence goes on from CM054144.1 coordinate 35,331,940, forward strand.
ACACACAAATTGAAATTATTATGTTAAACAAGAAAAATCCTATAAAGTTAACAAAAATATTCAGTCGGGAAAAGAAAAGAAAAAAAAGAACAAGGAAAAAAATTAAGGTTTGAAAATAACTTTCGGCGGAAAAGATCCTATTCCCTTTTTCGTACATTAAAAAACTGTTATTGCCAAAGCTCATAAATATACAATGTTAAAATCGCTTGATAATTGAGCAAAAAACGATTCATGTGAAAACCTTGAAAAGTATACTGCAGCATGACACCAATATCATTCCTGAGAGAGAAGGTTGTGACAGAAAAACGGGTAGAAAGACAGTCAAAAGGGGCTTTAAAAAAGAGAAAAATTACAAATTACTAGGGGTATAGAGGGAATAACTTGTCAAGGCCATACTTAACATACATCATAGGTTTGCCTTAGTGTGAAATGACACAAAAATTTGGAAGAGGGGGGGGGGAAGGTGAAATGACCATGAAAAGGGTGAAAATCACAAAAATCAAAGAAAAACATTACAATAAAAAACTTACTAGGTAATTATAGAAAACGTATTCTCACTATATATTATGCATGTGAAACAAGTATGCATTCCCCCGCACATGTGCGCACACTCCCCCCCCCCCCCCCACACACCGCATACCAAGCTTACAACTCAAACATCACACACTCAAAACCCTTATTTCACAGCTTCAATAATCTAGGGTTTGGGGCATTCCATTTAAAAGACCTAAATTTTTTTCTGTTTTTGAACTGGAGCCCTTTAGGCGTCGACCCGTGTAACTGCTGGAAAAGGCCTGGTTGACTGGGTGGAAAGTGAAATCATAACATCAAGGAGAGGTGGAAAGGACAGGGACATAGGGAAAACTGGAGTTTGGGTTGTCTGTCATGGAGGGTACCCTCTCCATACTTCGTGCCCCTTCACGGGTCCACATAGCTGGGGAGGAAGGGAGCGTGGTTTAGACGTGGCGGAGATGGCTCACCGGTACAGTTACCCGGCCACGAGGTTTCGGGGGAGGACATCACATCCTCTTAGCTTGGGTTAGGTGTCACGGGACATTTATTTTTTTGGGGGCATCCGACTTGGCTAGGGAAAGGGGGGGGTTTGTCGATGTAGGCAACCCCCTTTCCCGAATGCAGGGGGTGTCCAATTGGCTGCGATCGTGAAGCAGCCTCCTGAGCGGGTGTCGCCAAGGGAGGAAGGAGTGAGGAGGCATGTAGGGCGCCCGGGGAAACACGCTCTGAGCATCGGATCACCGACCCGTCGCTGAAGAAACGGACCCTGAGCATTATTGATCCCACTGGAATCCACACTCTGATAGGGTGAAGGGGGGCGAGACATAGCCCTGACACAGGTGGTCGACAGTCAGGCCAGGCACTGACAGGTTAAAACCGGGGGGGCTGTTTGGCATTTTGTTTTTTTGGCCAATTGCAAACCCAAAACAGAGTCACCCAACAGTAGTGTTTATATTTGGGGGGGACAGATTCTGCTTAGAGATTTAAGGGGGATAGGGGGGTTGGGGTTTTTGTAGCGGGGGCTTGGTTGTTTCGGTCTTGTATTGAGATGTGTGGGTGTGGAAATGTGAATGAATAGGGTGGGGGGTTTTGGGGGAAGAAGGGGGTTTTTTGTTACGTTGATTGTTATCAAAGGGGGGTGAGAGTGAGAAGTTTGTAATTTCCCCACAGAATTTGGGTCTTGTTTTTCTGTGTGTGCACAATAAGAGTTTATTTTTTACATTGTGTCAGTGGTTTTTCTGCATGGCGGGAAGTGAATCTTTTCATTTAAAGAACTTCAAATCTGTTTGAAAAAACTAACTATATTTTTCTGTTTGTGGGGACGTTCGTAGGAGGAGGGTCTTTTTTTGCAATTTCTTCTTGCCGAATGATGCACTGTTTGGCAGCAAAGGCGTATTTGTCTTGGTGCTTTTGTTACATTTTTTTGACTGCTTTGAATACTGGGGTTTGTTTGCTGTTTTTTCAGTTGGGTTTTCTGGGTTTTTGGGGTGGGCTTGCATTTTAACGATTTGGTTTGAAACTGTTTTTCATGATTCTCTGGGGTTTTTCATTTTGGCTCTGAAACAATGATGTTTTTTGGGGTTTTGTTCTGTCGTTGTCTTGTTTTCAAAATTGAGATTTAAGTGTATAATTTTGCCTGCTGTTGGAGATGGGAGGTTTTCAGCGGGGAGTTGACTGTAGAGTATGGTTAAATGTACAATGTTAGACATCTCCAGAGATTAAGGTTTTGGTGCGTTGCGGTTAGAGGGGTCACTTGAGAGAGGGATGTTGGTGTTTTGGGAAAAGGGGGTGGACTGGGGGGGGGAGAGTGGGGCAGGTTTGAGTTGGTAAGGAGGAGAAGAAGGGGAGGTATGGGGGAATTTAGGGGAAACTTGTTGTTTAAGGGAGGGGTTGAGGATCAGGAGGGGGCATGGGGGAAGGGGGGGGGTGGGATCGTGGAGGGGGGGGGGTTTTTTAAAACCTTACAGGGATGAGGCCTGGAGGGTGTAGAGGGGGGGTGTCGGAAAAAGGTAGAACGGGAAGGGGGGGGGATGAGGGGACTGATGGGGGAGGGGGATTGCAGATTGGAGGGTTGTGGGGTTTGGGGAAATAGGGGGGTAACTGGAGGGGGTAATGCTGACCGGTCAGGGGGGAGAGAGTGGGCATCAACTACCTGGGTGGGGGGGGGTGGGGATGGCAAACACAGGGGGGGTGCGGCCCTGAGGCCATGGATCATGGGGGGTTTGGGGCCACGATGGGAAAAAAGGGGATTTGGGATTTGCTGTATCGGTTGATTTCTGCCAATTCATTTTACATAGTTTTTTTGAGTACGAACTCCTTCTCGACCCCAGCTGGCACACATTCCCCGTATTTAAAAGTTCCCATGGGGTGATTATATGAATGGATAAAATTTGCAGGGGTCTACGAAACTTGAATTAAGGGTGCCCGATTTTATTTTGGGAGAGTTGGAGTGTAATTTTGTCCCGGGACAGTTACTTTTGTTTGTTATTTTATCAAAATTTTGTAAAGGGGGAGAGATACCTGATGGCTGGGTATGACCCAATATCTCTCAAAAAGCACGAAACTCCATAAGGTAATTTCGAGTGGGGGTACAAAAGCATTGAAATGGGGCTTGATGGGCTGTATAGTTTTTAGTGCTTAAGGACTTACACTCATGGGTCGTGTAGTGGGACCCTCTTTTTTAAGGCTGGTAAACTAAAATGTTTTGTCACAAGCAAAATCAAAAATTTTTTTTAAAAAAAACTGGATACTAAAAGAGAGAAGAAAAGGAAAAAACCTATTTATTATTAAAAAAAAAAAAAAAAAAAGGAAAAGAAAGGTGCCTTCGCCATTTACTTCATTTCAATTTAAAATACTTTACACAAGCACTTGTGTGTGGTGGTGTGTGTGTGTGTGTGTGTTGTGGTGTGTTTCCCAGCGTGTGCATAGTGTATTGCGCGTGCACGTGGCGTGTGTATTTGGGCTAGTTTTTGTCTTCTCGAAGTTTACGGCACATGTATAAAAGCGCTGAACACACACACACACACACACTCTCTCCTCTCTCCTCTCCCTCTCTCTCTCTTCCCTCTTTGGGTATTACCAACCTATGAAACCATTAAATAGTAAAACTATGTCATTGTGATAGAGTGTCCTTTAAAATTCGACTTGGAAACGTCACACGTGTTGCTATCGAAGGAAAACCGCAACAATGTTATGCCCCGAAGACCATCTGTGTCAAGATGGGAACACAAAAGGGAAAAGCGGTACAGCGCCAAAAAATTATTTTTTTAAATTTTATTTTTTTTGGGGAGCCCCCCCCGGGGGGGGGGGGGGGGGGGGGGGGGGGGGGGGTTTTTTTTGGGGGGGGGGGGGGGGGGAGAAAACTAAAAATTTTTTTCATTGCTTCTCGTCTCTCTGGCTTGTCCGTTTTTTTTCCTTTCCCCCCTCCCCCCCCCCCCCCCCCCCCCCCCCCCCCCCCCCCCCACTTTTCCCCTTTTTTTCTATTTTGTCGTTTTTTTTTTTTGTTTCCCCTTTTTTTTGGATTTCTTTTGGGGTTTTTTTTGAAATGAGAAAAAAAAATTTCATTCGAAAAATTGTCTTCTCCTTTTCCCCTTTCTCTTTCGGGCCCGGGGTTTGTTTTCTCTCTCCCTCATTTCTTCAAAATTTTTTCCCCTTCTTCCTCCCCACCCCTTTCCCTTGGATGGATAAAAAAAACCCTTTCCCAAAAACACCTTGGGGTTTTTTTTCTGTTTTTGAATTAGGCCTTGTTGGGAAATACAAAGTTTAAAAGATAAAAAAGGGGGCGGGTGAAAAAAACAGCTGCACCTTTCCTCGTAAAAAATAAATTCTTTTTAAAACCTCTCCCCTCTTCTTCAACCAAAAAACAACCCCCCAAAACCCCCACCCAAAACCCAAACAAAAGGCCCCACCCCCCACCACCCCCCAAAACCCAAAACAAACAAAAACCCTGAAACAAAAAAATACATCTTTCCACAAGTTTAAAAGTTTCCTTTTCTGGGGAAATGAACCTTTTTGGCTTGAAAAGCGGAAAATTTTTTAAAAACTTCAATCACAGGGAAAAAAGATAAATTTTTTTCCTTTCTAAAAGTCTCTAAACCTTCCTTTTTATAAAAACCCAAAAACCCCCAAAAAAAAAAAAACACCACCCCCCCCGGGGGGGGGGGGGGGGGGGGGGGGGCCCGGGCGGGGAAAAAAAACCACCAACGTAACTTTTTCAAAATAAAAGGTGTTTTTAACACAAAAATGTTTTTTAAAGTTTAAAGGGGGTTTTTTAATTTCTTGAAATGTAACCCTTGGGTGGTCTGGGGGTTTTGTTTTTAAAGAAGACTCTAAACTTTCAAGGAATGAACTGAATAAATTTTTTACGTTCCTTGGTTTTAAATTTTTCCTTTTGGGGGGGTCAGCACCCAGAACTTTAAGGAAATCCCAAATTTTGGGGGCTCCTTCTTAATTGGGTTAAAGGAAATTAAAACACCCCCCCCCAACCCCCCCGTGTTTTGTTTTGTTTTGTTGGGGTTGTTTTTGTTTTTTTTTGGGTGTGTTTTTGGGGTTTGGTTTTTTTGAATTTTTGGGGGAAAAATTTTTTCTTTAAGGGGTTTTTTTGGGGCCAAATTTTTTTTTTTTTTTGGTTTGGTTTTTAGTTTTTGGTTTGTTTGGGGGCTTTTGGGTGGGTTTTTTGGGGTTTTTTATTTGGGTTTTTAAAGGGGAAAAGGGTTTTTTAAGTTTTAGATTTTTGTCTTTCGGGGGTTTTTTTTAAAAATTTTTTTGGGGGTTTTTGCACCGAAACCCCAAAGGGGCACATCCCTAAAAGGGTTTTTCTTGGCAAATTCCCGCCCCTTCATAAGGAAAACCCCTTTACTTCTTAAAAACCCCCCCCCTTTTAAAACCCTTCCCCAATTTAATTTTAAATTTAATTTCAGTCTTCTTTTGGGGTTGTTTGTTTTCTGGCTGGAAGAAAATTTAACAACGTTTTTGCCAGCAAATTTTCTTTTTTGTGAAACCAAAAAAATCTTCTTTTTTTTTGTATAAAAAAAAACATTTTTTGAAACCCCCCCCGGGCCCGCGCCCCACCGGGCCAATTTTCCAATTATTTATTTTCTCCCCCATCCCATTTTCGTGGGTACAAGCTTTTTTAAATTTTTAACTGTTTTTTTAATCCAAACTTCCCCCCATTATCCCCGTTCAATTTTTCCCCGACCAAACCTTTCCCGCATGTCATTTCCCTTATGGTG
>CM054144.1:35342683-35350183 GCA_028751875.1 Rapana venosa
AAAATATTACCCTAATCATACTTAAAAAAATTGTCCGCCTGTGCTTCGTGTGTTGTCTTTCTAATAATTATTGTTAATGTCTGGAAGAAAACGTAATAAAGATGCATTGGAAATCAAGTGGTGATAGTATATGCACATGCAACCACATTACAAAATAACAAACGAGGGTAATCTTTAATGTAATGCGCATTATGCGTGTAGCTCATACAATTCTATATGTGACAGACAAAAAAGAAAAAAAGAATAAGAGACAAACGTTAGCATGGTCATGTTTTTCAAGCAAGAACAAACAAACAAACAAAACAACAGAAAAGTAAAGAAACGAAACAAAGATCAACAAACAATAAACGGATGAAATTTGCTTTTGCTCTCTTTCTCTGTTTCACAGTGCCAGCTACTCCTTACAGCACAATTCCCTCGCCCCGCCTTTTCTGTCATCCTCGCTCATGTTTATTTTCTCTTTTTCCTTTGCCCATAAGGGCATGGAATTTCTACAGACAGGCAAAAACAAACCCCAAACAACACAGCCAAGTGCGCTGTCATGAAGATAAATGATGGGCTCCAAGGAATGGAATTTTCATTGCCTCACTCCTGACAGGAGTTTCATCATTTTTTTATTTGAACACACACAACACGAAGTTTTTAAAAGGTGTTCAAAACAACAAGCCAAAAATGAAAATATCGTAAGAAAGACTGGGTCACGTATGTGGGATAGCATGTATGAAATAAAGTTCAGAACGATTTGTCAAAAGTGTGTCGAGAGAGAAACAGAACCTTGTTTTCAGGTTATCCAGTTGGCCCAAATTATAGAACAAATCTTAACCTCATAAGACAACAGAGGAGGCTCAACACGTTTATCAAGTACAGATGTGCCCGTAACATCTGTATGGCATCACAGGGGGATCGACTGTCCAGTGGCTAGTCACCAATCTAAAAACAATGAAGAGGTTGTGAGTTTGATTCCATCTTGAGCTGACTTTTCCTCCATGCACAGGAACATGGCAGTGTGGTAGTTTGGGTGCTATCATTAATTATTTGCAGAAAAAAGATGATAAATTGGTGTACTTATGTAAGCTACATTAATGCCCTAAAACGAACACACAGCATGACAAGAATTGCTATCGGCAATTTTATTTTGTTGAATCGCCTGGAGAGTCAAAAAATACTTAGACAAGAACGTGAAAACGTTATGTGAGTGGAGCTTTGCTATCACAGGGTGCGGTGTCCTGTAAGAAAGCAGATTTCACGCAGATAAATCTGCCGTAATTAGACCAGACCAGCTTACAGCAGACCAGTTCAGACCTGACCAGACCTGACCAGACCATACCAAGCTAGACTACACCACACAGTGCTACACCATGTCATGCCGCACATTGCCAGGACATTCATGCCTTGCTCTCTCAAACTCTGCCACACACACACACACACACTACATACCAGTTACTTTATTTCACGCTTTCATGATCATATTATCCTGTCAGAATAAGACCATCTTAGATAGTAAGACTTTATATTTTCAGTTCAAGGACGTCAAATGTAATATAAACGTACCATCTGCACTAGACATGTCTGGTTGGTTGGTACCCTTTGCTTTATTCACACTGGCACTACTATATATGTTCTTTTCTCCCACCACCACCATTCATCCCTGAACTGTTTGGATATCAGCATCTATCACTGTAAGAAGAAGTGTGTCATATCCTTGTCAAATGAAGAGAAGGTGCAGTCAACTGTGGTTATTATTTTGTTATGGAGCGTTTCTAGAATCGCTGTGATGTGGGGCAAGGCTGAAGTTTTTGTCATGTACTTCTATACTACTGGTGTTTCCACGCCCCCCCCCCCTCCATTTATCGTATATTTCTCATTATTCAGTGCCGACTTCACTCTCCCCGAGAGTTCTTAGACGAAACAATAAACAGAAGTCCTGTACGCGAACGCACTCAGAACATCTGGCACTTACATTAAGACCTGTTCTGTCTTTTCAAAGTGTAGGCTATTGTGTATCCGTGGAAACAGATGACAATACACACACACACACACACACACACAACACACACACACACACACACCACACACACGCAACACACACACACACACACACACACCACACACACACACACACACACGCATACACACACACAACAACACACACACACACACACACACACACACACAACGCATGCACACTGGTGTCATGCTCAGACATTCTCAAAGTCAGAACTTGGCAACCTTAAATGTGGGCAAACATGATCGCAAACACAACATATCAGCATTGGTGAACCTCGGAGCTCTAGCCAAGGAATGAAGAACTCAAAATGCTCAAATAACAAAGAAAAACAGATGGTGGAAAGAATTCATTCCTTATTTCCCTGAACACAACGCCTGTAATGATATTGTTCCCATGTGTAGCACTTGAATGGTGATTTTCCCAAATACACACAAAATCGAAACTACCTTCAAAACAGAAACGCTGTCCATTTTTTTCTACCTCCCCACCATTCATCCCCAAATCATTTCCTTCTTGGTGTTCAGCACTGTAACTGGGAAGGTCACGCAGGGCTTGTGTCAGGTAATGAACAGGCCCACTGAAGCATGACCATTGTTGTAGTCAGGGAAAGCATTGACAGGGGTGACAAAGAAGGAAATAGTTTCTGTCACGTAATCCTATACATTCGATGCCATATTGTTTCCTTTTCCACTCTTATTATTAGTATTGTGCTTGGGGTCTGCTGTAGTTATCAGGCCCTTTTATTCAAAGGTCAGTCCTATTTCCTTTTTAAAAAACCCCCAAACATTCTCGCTCTACAGTATCCAAATTCCAATCCAAATCCTTCATGTAACACCATCCCATTTAACACCATCCCATTTCCAACACTCTCTTTTTACTTCTGTAGCACCCTTGGCTCCTCCTCAAACTCACCCCCTATCACCAGCTAGTCATATGTTGCTCATTGTAAAGCCTGTGCCACTCTCCTGTGAAGGGTATGGTACCATCATCTACCAACACTCACCTCCAGACACTCACTGAATAACTTCATTTCCTAGCATCAAGATCACACAGCTACAACCATAATGAAATCGTAAAGGAAATACACGAGTCTCGTTATCTCCACACGGGGTCTGCCTGAAATAAGGGGGGTTTGCTGTCTGTGATGGACGAGGTCTTATTAACGTCCTGTCTTTTTTCCTGAATCCTGTTTGCCCCTGCTCTGCTGGTCACGCGGGCAATGATTCTGCCCTGATGTCCATCACAGGCGGTGCGTCCTCTGATCAACAGGTGCAGTGAAAGATGACCAGCGAGAAACATTCCGTTACTGTTCCTTGTACACGAATGGCTCTCAAATAGAGGCCCGATTGTGCTAGTTTATTTGGAAGCTGACGATTAACTCAAGGTTCATAGGTTTGATTATAACGTCAGCTACCAGCTTAAAATAGGGCCTCCATCCCCCTTCTCTCTCCTCCCCCTCCCCCTTCTCTCTCCTCTCTCTCTCTCAGGATGGCCTGGTAGCTAGAGTGATGTATTCTTGGTCTGCTGACCCCAGTTTGAATCTCGTTCAAGTGGAATTTTTCCTCTGGGGTTAACATCGGTGCCTATTGGGTTCTCCCCAAAAGTCCTTCAGATGAGACTATAAACCGAGGCCCCGTGTGCGATCGCACGCAGATGATCTTGCGCACACGTTAAAGCCCGTTCCACTTTTTGGAAGAGTAGGCCATTGTTTGCTGGTGGGAATGGATGACAAAATGTGCAAAATTGCATACACATGGGTACTGGATGAAGAAAAGCGCATGACTGCTTATTCTCAAAATAAAAGAATAAATAAACAAATAAAAAGTTCTCTCTCTGTGCAGTCTCCAACTTCCTCCAAACTTTGAGAGAGAGAGACGAATACAGAGGAACATGCATTAAAACAGGTATAGACGATCTTACCAGCACAGTAAATTTCACCATTTCATAAAAGTTAAAAGTATAATATTTCCCTAGGAATAGATAAATGTACTAACATGATACATCCAAAACCAAGTTGTAAAATAAGGCCTTTATATAACTCTGACACGTCAGTTAAGTCTAAAGCAAAAGTAGGACTAATACATGTTTTGTGCGTTAATCTTGTATAAATCATCATAACAGATAATAAAATCAAAAACAAAAGAAAATAAGCAACCCCCCAAAAAACCCCAAACAAACAAACAACAACCCCCAAAACAGAACAACAAATGACACCCCTCCCCCTAAAAACAAAGCCAAGAAAGCAGAAGATATTCTGAAGCAAGGTTGTTTTTCTAGCAACAAAAGATACAACAACAAAACCCTACAACGGAGCCTTAAAGAATCAAAAAAACCATACGCTAAGGTAAAATCTGCAGTTCCTGTATGTTCCCATTCTCAAGCCCTCCCTAGTACCCCGGTCCTGCCCCATCTTTTCTGTCATCCTTTCCCTGGTTGACTTATTTTGCCTTTTCTTTTATATACAAGTGCAAGAAATTTAGAGAGGCAGCTAACAAAAAAAAAATTCAGAGCACAAAAAGATAAATGATGGGGTCCAAGGAATGGAATTTTCATTGCCTCACTCCTGACAGGCGTTTCATCATTTTTTTTATTTGAACAAAACCCGTCTTTTGAAAACCATGAACAACAAAAGAAAGAGCTTTCCATTCATGGCAGATAGGATTGAAGAAATAAAGTTCAAAACAATCTGTTAGAGCGTTGAGAAAAAACCCAGTAAACTGCTGGTTATAGAATCAGCCAGAGTTGTGAAAAAAACACTCTTTAAAATTCACTACAAAAGTAAAGAAGACCCGAAGAATTTCATGAAGCACTTTATAAGATGGGTCTGTAGCTTCTCTGTCAAAACACGTGGAATAGTGATATAGCAGTTACTCGTCCTGAAAGCAAGAGGTCATGGGTTCAAATCATGTAGAGTCAAACGTGCCCTCTGTTCACAAGATTATTGGTATAAGTTTATGTGCTAACAGTACAGAAAAGATGACAAATCAAGGTCATGTATTTAGCTCACCTTTGGCGTGCAAAATAACAAACCCATATCAATATAAAATGTTGTGCATCAAAAACAGTATGGGAACGATTAGTTCTGATAGGCAGACACACACATGCAGACAATAACAGAGAACCCAACTGAATGGCACAGTGTCATGGAACCACACTTTCTTGGAGAAGGCCGAATTTCATGCAGAGACCCCCTGATTGACTGGAAATACCATAGCATAGTATAACACAGCATAGCGTAACATAGCACACTTCCAAGCCATGCAACAGTCTCTCTACACTTCGCCACACCCTTCCACACCATGACAAATTACTTCCTTTCATGCCATCACGGCTGCATGATCTACATAGAGAAAGACCAGCTTAGAAAGTAAAACTTCCTCTTTAGTTCAAGAACCTCAGCGGTAATGAAAAATGTGTACCCTCCACTGGACATGCCTGGTAGTTTAATCCCCCTCACCTGATCTGAATCTACACTACATCTCCCTTTCCCCTCGCTCAGACCCGAACTGTTTCATCGCCAGAATCCATCACTGCCATGGGAAGTTTGTTCAATACTTGTCAAATGAACAGAGGGTGCAGTCAGACGTGGTTATGGTTTCTTTGTGGTGTTTTTACTGAAGTTATACAGTGCCGAAGTTTTTTTTTTAAATCACGCAATCCCGTACAGCTAATGTCCTGTTCTATCAACTAACTAGTAGTTTTTGACCCTTATGAATACTTCTGGCCTACCTTTAGGTGAGAATTTTGTTTATGTGGCCACTGACTCTGTTTCAATGAAATATCAATACACAGTCCCTAAACTATCAGTGTTTTTTTTAAAAAAAACAACAACCCAACATATGATACTGTCTGTGTCTCTGTCTCAAATACCTTCCAAGCTTGATCTTGACACATGCACAAAAAGCCATTTAGTTCATAGCACTATCAAATGCTTAAACAGAAACGATGAAACAATTGTAGAAAGACATTTTTCCTGGTTTTCCTTGGACCCAATGCCCGAAATAACCTTGTTTCCATAATTATTATGCATGACAGATTAGTGATTTCATTTCCTCGAATACCCCCTCTCCCCCCAAAACCCCCCAAACGTTGTCAATTATATCCTGCCTTCCCCCATCATTCAGCTCCCAGCCATTTCCTTCGCGGTATTCAACATTGTAACTGTAAGGCAGCTGAGCGTTTGTCACGTGATCAACAGACGCACTCAGGCGTGACCGTTGTAGCTGTCTGGGAAACCATAGATGGTGCTGGCAGAGAATGGCAGTGGTCTCGTCACGCAATCCTGCACACCTGATGCTGTTTTCTTCCTTTTAGTTATCCTTTTTTACCCTTACAATTTGAGTCTGTTACAAAGTATTAGGATCTTTTTTGAACAGTCCCGTTTTCATCTATTCTTTGGCAAACTCCAAAAAATCCTCGATAATAAATTTTCTTTGGAGTATTAGACCGATTAGCCGTATTCTGACGTTGGGGATAAGGTTTGAATACAACACGAATCTGTAGGTATTTTTTTGAAATTTTGTTATCTGTTCCTTTTGGCACAAATAATAATGATAATAGTAATAATATATGGAATTTATATAGAGCTGAATCTCGAGAAAACAAACAAATTAAAGTGCTTGCACTCAAACAATATACACGCATGGAACTTTCCTCAAATAAAATAATTGAGAGATTTCACGCTTAGGTCTACAAATTAATGGTCTTTTTTTCCAAAATGCAGGACAGGTTTTTTAACGTGTGCGAAATATGTTCTCTGTGTCTTTACACTCCTAGACATGCAATCCTTAAGTCTTGTATACAGTTCAACACACCAGCCATCATCTTTGATGTATTCAGTTACCTGTTCTGAGGACAAAATCAAGCGTTCTTCACACGTTTGAACAGTTGTCCAGATGACTCAATTTTGCAATAGTTCATTTCATTTTTGTTTTCCTTTCTTTTCATTTCATTTCATATATACCACTTTAAGTCACGAGATTTCTCTGCGTGGAATTTGGGCTGCTCTCCCCGGGTAGAGCGCGTCGCCACAAGAGCAGCGCTACCCTTTTTTTTGTGTCTGCAATTGTGCTGTTTAGAGCCCCACGCACTACAAATAACATATCAGGGCTGTCAGCTTATTAAATGACCACAAAATCAATAACATTTATATCAAATTCAAAATCAGTATCATTTAATCCTTTCAAATCCTTGTCAATCTGAAAAAAAGATATTAACAACATTTAACTGCCAAGGTACCATAACGTTTTAATTCCATAAAACCAATGAAGCCAAGTCGTGCTGAGGACGACAGCCATTTGTGGTGAATTTATCTCTCCAGGGTTACAAAAAAAGTAAAGTAAAAAAGAAACATTGTTTATGTACAAAATATACATAATGCAGAAATATCGCTGCAGAATGGGCATCCTGTGCCCAAACCAGCGCTTACGATATCACTGCCTGGTCGCCAGAACAAAAACAGTACATGCAAAATGTCATAGAATGTAGAAAAA
>CM054144.1:35352683-35372683 GCA_028751875.1 Rapana venosa
TCAGAATGAAGTTGTAATTGGTTACCTGCACTTGTTTTTCCTCACTCTTTTGTCTCAGTTATATCTATATATATCTATATATATATCTATATATATATATATATATATATATAATATATATATATATATATATATAATATATATATATATATATATATATATATATATATATATATATATATGTGTGTGTGTGTGTGTGTGTGTGTGTGTGTGTGTGTGTACAAAAACTAGAGAGCATGAAGAACCATTTTAACGAAGCGACAGAAAAGACAAACAAATAAAGGAAACATGATCAAGTATTCAGATTACTGTTATGACGAGTGAAATGATCAAATGTTAAGGATATCAACACGAAGAGTACAAGTGTAACAATACCCTAGTGGTTTTATTTTCCCCCTCTCTGCACTGCAGAAAACGAAAAAGCAGCATTTTTGCAATGTTAATTATCTAGAGCATTTTTAATCCAATCATACAATATACCTCAATTACTGCCAGCAGTGCTATCTAATAGTTGACCGTATAACTTTCTTATTTTAATGAAACGCCCTAGCATAAAAGCCTGACTTTTCTCATGTCTTAGTACAAAAAGAACATGTAACGCTATTTCCACAAAATCAAAAAAACAGAACAACCCCCCTCCCCCCCCCCCCCCAAATCACCCAACAACATCAACAACCACAACAAATGAGAAAAAACACCGCACAAAAATACCCACACACTGGCAACCACATCTTCTTCATAATTTGATAGTGTTGTTTCTTTTGTTTACTTTGCACTCCAACCAAATAAAAAGCATCAATCTCAACAATATTTTTATTTTATTGTTTGTATTCTTTTGCGTCTGTTTTCTCATTTCTTTCTAGTTTCAGCGAAGAATATCAACTTACAAGTTAAGCCTTGATTGAAAAAAAATCAGTCACTAAAAAAAATAAATACATAAGCCAGACAAAAATCTAATGCACAAAAAATAGCAAAAATGTGCAGGCAAATGAAAATAATATAATCTCAAAAAAGATTTTATATTAATTGCCTTACATAAAAATACGCAGAAGATACACGCGGTCTGCTACAAAAAACGAGGGTGTGTGTGTGTGTGTGTGTGTGTGTGTGTGTGTGTGTGTGTGTGTGTGTGTGTGTGTGTGGTGTGTGTGTGTGTGTGTGTGTGAAGTCAAAGTCAAAGTCAAAGTCAAAGTCAAACTTTTATTTTCAGATGGAACATTGAATAAGCAGTGCATTTGCTTTTTTCATCAAGCCATCTATCTAAAGAAAAAAAGAAAGAAAAAATGATTATATGTAGACATAGAATAATAAACCTAATCAATGATAAACCATACAAATCAAACTAGAAAAGACAATAGCATAAACATACATGGAATTAAAAACAAAAGAAAAAACCCTGAACAATATTGAACCATACAATTCACATAATTCAAAAATCGTGTGTGTGTGTGTGTGTGTGTGTGTGTGTGTGTGTGTGTGTGTGTGTGTGTGTGTGTGTGCACGCGTGCGTGTGTGTGTGTGTGTGTGTGTGCGCGGCGTGTGTGGGTATGTATATCTGTGTGTCTGTGTATGACTGCGCATGAACTTGCGTGCAAGTGTGCATGTGTGTGTGTGTGTGTGCATGCAAGTGCATGCATGTGTACGTAGCTATGAGAGCATACGCTGGATACGTTCATGTACTTGTATTGTGAAACTACCCGGTGATCCCGTTTTTTCCCTGTACTTTTCCTTCCTTTTCTTCGTGCTGTCCCTTATATAGGCACTGTTAACATACTTAGAAGGAAGAAGAAGAATGAAAACTAGGAATAAACACGCATCTAAGTGCAGTGCCTTGTCTTGGTGATAAATGATGTCTTTTCCAAATGCGAATTTCACTCTCTCATTCTCGACAGGAGCTCTATCATTCTTCTCTTTCATTTCAAGCAGTAAAGGGGACAA
Source organism: Rapana venosa (assembly GCA_028751875.1). Lineage (NCBI taxonomy): Eukaryota > Metazoa > Mollusca > Gastropoda > Neogastropoda > Muricidae > Rapana > Rapana venosa. Next base: position 35,354,622 of record CM054144.1, read on the forward strand.
GAAAAACACATACACACACAAACTTTCAAGCACACACATACACACACGCACGCACACACACACACACATACATACACACACGCACGCAAGTACACACACAAATATGCGTTTGTACTTGCGCGTGGGAGCGTGCACGATCGCTCGCTTAGTCCCAGGTTACTTATTTTTGATTGTCACTATCTGAAATTACCATTTATGTGTACCTTAAAAAAAAGAAATACTTTTTTGACAAAACGAGGCAAAAGACTAAGAAAATGAAGCTATGATTACTATGAAATAGAGGTTATTAAGCAATCATGTCTAAAAGATTTATGGCAACAAGTGATGCCTGTTTGCCACCACCACCCCTCCCTCCTCCACCGGGGGGAAAAACCCATCAGAGCTAAACAAAAGAAGGCAGGTTTTAATATGTTTGCAGAAACTCTTACCAGTTCTTGATTCCCTGTGTGGAAGACATTTACCAGCTGCGTCATCATGATCATGTGTGGTTGGAACGTATAAGGTATCCCTGTGGGTTGTTTTTTTAAACTGAATAAAAGATGTGCCGAAATAATTCGCATGCCCTGAGCCTGTCAAGCAGAACTACACCGACCTTGCTTTTGTAATGTGTTCTCTGTCTTTGTCAAAGTCAAAGTCAAGTCAAAGTCAAAAACACTTTAATCATCCCATGAAGGGCAATTACAATACTGACAGGCAGATTGATACACATAAAAAATCTCAAAGACACAAAAAGCTATATTTCATATTGGTTAAAACATTCCAAAATGACTTCAAATAAAATGTCACGAACACACACACACACACACCAACACACACGCGCGCATGCGCGCGCACACACACACACACACACGCACGCACACACATCAATTGTGAACACAATTTTAAACCCATTGACTAGAAGACATAAAAACTTATTTTTTACGCACGCATATACATAGCACGTACACACGCACGTACGTGCATGTACGATCACACCCACGCACACCCACACCATACACCAATGTATGAAGTCAATGCTTTAAGACCGTTGACTAGAAGACAGACTTATTTTACACCCCCACGCACCCCCCCCCCCCTCCCCGACACACACACACAATTATGTATTGACTACACTTATAACAATGACAATCAGGCAAGTAATTCAGAGAAATGTAAAAACTAGGTAGTCAACATCATTGTGAATTCAGAATTCGAATGCTTACTGGCACAAACATTTTCTTTTTCTGTTAGTTTTGCTGTTGTCCGATGTCTCTGTCCGTGTTTGTTCCCGTGAGTGTTTTGCTTTACTGTGTGCATGGGCGTGCGCGCGTGTGTGTGTATTTGTGCACAGAGAGAGAGAGAGAGAGAGAGAGAGAGAGAGAGAGAGAGAGAGAGAGAGAGAGAGAGAGAGAGAGAGAGAGAGAGAGAGAGAGAGAGAACAAATACTCACTCAACGTCTGTTCAGATTACTGTGCATAGGAGCATATGTATACGAGTGCGCATAAACGTTCTTTAGCACGCGCATTTGAATATGCGTAATTAAACATGTGTACACAAAAGCATATGTGTGGATGCATGCACCTATTTGACTCACTTTGCTTGCTTTCTCGTGTAAGTATTGCTGCTTGTGCAATACCTATTGAGATTTTTTTTCTAAAACCAGTAATGTAAAACAAAGATATCCATAGAAGCACAAAAACTAGGACTAGCTTGCATGACAGCATCCAGATAGGACAGAAAGATCTCTGAACTCAGAGAGAGATAGAGAGAGAGAGAGAGAGAGAGAGAGAGAGAGAGAGAGAGAGAGAGAGGGAGAGAAAGAGATAGAGAGAGAGAGAGAGAGAGAGAGAGAGAGAGAGAGAGAGAGAGAGGAGAGAGAGAGAGAGAGAGAGAGAGAGAGAGAGAGAGAGAGAGAGAGAGAGAGAGAGAGAGAGAGAGAGAGAGAGAGAGAGAGAGAAGAGAGAGAGAGAGGTGAAAATCAGAATATCGAAAATAAAAATGTCGATGACAACAGACGACCCACCGTGCAGTCCTGCACCACAACGTTTAAACGGGCATCAGCATTGCGTGACAGGGTGATGGACATTTAACAGTTTCATTGTCTGCCTGCACTATCAATACCTTACACAGCAACGATGGTCACGTTATGCTGGATGCACATACTGATGTCGATATTTCTGAGGTCTTAACTTTACAATGCTCAATGTCAAGACAGAGATAGCGTTGAGCTGAAAGCTGATGGAATCAGGACTTGAATTGAGCAAAGTTCGGGTTTGGAAGGCACTTTTATTGTTCTTTATTTTTAGTATAATGGATTAAGCACGTTTAAAAAAAATCCTCGTGTGGATAAGTTTTGTAATTTGTCATCAGTTACCACCGGCATAAAATGGGTTTCTCTTCCAAAAGGTGAAACAGGTGTTAATGAATGCGCAAGATGTCTGCAGGCATCTAATCATGTTTAGGAATTTCAACAGCAAAACCAGTCTGGGAATGAATAACACGATCTAAACATAAAATGTCATGTATCAGATCAGACTAACACATTGCCCAGGCCAGACTAAACATCAGGACAATTGAAAGGAAAAAATACTTTTCCAAAGCTGCTTGATTGTGTTGCGGTTATTTAGTCATAGTAGCATGTAATACAAACATTTTCGGTAACTATCTGTAGTTGAGTCATCAAACAGCTGTACAGCGAGGCCACCAGTGCAGTTACTACAACAACAACATTGGAGAATGGTTTCGAACAACAGTTGGAGTAAGGCAGGGCTGTCTACTCTCACCCACTCTTTTCAACATCTTCCTTGAGAGAATCATGGTTGATGCACTGGAACATCATGAAGGATCAGTCAGCATTGGTGGCAGAACGATCACAAACCTCCGCTTTGCAGATGACATTGATGGAATAGCAGGATTAGAAAAAGAGCTTGCCAGCCTAACAGAACACCTGAATAAGGCCTCCAAAACATACGGCATGGAAATCAGTGCAGAGAAGACCAAACTGATGACTAATAACACCAACGGCATTAGCACTGATATCAGGGTTAATGACCAGAAGCTGGAAACATTTCAAAGCTTCAAGTACCTGGGAGCCATTGTATCAGACCAGGGATCCATGCCAGAAGTAGTATGCAGGACTGCACAGACAATAACAGCACTGTCAAAACTAAACACCATCTGGAGAGATAAAAATATCTCACTTATCTCCAAGATCAGACTAATGCGCTCCTTGTCATATCCATATTTCTGTATGCCTGTGAATCATGGACCCTGACTGCAGATTTGGAGAGAAGAGTACAGGCGGTGGAGATGAGATGCTTACGGAGACTCCTTGGCATCTCCTACAAAGACCACATAAGCAACGAAAGCGTGCATAACAGAATCCAGCAAACCATTGGACCCTATGAGAACCTTCTAACGATTGTGAAAAAGCGTAAACTTAAATGGTATGGGCATGTCACAAGATCCAAAGGACTTGCAAAGACAGTTTTACAAGGCACTGTCCAAGGAGGAAGAAGAAGAGGCAAACCAAGGAAGAGCTGGGAGGATAACATCAGCGAATGGACAGGCCTAGAACTCAACAAACCCTGAGAAAGGCAGAACAGAGAGAGGAATGGAGGGAACTGGTTGTTGAGTCTTTGAGGGTTCCCCCACGGTCGTCAGACTACGGGACAGATAGATAGATCTGTAGTTGAACTCATGTGGCTGCATGCCAACCAAAATATGTTTCAATTTGGTACAAGCATACAGAATCCAATACAAGTACATTGTAGGAATAAATCAATATAGTAAAAGGTAAAGGTGTCACATAACCTATGAGGTCGTAGGGGAGTGAGGCATCAGAGACCTCAACTTCTCTAGGGGCCAGCATATTGAGAGAGGCGCCCATTTCCTATCCTTCGCTACTTTACCTTCCTGACCTTAAAGAGGAAGGTATCTATTTACAGCTGGGTCAACTGGGGGACTGTACTGAAGCCAAGGCGCGCAAACCGTCACCCATCCAAGAGGTAACCACGCTCGACGCTGCTTGACTTTAGCTTGGGGAAAGCGAGTGCTCTGACCACTGAGCTGTCCTATTCCCCGAAATCTATATAAGGACGCAAAAAAAGAGTGATGCATGGCAAGATGGAAATGACTTAAGACCCTTCATTTTGGAAGGAAGGTTATTTCGGAAAAGGAAGGCGAGGCCAGATCTAAGAGAAGACAAGAAGCAAGAGATGTGGCCGGAATTCGGAAATCCTATTTTGTGGGACTGGAGGCAGACATAGCGATGATTCATGGCCTAAATCACTGTATCAGACGACATGGAAACTATATAAGCCAGAGAATGAAAAGTTAGCTCAAGACTGCAGTCGGTGTATTTTCTCTGTAAGATATAGAAGGGTATCATGTCGCACTATTTTTTTTCCAGTGGTTTATAAGTATGGTGTTAGTGATATATCTGAGCTTCACACGTTACAGTCAGATTTAAACACAGATTTGACAGGGTGTCGTCAATTCATACACGTGGATTTCCAGATCTCATGGTCTGACTGCCAAAAATCCTGACTGAACCAAAGCTAGTTTGTCAAATATGCATTCTCATTCTTCGGGGGTGAGTAGAGGGATAAGAAGGGTGTAAGTTGAGCTGAAGATCTTTAGCGACCTGGAATTAACCACTGTAATAGTACTGTTTGGCTGTCAACGAAGCAATATCACTTTCAAACGTACACAGACTGCATGGAGTTTTGAAATGTTTACAAACGTTCTTTAAATGGAAATATTGAGGAAGATACAAATGTGTAAGGACATTGATCGAATTAAGTTGTCAATGCTTGGGTGTAGATTGACTCGTCTCAATCTCGTCAGATCTCTTACTCCTGAGCTCTCCCCTCTAATCGTACTCTTCTCTGTCACTCTCTCTCTCTTCATCTCTCTGCTCTGGTCTTCGTATGTCTACAACTTCTTCTCTTGCTTGCACAACACAACACAAACATATCATACAGTATCAACCTACATACACACAACACACACATACAAACATACAACACACAACATACAACATCATCACACACACTCTATACACTATTCTCCCTGCACACCACACCCTCTTCTACTCTCTTCATTCATATCATATTTTCTTATATTTTTCTCTCCTCTCACCTCTCTCTCTTTCTCTCTTCTCTCTCTCATCTATCTCTTCTATTCTCTCTCTCTCTCGTTCTCATCACTTCTCTCTTCAGAGGTATTCTAGATAGCACTGGTTGGTTCATAGAGGTATGGCCTTTCATAGATATGTAGGGTCTGGTGGATTTCAAAGGACACAGAAATCGCATCGATTTATGGATATCTGTCAGATTCGTTGCACTAGTGGAAAGAGAAAATGCTTTATAGCACTGCCAGACGTAGCAGTAAGCAGAAAAGGTAGTAGTAGTAGCAATGGAAGTAGACGTAGAAAAAGCGGCAGAGATAGCAGCAGCTACATTGTTAAACTTTTTTTTTTTGTTCTGAAAGAGGGGGATCAGTCACAGATATGTCAGCCTTTGTATGGAGTATTTGTGGTGACAAGAGAAGTCTTCATGAATGTGTGCGTGTATATATGTGTGTGTATTTGTTTGTTTGTTTGTTTGTGTGTGTGTGCATGCGTGCCTGTGTGTACATGCACGCGTGAGTGAATGCGACCGCGCTTGCTTGCTTGCGTTTGTGTGTGCGTGTATGTTTGCAAGTATGCTGTGTTTATATTTGTATCAACATGTGTATGTTTCTAGCTCATGTCCTTTGTCATGCCCTCTTCCCGTTCCCTCTGCCATCTTTTACATGTTCTTGTTTCCCAGCATGGAAACCGCCCCCACAAAGATAAAACAAAAACCAACTGTCGTGCTCTACCAGTCATACTTTTATAATAATAATAATGATAATAATAATAATAATAATAATAATATACGGAATTTATATAGCGCTGAATCTTGTAAAACAACACAAACAAATCGAAGCGCTTGCACTCAAATCATTTACACGCATGCAAGAAAGAATGTTTTGGTCACAGAAATATGTCACGATCAACATCGTGTTCTAGAAGAGAAATCGAGTCCATTTTTGCAGACGTTTTATTCACACAACTTTTCACCCAACGCAACAAATGCTGGTTTTTCTATATGCACGCTATAATGAGTCTTATACGTTTTTTCATTATTTTTTTCACTAGCCATAAATGCAGAACGTTTATATTCCTTTTAATTCTCATTTATTTCTGTTTCTTTTCTTGTTTTCAGAATGTTTTGGTCACAGAAATAGCAACATCGTGTTGTAGAAGAGAAATCGAGTCCATTTTTGCAGACGTTATAATCACGTATCATTCCCCATGGGAATTCCGGGGTTACTCTCAGAATGAAGAGCATTCTCACCTTGAGGAAATTCTGTGCTAGAAATTTCTCCTTTTTTATTACTCTTTTTGTTTCTACATGTATCCTTACCTCCCTCCCTCCCTCCCTCTGTTGTGTATCTGTATCTCTCCCTTTCTTATTGCTTACTTTCTGCCTACATAACCCATTCTCCTGCCTTTCTTTTCATGAATGTATTAAAAGTTGTTTTTATGAACTATCTGATGGGCTTCCCTGAAGTCGGAAGGCATTCACTTAAGGCCAGCAGACAGACCTCAAGCATAATTACACACACAGGAGACCAGGCACTGCGCATTTCACCCAGTCTGGCCATGTGGGCCTATCATGTATCAAGCATCTTGTGTACCTAGAAATGACTTTTCTTCTGGAGGTTTTGACCTGGGTGACTGAAGTAAGTTCATGCTGCTGGTAGACAAACAGTGTAGTTGAGGGAGAGAGGACAGGTTACGCTCCGGTATTAGCTTGTGGGCCATGTAGTATCTTCTACAAATTGCAAGTTGGAACATTTGGGTGATTTTTACTACTACTACTACTACTACTACTACTACTACTACTACTACTACTACTACTACTACTACTACTACTACTACTACTACTAACAATAATAATAATAATGTATGGAATTTATATAGCGCTGAATCTTGTAAACCAACAAATCAAAGCGCTTTTTACAGAAATGTTTAAAGTATGAAAAAATGCATGGTATTATTGTTTTTCTAGGATTGAAGACATAGAGAAAAATACAGGTCAGACGAGAAAGTTGGAAATGATCATCAAATAACGACTGCTTGTGTTCCTACAGTGTTGACCCTGCGCATACATATTGCGGTAAGGAAGCTAGCAGATGACAAAGGACTGAGGGGGCACAGTGTTTCCTGAATTCTTTAAAAAGAAAATAAAACCTACCAAATTTTGTGCAAAATCACATGAATTTTTAATCAAAGACTAGTCTTTCACAAAAGGTGGTTTTCATTTCTGTGCATGTTTTAAGTACGTCCGAAATGAATTTAAAAGTCGTAGGGAAGAACAGAAGGAAAAGTGCAAATTTTAATAGCGTAGTGTAGCCAAAACAAACCAACACCCACTACCATCTTTGCCAAATGACATATCCCTGACTAACACCACACAGGCCCCCGCCAAAAGAAAGGGAACTAATCACAGACAGCTGTGGTTGATTTCCCCCTGTTGTGGCCATGATGGCGCGAAATGAAGTCATTTCTGGTTCTGTCTGGGGCTGGAGGTCCAGAGAGAGATCTGGCCGCGTCACGTAGTGCAATGGAGACTTGTTTTCACCCAGCTCTCCCTAAGATAACAGGTCATGTGCTGTATGGTAAACAGGCCTGGGAGGAACGTGAGAGAAAGGAGTATAAGGAGTCGTACGGACAATATGGAAGGAAGTAAGGTAGTGGCAGGTTGGTTTGTTTTAAAAAAAAATTGGAATGTCTGTTATTCTGATAGAGGCAGAGAGTGAAGATGGCGATGGTAGAGAATCCATTGGTCAAGAGAGATGAGACAGGATGGACTGCAGTAGGGGATTGAAAAAAGCTACCAGTACGTGTATATGTGGATATATATATATATATAATATATATATATATATATATATATATATATAATATATATATATATATATATATATATATATATATATATATATATATATATATATATATATATATATATATATATATATAATGTGTGTGTGTGTGTGTTAGTCTGTCTGTGACATAGACACTTAAAACAGCCTTGCAGTGCACTACTTTAATTTAGGATTGTCTTTTCAGGCTAACAAAGTCATTTGTGGAAAGGGTGTTTTATGTGCGCTTTTGATTTCATTTGTTAATCCAGGATTCTTCTGGGTTTTTTTCTACTTCTCTGATAGGTTGATTTGTAGTGGTTGCTATTTACTTTGTTGTACAACCCAATATTCAATTTACAAAAGTGAAGTTTTTGTATAGTGTTTTTCTTTTGGTTGTATTTTTGGGCGGATTTTTCAAACTCAAAATTCAAAGTTCTGGCTGCGTGTTCACAACTGCACGCACACACAAACGCACAGAGAGAGAGAGACACACACCATCTCAGTCACAGCTTGCCTTTTCTAGTTAAATCTTCCTAAATTTGTCTTTTCCCGCTACATAATTATTTCTTCAAAAATGCTAGGTATATTAGCACAGTGCACAGCAAACTAATTTAAAACAATCACAACAACTAATGCTGCACACTCTTGTGTTAAACTTAAAAGTTCACCCCCCCCCCCCCCCTCAAACAAAAAAACACCCCACCCTATGTATAGCTAAAATGTTGCGTGTGAATGCCACAGAAACACAGTTACAACAGATACAGAGAGTTATATCCATTCAGTTTATTTTTATTTTTCTTCAAAGGGAGAAACAGTTAAAGTCCCAAGACCCCCTAGTGAAAGGAAACTAGCGCTGGCCTCATCAGCGTTCTTCGCTGTGGGAACACATGGAAACAGACCCATGTTTTATTGTAACAGCGCTCCTGGAAATGGCTCCTAGGTTGTTCTCAGTGCAAAGGACAGGAGTGAAGTGACTTTTTTCTTTGAAACGACTTAAGTGCTTTATAAATAATAATCATGATAATAATAATAATAATAATAATAATAATAATAATAATAATAATAATAAAAAGTAATAATAATAATACATGGAATTTATATAGCGCTATATCTTGCAACAAAAGAAATCAAAGCGCTTATAAATAGATGACAACATCTCAAAAAATAAAAAAATAAAAAAACGCATGCAAACAAGTGTCGTGTTTAGACACCATCTCCGAAGTCGGAATGTGGCTACCTTCACGGTGGGTTCAAAACGGTCGCATAGGTAAAAATCTTACCTGGGTGAACTTGAGTCAGGCCGGAATCTCTTTTCCTACAGGTATTAATTCTTGAAATTTCACTTGTCTTTTACAAGTGTAGATTGTATCTTTTAAAAACATGCGTATACTTAAAAAAATAGTCTTGGTTTTTTTAAAAATACTGTTTGCTTATCGTTTTTGTGATGAATTCTTGTTTTTCTGTTCCTGTTAGTGTTGATATTATTTTTGGGGTGTATTGCTGTTAGATTTATTCTCCTGTTGAATTTGTTTGTAATCCTCCATATCCCAAAAAGGAGTGATAGGAATTAATCTGAATCTTGAATCTTGAATCTTGAGTGTGTGTTGTGTGTGTGTGTGTGTGTGTGTGTGTGTGTGTGTGTGTGTGTGTGTGTGTGTGTGTGTGTGTGTGCATTCTAATGTATGCACATGTGTGAACGTGCATGTACATGTATAAGCAACTTGTAGATAACGAAGTACACATTCAAGCATCTGTGGCAGCATGTGTTTGAGCAACTGTAAAATCCAAGCATTTGCTCATGAATACCTGTCTCTCTGACCTACTGTTTCCTTCCATGTTATTGTAAACAAAACCCCCATTATTGAAGAACAGGCTCAGATATGGTATTAAGCACATACAGCTATGTATTAATGCAAAACAAAAAGAAGAATCATGGGTGCATGCAAGTTTTCGTGCGTGTGTTTGTGTGTGTGTGCGTGCTTGTGTGTGTGTGCATGACACTGTGCGTGCGTACGTGGGTACGTGCGTGCATGTGTGTGTGCGTGCGTGTGTGTGTATGTGTGTGTGCTCGATTGCATGCTTGCGAGCGTGTGTGTGTGTGTGTGTGTGTATGAGTGTATGTTTGCTAGTGAGAAGAAAATTAAACTACTGAAAGAAAAATGCAGCTAGATATTGCAGGCCTGAAGCACAATAGTTTTTAAAAAACACCGTGAAGAAAAAAACAACAACCCACCAACTGCTCTGAACAGAGCAGGACGGTGTGGAGGGAAGCTGTTTCACTCCCTGTCAGCGCCATCAATACTTCCCTGACAGCAGGTGAGGGTCTCGCCCCGCTGCTCCTATAGATAACCTGACAGACACCTCAGTGGCTACACAGTGACCATGCTGAATGCTAAGACGGAAATAATCCATGACTGAATGGGAGTGGCTGGAAGCAGGAACAGAATGGATCTATAGAGTTGAGGTTTGGTGTGTGTGTGTGGTTGGGGGGGGGGGAGGTATTGAGGGACATGGAACAATCAGACCAGAGAGGCCAAGGGGTACAAGGTCATTACGCTCTGTGAGGCCATGTAGGATTTCTTTTTTCACAGCTGCTGGGTTCTTTTTTTGTTTTCTTTGTGTCGCAGGAATATGAGAACAATGCTTCATGTTTGAGTCGTTGCTGTTAGAGCTTAATGTCAGGTCTGTGCTTTGTGATACTGAATGAAGTTTGTGAAATAGGTACAGAAAAATAACTATTTATATCACCTCCTCTCCCCCCCCCCCCCCCCCTGTCCATCCTACTGGCATGAACATGTTTTGAGTTCAAGTTGTGAGAAAAGAAGAGTAGTAAAAGCAATAATGTGACTAGCAACGATGAGTTATGTTGACAAACTAATGAAAAAGACAACACAATATTTATGAGAGAGATAGACAAGCTGACAGACAGAAAGACATATAGATAGATAGATAGATAGATAGATAGATAGATAGATAGATAGACAGATAGATAGATAGATTGAGAGAGAGAGCAGGTGCGCGTGCATGCTTGTGTGTGTGATTTATTTATTCATTTATCTATTTATTATTTTGAGGAAAATTGAATAAGCACTCACGTCCATTTTTACATCCAGTCGCCATGTGAATGCAGTTTTGTAAAATTTGTCATCAGTTCCCAACGACACACAATGGCCTACTCTTCCAAAAAGCGGAACGGGTTTAACGTGTGTGCAAGACGTTCTGCGTGCGCTTGTACACGGGAACTCGGCTTATAGTCTCATCCAAAGGACTTTTGGGGAGAGTGGATTCGGCACTGATTTTAACTCCAGAGGGAAAATCCACGTGAAGGAGATTCGAACCCGGGTCAGCAGATCACGAGTGTGTGTGTGTGTGTGTGTGTGTGTGTGTGGTTTATTTTCTGTTTTCCTTTTGTAGATCTTTTTCGGAGATTACGATCATACGAGCTAATAAATATAAGACACAGCTAAACAAATTAACACAAGTGATCAGCAAATAATAAAGCAAATAAATTCGTTTAAAAAAAAGACACAAACCGTAAACTGATATTTAAAGAATTTCCATCATTGCTGTTTTTGCCTTTTGTAATAAACATATAAACCAAGCCGCAATGTTGAGGAGATGTAGTTGATTATTGTTGTTCAATCACAAGATATAGTGAACTAATAAAAAAATATATTTTCAGGGAGGAATGAGTGCTCTGATAATAGTAGAGATCTAAGTGAAAACAAATTCGGAACCCAAAAACAGCAATTTCAATACCGCCCAGCCGCCTCCCTTCCCCCTCCCCCCTCCCCCCACAAAGAAACAATCATCACGTCTGATTGCACCTTGTGTTTGCCTGACGAGCATTGAACAAATATCCAATTGCACCAAGGAAGTTCAGAGCAAACCAGTGTAGAACTGAATAGCCAGCTCTGACAGCAAAAAAGAAAAAAAACCGATGCTGTCAATTTTGGGGGGATGAGAAAAATGGCCATAAGGCAGACCTGCCAAAACGAGGAACAGGCTCTGTATCAACTTTGAGGATATTGAAATGAAACCCCCTTTCCTCTCCAAGGGTGGTTTTATTGTGCTGTGCTCATTTTGATCATGGTGGCCTGAAATGAAGTCATTTCTATGAGCGTCTAGAGCTCAGGGCTTGGCAGTTGCTTGATGGCACAGTGTTTTTTGGGGGCTGGTAAGAACCCCGCAAAACAGCTACCAGCTAATAAGAAAGAGAAGCTGAATGTTAGAATGAAAAAAGACCAGCATGGGAGCAGGAGATGCAAGATGAGACAGATGATGAACTCGTCAGATTGTTAAAAGCTTTATTTCCAAAAGGATCATGATATGGAACAAGAAGACAAAACGCAAGAGATTTGGGAACAGATTAAGATATGTTATTCTTTGTGGCTGCAGGCAGGAGCTCTGTTGACTCATTGATTTGTTCATTGTGTCAGAAAACACAAAAACATTATTAACTCAGGAACAAAAGTAAGCTAGATTAAGATCGCAGTGTATGTTTACAACACATAAATACTGTAAACTCAGGAGCCAAAGTAAGCTATGTCAAGATTGCAACAGTGTATGTTTACAGTGCATATATACTGTAAACTTAGGAATGCAAGTAAACTAAATCAGGATTGAAGACAGTCCACGTAAACTGTTATACATGAGATAGTTTCATGTTGCTAGTTATTTAGTGTTTTTTCAGTATTGATTTCTCTCGTAAAGCTGTGCTTGATTCGCTGTTGCCAGTCTGTAACAGGATTTGACAGGATCTGGTGAACTACATATTATATTTTCTGATATAACTGACTGCTTCACAAAGTAATAGCCATGTTTGAATGCCCTCTTTGTGTAACTGACAAATATTGTGCATACATCAAATCTCTATGAGGAAGTCCACTAGCAAACTCAGTTAGAGCTGAACGACTGAACCTGGCAGAAGAATAGGGGGGATTGACAGGAGATGAAGGGATTCAACCAGTCCCAATCCCATAAGCAGGCGTGTTCTGTATTATTTCTGACTTCATGGGAATAACTTTCTTCCTAAAGCTGGACTTGATCCATTGTACTTATTTTGGCAATGGTATTATGAGATTAGGTAATTTATATAAACAGTTAGCACTATGCACAAAACAGTTGCATGATGACAAAAACAGTGTTACAAGTAGGTATGAGCACACACAATTCACTACTAACTGATGATGACTGAATGTGAAAAATGGAAACAGAAAACAAACTATAGGAGATATAGAGCCAAACAGAAACGATTGTCAACTGTTCAGTAGGAAAAAAAGAAATAGCATGGAAAATGGATAGATTGGAAACTAGGAAGAGGCCAAGGGCTAGGGAAGACAAGACACAAAAGATGTGGAAGAGATTCGGAAATCCCATTTTGTGGAGCTGGGGTCAGCATCATTCCTGATTCATGGGCCAAATCGCTGCATCAGACAACACGGAAATGCACTAAGCTTAGGAATGAAATCAACATTAGCTAAAGACTACAGACAGAGCGTCTCCGTCTTGGTCTGAGATGGGTGGATAGACTTTGTGGCGCAAGCACTGGGTGAAATGTGTAAACCATTTCTGGTGCTCAGATTGTATGCAGGTATTTCTGTACCATCTATAGTGTATGCTAGTGTGTCTGTGTCATTCCAACCCCCAGCTATAAATCTGCCTTAACTTTCTATGAAAAGTGGACATATTTATAGTGTTTGATGTAATAATATGCGTGCACACATAAAACCTTAGTCAATAGCCTCATTCAAAGAACATAATTATTACAGTGGAATAGGAGCGCAATAGTTAGGAGGGTCTATTTAAGTGACCAAGCCCACCTAATCGTTTTCTCTTTCTGCCTTGACTTTTACATCGATAGACTAAGCACAGCACCTTTCATCAACTAGGCTTACTGAAACTTAAGCCAATGACCTGCCATTTTAGAGCAATTATCATTTCCATTCCCGTATTGACTTAGCCATCTTACATGTAGCGCAAACTGAGGTGCAAACATCGGTTCTTTCAATGCACAAGCTATCTTCATTTCTATCCATTTTCCAGTTTGGGCTGCAAGGAGGAGAGTAGAGACTGTATAATACATTACTAGATTCTTGGTGGCAGGACTAAATCTTGCAGTAAAGGGTTTACTGGCTACATACGTAAACTATACTGTGTGTTTTGTTCTCTAGACACAAGCTTCAACAGTGACCCATAGCTTCATTTGTATGTCTTTTTTTCAATCAAAAATGATTCCTAAATTTAAAGTTTTGTCTTTTGCATTTATCTTTTAAATGATGTTTTGAATAAACAAAATGTTACCCCCTCCCCTAACCTATAAAAGTGAACTATTCAACAATTGGGGTATCAATGCTTGATGGTGTTTTAAATAATGCTTCACGCATCCATTGCTCTATTGATGACCTTTCTTATGGAAATTTGAAATGGATGACTTAATCTTAATGAAAAATAGTAAATAATAATAGTAATAGTCTGCTACAAGAAGGTGGGCAAGTGGAGAGAGAGAGAGAGAGAGAGAGAGAGAGAGAGAGAGAGAGAGAGAGAGAGAGAGAGAGAGAGAGAGAGAGAGAGAGAGAGAGAGAGAGAGAGAGAGAGAGAGAGAGAGAGGAGAAGAGATAAAGAGAGAGAGAGAGAGAGATAGAGAGAGAGATGAAGAGAGAGAGAGGAAGGGACAGTGAGAGAGAAAGAGAACAAAAAAACCCCAACAAATTAACCAACCCTACCCCACCTTTACCATAAAGCAGTACCTTAACTAACACCACACAGTCCCCAACAGAAAGAAAGGGAACTAATCACAGACAGCTGTGGTTGATTTCCCCCTGTTGTGGTCACGATGGCGCAAAATGAAGTCATTTCTGGTTTTGTCTGGGGCTGGAGGTCCAGAGAGAGGACTGGCGGCGTCACATAGAGCGCCTGGAACCAGCCCTTGCTGAAAGTAAGCCCTAAAATAGTAGACAGGACAGTGTCTAGTAAACACACGCTGAGGGTGAACGTGGAAGAAAGAAGAACTGAAAGCAACAGTAAGGATACTTTGAAGACAGGAGAGGCAGTGGTGGCAGAGCTGGTCTGAATTAGGAATGTTTGTCTTTCTGAGGAGCAACAAAAGAGCGGAGAGAGAGAGAGAGAGAGAGAGAGAGAGAAGAGAGAGAGAGAGAGAGAAGAGAGAGAGAGAGAGAGAGAGAGAGTGAGAGAGAGAGAGAAAGAGAGAGAGAGACAGAGAGAGAGAGGGGAGAGAGAGAGAGAGAGAGAGAGAGAGAGAGAGAGAGAGAGAGAGAGAGAGAGAGAGAGAGAGAGAGAGAGAGAGAGAGAGAGAGAGAGAGAGAGAGAGAGAGAGAGAGAGAGAGAAGGAAATGAGCTAAAATAAGGATGAAAGAGGATGGATGAGGTATGTGGGAGGTGAGACAGGGCGTGATATGGTACAGCCTGGAGGGAACTGTCTCTCTCTCTCTGTCTCTTGCTCTCTCTCTCTCTCTCTCTCTCTCTCTCTCTCTCTCTCTCTCTCCCTCTCTCTCTCTCTCTCTCTCTCTCTCTCCCTCTCTGCCTTCCTCTTTCTCTTATAATTTCTGTCTCTCTGTCTCTGTCTCTCTCTTTCTTTATGAGTAAGAGAGAGAGAATGTATGTGTGTTTGCGTGCATGTGTTTGAGTGTGGGTGCGTAAGTGTGTGTGTGTATGTGCGTGTGTGTGTATGTGTGTGTGGGTGTGTATGTGTGTGAAAGAGCGAGTATGTGTGTTTGCGTGCATGTGTTTGAGTGTGGGTGCGTGAGTGTGTGTGTGTGTGTGACACTGTGCTTGCGTGCGTAAGTGTGCGTATGTATGTGTGTGCTCATATGCGTGCTTGCGTGCGTTTGTACGTGCATGCATGTGTGTGTGTGCATGTGTGTATGCCTGCTAGTGAGAAGAACATTAAACTAATGAAAGAAAATTGCAGCTAGATATTGCAAGCCTGAAGCACAATAGATTTAAAAAAAACCCCGTGAAGCAACAAAAACAACAACAACCAACTGCTCTGAACAGGGCAGGACGGTGTGGAGGGAAGCTGTTTCACTCCCTGTCAGCGCCATCAATACTTCCCTGACAGCAGGTGAGGGTCTCGCCCCGCTGCTCCTATAGATAACCTGACAGACGCCTCAATGGCTACACAGTGACCATGCTGAATGCTAAGACGGAAATAATCCAGGACTGAATGGGGGTGGGTGGAAGCAGGAACAGAATGGATCTATAGAGTTGAGGTTTGGGGATGGCGGAGGGAGGGTGTGGGCGAGGTATTGAGGGACATGGAACAATCAGACCAGAGAGGCCAAGGGGTACAAGGTCATTACGCTCTGTGAGGCCATGTGTCAGGAAAAAACAAAACAAAAGAAGGATTTCTTTTTTCACAGCTGCTGGGTTTTTTCGTTTTCTTTCTGTCGCAAGGTATATGAGAACAATGCTTCATGTTTGAGTCGTTGCTGTTAGAGCTTAATGTCAGATTTGTGCTTGTGATAGTGTATGAAGGTTGTGAAATAGGTAGGGAACAAGCTATTTATATCACCTCCTCCCCTTCCCCCGTCAGTCCTACTGGCATGCACATGTTTTGAGTTCAAGTTGTGAGAAAAGAAGAGTAGTAAAAGCAATGATATGACCAGCAACGATGAGTCATGTTGACAAACTATTGAAAAAGACCACACGATATTATAAGAGAGATAGACAGACAGACAGACAGACAGACAGACAGATAGATACATAGATAGATAGATTGAGAGAGAGAGCAGGTGTGCGAGGTGTGCTTGTGTGCGTGATTTATTTATTTATTCATTTATCTTTTTATTATTTTGAGGATAATGGAATAAGCACACATGCCTTTTTTTACATCCAGTCCGCATGTGTATGTAGTTTTGTGAATTTTGTCATCCGTTCCCACCGGCACACAATGGCCTATTCTTCCGAAAGGTGGAATGGGTTAAACGTGTGTGCAAGACGTTCTGCGTGCGCTCACACACGGGAACTCGGTTTATAGTGTCATCCAAAGGACTTTTGGGGAGAGTGGATTCGGCACTGATGTTAACTCCAGAGGGAAAATCCACGTGAAGGAGATTCGAACCCGGATCAGCAGATCACGAGTGTGTGTGTGTGTGTGTGTGTGTGTGTGTGTGTGTGTGGTGTGTGTGTGTGTGTGTGTGTGTGTAGTTTATTTTCTGTTTTCCTTTTGTAGATCTTTTTCGGAGATTACAATCATACAAGCTAATAAATATAAAACACAGCTAAAAAAAACCCCAAGTGATCAGCAAATAAGAAAGCAAATGAATTCTGTAAAAATTTACACAAATCGTCAGCTAATATTTAAAGCATTCTCATCATATAAACCAAGTCACAATGTTGAGGAGATGTAGATGATTATTGTTGTTTAATCACAAGATATAGTGAACTAATAAAAAGTATGTTTTCAGGGAGGAAAGAGTGCTGTGATAACAGTGGAGATCTGAGTGAAAACAAATTCTGAACCCTAAAACAGCACTTTCAATACCGCCCAGCCCCTCCCTTCCCCCTCCCCGCACCCCCTCCCTCCCTCCCCACAAAGAAACAATCATCACGTCTGACTGCACCTTGTGTTTGCCTGACGAGCATTGAGCAAATATCCAATTGCACCAAGGAAGTTCAGAGCAAACCAGTGTAGAACTGAATAGCCAGCTCTGACAGCGAAAAAGAAAAAAAAAGATGCTGTCAATTTTTTGGGATGAGAAAAATGGCCATAAGCCAGACCTGCCAAAACGAGGAACAGGCTCTGTATCAACTTTGAGGATATTGAAATGAAACCCCCTTTCCTCTCCAAGGGTGGTTTTATTGTGCTGTGCTCATTTTGATCAAGGTGGCCTGAAATGAAGTCATTTCTATGAGCGACTAGAGCTCAGGGCTTGGCAGTTGCTTGATGGCACAGTGTTTTTTGGGGGCTGGTAAGAACCCCGCAAAACAGCTACCAGCTAATAAGAAAGAGAAGCTGAATGTTAGAATGAAAAAAGACCAGCATGGGAGCAGGAGATGCAAGATGAGACAGATGATGAACTCGTCAGATTGTTAAAAGCTTTATTTCCAAAAGGATCATGATATAGAACAAGAAGACAACATGCAAGAGATTTGGGAACAGA
>CM054144.1:35377683-35410183 GCA_028751875.1 Rapana venosa
CACACACACACACACACATCCCCCATCAAAAACAGACAAACTGACAGACAGACAGATAGACAAACACACACACACAAACACACACACACACACAGAGCTATCCAAAATCACAAAAAAAAACAATCACGTTACATCATGTTTAATTCAATTATATCAAAATTAATGATACCCTGCTTCACAACTGTACCCAGGCGATTTAAAGCTTGACGCTGTGTAAATCAGGTTTATGTTTTACGTCCAACATTCTAAACAGACAGAACATGAGTCACAGCTAATTTTTTGGGTATGATTCAACTGCTGTGGCGCATTGGTTAGCTCAATGATTTCTGACTGAACAATCGCAGGTTCAAATCTCATTGGAGACAGTGGTTGTTTTTTTCTCCACAAAATTTGGCCAGATCGTACACACTTGCCAACACATTGATTATAATATACTGACTGACATAACTTGGCAAACATCAGTTAGCAATGCCAGAACAAGACCAGAGGCAGATAGTAACTCAGATTACTTGCTTGTGTTCAGGAAGATAAGATAAGAAGCAATCAAACAGAAACAAACGCCCGAACCTTGCAAATGAAATCTGTTTGAACTGCGTGTGACTGAAGCTGAAAGTGTGTATGAAAAGTACCTGTGGGATAGAGAGTACTAGTAATCACACAACCTCATTGTTTATTGTATATATTGCAATTTATATGACATTAAACAATATCTAAACAGCAATGAGCGTGGTTACTAAAGCAGATGGATGACCGTTTGTGGTCCTTGACTTCAGGACAGCTCCTACAGTTCACCCAGCTGTAAATGGGTACCTGCCCTCTTTAGGGTCAGGGAAGGTAAAGCAGTGAGGGAGAGAGAGATGGGCGCTGCCCTGAATATGCTGGCCCGTAGAGAAGCTGAGGTCTCTGACACCTTGCTCCCCAACGATCACATACATTATGGTACTCCTTTACCTTTACCTTTTAAACGATATTAATAGCAAAGCAAAAAAAAAGTGAAAAAGCAAAAAAAAAGGCAAACACTTGAAAGAAAACCCAACAAAACATAAAAACCAGCGTACTGACCACAGCAATTGGGATAACCGTGATGACAATGATGATAATGGTTTTGCTAATAATAATAATAATAATAATAATAATAATAATAATAATAATAATAACAATAATAATGACAGTACCAATAATAATGAAAAAATACAAATATATAATAATGAAAATAAATGATACTGTTACCACTCCTCCTCCTCCTTCCCTCCTCCTCCTCTTACTCCTCCTCCTACTGCTGCTGCTGCTGCTACTGCTACTACTACTACTACTACTACTACTACTACTACTACTACTACTACTACTACTACTGCTACTAGTACTGCTACTACTACTGCTACTACTACCTCTACCACCACCAACGAAAACAACAACAAAAACCACATACAGAATTAGTAAAGCGTGGAATCTTGTAAAGGATACAAATCAAAGGGATTGCATTCAAAACATTCACACGTGTGCAACAGTACACAAAAGTAAACCGATTTTGAATACACACACACACACACACACACACACACACACACACACACACACACACACACACACACACACACACACACACACACACACACACACACACACCGTGCTTAGGGAGGGTGATGGAGATGTAGTTGTCTACTGAAAGTAGGAACATATAAGAGGTTTAACTATAGGGGAATGTCGTAGGTCGGAAATAAGTGTGTCTTGAATAAGGAATTGAATGTATCAAAAGCAGGCTTTTGGCAAAAAGAGAGCCGGGAGTTATTCCAGGTGGATGGACCAGAAATAGAGGAAGAGGGAAGGCCAACAGTGTAATGTTTGAATCTAGGCTCGTAGAAAAGTAAAGTACTTGTGAACAGCACGAGCAACCCCACTGCTAAAAATTACATGAACGGCCAGCAACTGGAGGAGGTAGACGCTTTTAAATACCTTGGCGCTACGCTCACAAAGGACGGGCAATCGACGACAGAAATCAAAGTCAGACTAGCCATGGCAACATCTTCCATGACAAAACTCACCACCATATGGAAAAGTAAAGAGATCAGTTTCCCAATCAAACTAAAACTCTACAAAGCCCTAATTCAGACTATCCTGCTGTACGGAAGTGAAACCTGGACATTGACTGCTGAAACAGCAAAGCGAATCCAGTCATTTGAAACAAAATGTCGTAGAAAACTGCTGGGCATATCCTGGAGAGAACGAAAGACCAATGAATTTGTCAAGAGTCAAATAACACGGCTGGCAGGTCCACAGGAACCCCTTCTCACCATTGTCAAGAAGAAAAAGCTGACATGGTTCGGCCACGTCACCCGCCACAACACTCTGCCAAAAACAGTACTGCAGGGAACACTCGAAGGTGGCAGAAAGAGGGTAGGACAGAACAAGTCATGGATGGACAACATCAGAGAATGGACCAGGATGAATGACTCGGCACTACTGCGCAGAGCCGAGGACCGAGATGGATGGAGGAGGCTTACCACGGCATCGTCTTTCGTGTCTCCCCCACGACCGCCAAGGTCACGGATCTGATGATGATGATGATGATTTGAAAGCACAAGGTATCTGCAGTAGAACGGAGGGAGCTAGATGGAGTATACAGGTGAAGACAGTTACAGAGATATAGGAGTGCAGCTTTGTAGAGACATTTGTAAAACATGGAACACATTTTATATTTTGCTCTTTGTGAGACATGTAGCCAGTAAAGAGATTTAAATGCAAGCGATACTAAATCATTTAAAGATAGCAACCCCACCTATCCCCTAACATACTCAAACCAGGCTAGTGATAACAACATTACAAACAGCAAAACTGTGTCAAAATGAGGAAAATCAGAATGTCTGAAATGAAACACAGGAGCTGTTTTGTTGAAAATAATAATAATAATAATGTGTGGAATTTATATAGCGCTGAATCTTGTAAAGCAACAAATCAAAGCGCTCACCATACCTATTACTGACTTTATGATCTGCAAATGACAACGTTCCCTTATACTGTTAATGGCTTAGTCCTAGAGATTTAAATAATTTTAGTTACATGCAGTGACAATTTCTCTTAGTATTCGCCACAAAAAAATCTCCGCCACAATATTTTGTTGTCTCCTCTCTCTAGTCTTGTCCACTTCCTCAGTCTCATCTTTCTTCTCGTTTCCATGATCGATCTTTATGCTTCATCTCTCTTTTCATCCACATTCCATCTCTCTTTCCTATCTTTTACCAATTGTCTGTCCTCTGTCAGAAATGCGAGGCATGCCAGAAACAGACCGAACCTACCACTGTCTTATCTGCTCCTACAACTCTTACTGTTACTCCCTTCTCCACTACTGTACACTCCCACCCGCCACCTGCTTATTATTTAGCACGCTGCCTTTAGGAGAGCTACTTTGCTGGAGCCAGTCCCTATCGGTCTCCCAGTTGCTGCCAGATCTCTCTATGGACCTCCAGCCTCAGACACAGCCAGAAATGACTTCATTTCGCGGCATCATGACCACAACAGGGAGAAATCAGCCACAGCTGTATGTGATTAGTTCCCCTTTCTTTTTGGCTCTTCTCTTAGTCAAGGTATTCCTTTGTGGCAAAGATGGGAATGGTTAAGTTTTTGTCTCCCGTGCTCCTATATTTCTCTTCTCCTTCATTTATTGGCTGACAGTACTTTGTCCTTTTTTTATGCAGATTTAGCCATACGTTCAACAACTTCGAGAGGAAAAGTCACATAAAAGTGTGTGAAGCTTGGACCCTAGAAAAACGTGGGATAAATGAAACCAGTTTATTCTCAGAAACTTTGGATATGGTTCTGAATAGAATGTTAACGTTTTCTTCATGCGATTTGAGATTTTGAGATTTTTTTTACATTTTCCCTTATACTTTGTTCTTTTTTTGCAAAGTTTAATGTCAAGAGACTGGAGAACTGTTGTCTAAAAATTAAGATTCCAAACAGAACAAACATTGTTTTCATTCAGGAATGGTTCTGTGCATTCTTGACAATACTCTTGGCCATGTCAACCAAGCATAATCCTGCTAAAGTGATCAACAGAAGAATATTATGCTAGTTAGTACCTGTAGTCCTATCACTTACCTCCTATCTCTCTTGTAGAGGAAATAAAATCAATGTAAGCATCTCTATCCTTTAGGACAGAAAGTTTAGTTCCACACAAATATTACTGATGTTTTCAGTTCATGGTTAAACATGTCTGATAAAACTCAGGATGGAATTGATAGTTGTAAGGTTGGCAGATGTTGCCATAGAACAGATTATTTTCATATATATTTTTTCCAGATGATGGTCTCATTTGCGGGAGGAAGGCAGACTAGAAGGGCTCATTCCAAGACACCCACACTCTGTCCTTTGACAGTAATTCATCATTTTTTTCCTCTCCCAGCCTCTTTGCTATTCACCCTCAAACCATTGCCACCTCGTCATCTGTCATCTGCTGTCTATTCAGCGGGCAACATGGTCAACAGGCCCAGTCAAGCGTGACCATGGGTTCTATCAGGGGAGGTTATTCATGCTACTGACAGGGATGAAACAGACTTTGGTCACGCAATGCTGCACTGTTGATGGTTGTGCGCGTGTGTGTGTGTGTTTGTGTGTGTGTGTGTGTGTGTGTGTGCGTGCCAGTGCCTGTGCCTGTGCCTGTGTGTGAATACATCTGCGTGCAAGTGTGCACACACATGTGTGTGCGAATGTACGTGTGCATGTGTGTTTTGAATGCAAAAATGGTTAATTATCTAAGATGGAGTTATGAGTGGTCAGTAGTATTGTTTGAGTTGGCCTTTTGTACCAAGCTGTATTTCACCATTCCTTTTTTTAGCATTGGCCATTGACTCCAACCCCTGGAAGAAATAAATCATCAGAGTACACTGGGCACATGACACACGTCATCAACAGTATAAGTGAGGCATGATCTCTATTTTCAGTGGGAGTGTTAATGGCAATATCAAGATAGATGAACATATTTTGGAACCACACTTCTCCCTTGCTTCAAACACATGTATGTCTCTCACACTGAGCTTTTCAAGCTGTTGTATATTGAGTAAGTTTCAGTTAGCGATAATGTATTCTACAACCAATTTCTTTTTCTCCTTCTGTGAAGTCGTTATGCTTATATCCATTGCATTTATACAATAAAGTGTTTGTGTGTGTTTGTTTTTGTTGGGTCTGTTCCAGCATACAAGAAACTGCCATCACTTAACTGACATAGTGTTTCATTATTACAACTGACATGGGAGAGATTAGGCACTACGTAATAAAACTGTGCTTTGCATACATGGAGATATGTGAAAACGTAAGTATAAGCGTGGGATATACATCTCGCACACATGCACACATGTACACATGAATGCCTGCACAACACACATACACACCACACAGACCACATACACACACAGATATATAATATATATATATATATATATATATATATATATATATATATATAATATATATATATATATATATAAACTTCAACAAAAATAAAAACATATGTCGAGGAAACATGTAAGCTTAGAAGGCAAAGTTTATCACAGCAGACTTTGAAACATGGATACTAAAAGAGCCACAAAAGCTAATCATTTGATGGATATGTCATTCCCCTCCACTGTACCTGTTCCTTCTCCTAGCCAATGTATATCATACAGCGTGAAATACACCAACTATTATTCATGTAAACCCTTTTCTTCATAACACCACTTATACATTCTGGACCCCATAGATCTTGATGTATACACAAGGTCATTTCTATAAGCCCTACTATGATTAACCGACAACAACAGGGTGAAATAAGCTCTGATGACAATGTCATGTATAAATGTAGCAATTGTGGCAATAAACAACAACAACAGCAACAAGAACACAACAATATAACCAGCCCAGGTCTCCTGATTGTCTTGTTAGCAAAACATTTCCACCTCGTCATCTGTCATCTGCTGTCCATTCAGCGGGCAACATGGTCAACGGGCCCAGTCAAGCGTGACCATGGCTTCTATCAGGGGAGGTTATTCATGCTACTGACAGGTATGACACAGACTTTGGTCACGCAGTGCTGCACTGTTGATGATAGGGTGTGCGTGTGTGTGTGTGTGTGTGTCTGTGGTGTGTCTGTGTGTGTCTGTGTGTGTGCCCTTTTTATTCTCGTGTAGCCAGCAAACGTACAGATGGAGTGATTGTGGCAATCAAAAGAAAAATAAGGTCCAACTCGCTTGCCTGTCTTGTTAGCAAATGATTGGCTCCCAATAACAAATCATTTTCAATCTGTCATCCCTTGTTAGATCTCTGTGTCTTGTTTCCTTCAGAGAAAAAAAAGGGAGAGTGAACAAGCAAAACAATGTAATCGAAGAAGAAGGAACAAAACAACATACAGCATAACAATCAATCAAATAAACAAGCCGAAAACCTAAGGAAAGGGAGTAAGGCAGCAAATAACGAACAACACAGCACCCAAACAGGTTATATAACAAAGACGGATGTTTTGTTTTTTCAAAGTCTTGTCCTCGGGGAAGCAGACAGAACATGTCATTAAGAAAAACAAGCGCTTTCATATCCGTGCATTTTCCCCCTTCATCCCTCATGCATTTTTCGCAGAGAAAACAAATATCTAGGTCTCTAAAGCACAATTGTTTAAATCTAACCTTTTCCTGACCAGCAACTGACTTTTGACTTCAACCTATCTTTGTAAGAAGTCATCGCAGTATTGATCTGAATAATGAATCAATTATTATGTGTCCCATTTTGGCTTTTAACTAACTTATTAAGAAGTCACTGCAGCATTTGCTCTGAATAATGAATCAACTAAAAATAGTCACATCTCTAACAATAAGAAGGAAATGACGTCCACCTAAAAGTGCAATGGACGGTAGTTCTGTAAATGAGGGCAATCACTAAAAATGAAAACTCAGAAGTACCAGACTGCAATATTAGTTGGAAGGAATGGAAGTATGCTTCTTTTAACCGTAAAAAATGAGGTTAAGTGGCATAAGGACAAAACGGCATAAAAAGAAGCGCAAGCAAATAGGCAACATTACACAGAAAACCTCTTAACTACGGTACACTTAAACATGCTGAGATGAACAGAGAAAAGTCTCCGATCAGTGAAAACAAAATCTCTCTCTATCTATAACACCTCGTTCGGCAATGCGTATCAATAAAAGCGTATCAATAAAAGCCAACTTGAAAATCAAGTGCATGTATTATGCAATGTGTGAGTTTGTGTGTGTGTTTGTGTGTGTGAATCAGAGAGAGAGAGGGGGGGATGAGCCAGAGACAGACAGACAGACAGAGAGAGAGAGAGAGAGAGACAGAGAGACAGACAGACAGACAGACAGACAGACAGACAGATAGGAAAAACGTGGCGAGAAAGATAAAAGACTTTTGGAACAAGTAGTCCGCATGAACGACAGAGAGACAAACAACAGACAGACAGACAGACAGAATAACAGGCAGATAGAAAAAAAGGCGAGAAAGATATAAAGAATGTTGGAGCATGTGACCTACATGCACAAATACAGATCAGTGACGATCACATGCCAATAATCAGAATCAAGATAACTTTTGCATCAAACATTAGTATTACTGAAGAATCAGAAAATATTATTCTCTTCTTCACGTAATATTCTGCACTAAGCACAGTAGTTTAGCCGCTCTATACAACCATGTTTCTCAATAAACATCCAAAGAAAGAAAAGAAATATGATGGTATTTGAATAACTGTTGCTATGCTGTTTTGAGCAAAGAACACAAAAGACACGATTTTTTTTTCAAAAGACATAAAAATCAGAAGAAAAATCATATACAGCACAGTCTTTGATATTTATTTAAGATGGCAATTTTGAACAGAAAAAAAAATCGGCGTGTATCTATAATGCGCAAGTGCTCGTTCAAATTACAGAGAAAGCCACCATTTATACAAAGAAAAACAGTCGTATAAATCAGAATAAAATAGAGAATAAGCTAGAGTTACATCTTTGAAAAAAGCGGGGAATGGTTTTAGAAATAAACCAGTTTTTTTCCTCCAAAGAAGATTAACGTCCATAAAGATATTTTTTGGTTTCATTTTCCTTACGCTGTGAAGAGAAAGCGAAAGATGGGGAAGAATCAAAAGAAAGAAAAAGACAGGCTGATCATAAAACTCCACTTAGACCTTTCAGAATGCTATTTGTCAGGCTGGTTTTTTTGCGCTGTATCTCCTCACGAGCTTCGTTCTCTTTGTATGCAGATTGTGTTATTTGATTTACTTTTCTTTATAATCTATGCACACTAAGAAAATGACTAAACAAATTCATGCAGATACGCAAACCTTTATAAATAAAAATGTCGACTATCAAAAACAGTATCAGAGGAAAACCAAACTGCAATCTAATGAGTAAGGTTAGCTTTTCTTTTGCACAATACAAAAGCAAAAAAACCAAGAAAGCCCCACAAAACTATTTTACATTATTTAGTATGTAAGAGGATAGTTATATAAATGTGAAAAAGGTCAATAGGAACATTATTATTGTGGTAAGGCTTTTAGAGAAAATCTTTTTTCTGTAGATTTAACAGACCCACATCTCACCTGAAATCGGATCTTCTACCGGGAACAGGAACGGTATCCAGCATGCCAAGCTGTTGAACTGGACGATTTACCATGAAAAGTATACAGTGTGGGTTCTATACAGAGCTAAAATCATCAAGGAATCATCATCATCATCATCATCATCATCATCATCATCATCATCATCATCATCATCATCAGTCCCATGACCTTGGCGGTCGTGGAGGAGACACGAAAGACGATGCCGTGGTAAGCCTCCTCCATCCATCTCGGTCCTCGGCTCTGCGCAGTAGTGCCGAGTCATTCATCCTGGTCCATTCTCTGATGTTGTCCATCCATGACCTGTTCTGTCTTCCCCTCTTTCTGCCACCTCCGAGTGTTCCCTGCAGTACTGTTTTTGGCAAAGTGTTGTGGCGGGTGACGTGGCCGAACCATGTCAGCTTTTTCTTCTTGACAATGGTGAGAAAGGGTTCCTGTGGACCTGCCAGCCGTGTTATTTGGCTCTTGACAAATTCATTGGACTTTCGTTCTCTCCAGGATATGACCAGCAGTTTTCTATGGCATTTTGTTTCAAATGACTGGATTCGCTTTGCTGCTAGGAATACAATGAATAACTGATCCAAAAAGGCAAACAAGAGATTGAAAAAAATTCGGGTAATAGTGTGCCTTCTTTATCCACACGCTCTCCAAAAGAGACCAGCCTCTACATGTGCACACGATATAATTACACGTATGTTGCAACAGAATGATTAAAATCATGTTGGAGAAAAAAAGGCGAAAAAATGCTGAATACTGTACAGAGCAAAAGTCATCATCATCAATGCCTTTGTGCCTTATTGGCACGTAGGGCAGCAACAAATGTTTTCCACTCCTGTCTGTCCTGGGCCAGCTTCCGAATGGTTCCCCAGAGCAAAAGTACTAGTCACTAAAATGGGTGAATATATGGTACTTGTTTCTCATTTGCATATAGATGTAAATAAACCAAACATCTTGTTTATGTAACATGTTTCCAAGTAAAAAACGACTTATTAACATGTTTAACCCCTGGAGAGTTACCCTGAGTGCCTGGGGCAGATACTTTATGTTGCTATCGTTCACGCCATCTGTTTTTTGCAACCCATTGCCGACCAACTTCTATACCGCTTTGTTACAATGCAATGTTCAAGACACGAATTGTAGCGCTGTGGGTTTAAGCTCTGTAGCATATGTTTAGCAAGAATTCATTGCTATCAGTTTTTTATCGGTGTATTTTGGTAAATATTTGAAATATCTCAGCAAAATAGAAAACACATAAAAGGACAGGAGTATGATACCTATCTATCTATCTATCTATCTATCTATCTATCTATCTATCTATCTATCTTCTATCTATCTATCTATCTATCTAGCTATCTATATAAATATATATTTTATATATATATTATATATATATATATATATATATATACATATATGTGTGTGTGTTATAGTGTGTTACACGGATTTTTACAGTCTGTACATATTATATAAAACCCTTTTCTTCTTGCTGAATAGTTTTATTTTATTCTGACTTCAGAAATATATGTGTCAATGTCCACTTTAAACAGAATGAGAAAAAACTAAGTCAAAGACAAATGGGAATCAAAACTGAATCCCCACCAAGTAAAACAAAAAGTTAAAATACAAATAAAAAACAGATATCCTACATCCTTTCAGGCCTTTTAAAAAAAAAAGATCCTAACATTTACATAAAATAAGAGACAGACCAAGACAAAACAAGAACAAAATAAGATCAGTAATTCACCGCAGACATCTTACCAATTTCACAGGTAGATCAGTCCTTTAGACCCGCATCCCATTCCCTCAAGGAAATGGGGCATACTAAGCAGTACCCTGTCTGGACACAGTCAAGCCAAATGGCCAGACTTGACAACAAACCACATCTGCCAATGCTGAAAAGTGTTAGAGGTGGTGAGAGCACTGTGCAAGAGAGGATGCCAGTAAAGTGAAGCAAGGGACGGTAGAGAGAGGGAGGTAAGAAGGATGAGGAGACAGGACCAACTGTTGGGCTGATCCATCTTGAAATGGAACATAGAGGCGGAAGTCACGCAACATGCTGGTCCATATTCATGATGACCCCTAAGCATTTTTTCCATGCCTGTATGCAAGACAATGTGTGTTTTTCTTGTTGTTATTGTTGTTACTGTTGTTGTTGTTGTTGCTGCTATTATTTTTGTTGTTTTGGGGTGTTCCCAAATTTCACACTATGAGCATCCACATAAAACTGTGTCTTACTCACATCTGGAAAAAAAATCACTGAAAAATTGTAAGTACCCTCATGATAGGGAGATCGATTGCGTCCATGGCTGATGGTTTCATATACGATAACGCCTTGCCCTGTCTTCAGAGGATACTTCTCCTTTAATGGAGGGTAGAGGTCGTTATTCTAAAAGCTTGCTATGGATAAAGACAAGCTCAAAATAAAAGTTTAACGATCTTAACGCACGACGAGCTTTTGATGATACAGGCATTACCATGTTGCTTACCAAAAAAATAACAGATAAAGCTTTAGGCGAGGGCTAGAGACAGCATATAAAGTACCCAGCTCTTCCTGACATTACGTGTGACATTCCTTGTTAATTTATCATACCTCTCCTGTATTGTAAAATAATGCTCTTTTACTTTTCATGTCCATAATTTGTGCTCTTCATTTTGGAACGAATTTCTGTTGTGAATATTTTTCACACGCCTGCATCCGCAAGTTGTGGTTTTGTTAAATTTCATATACCACTTGGGGGGGGGGGGGGGTCTTGAAATAAAATCTCGAAAAAAATTCCTACCTTGATTATTTCTTTATTTCCTACATCCTTTCTTCCTTCACTAACCTACCTATCCATCACCAACCCCCTTTCCCTTCTGGCCTTTGCAGCCCATCCACCACTCGTGGCCAACGAAGGGAATGAACTCCTCCTCACTACGGCAGTTGTCCCCCGGTCCTATTGCACAGCTGTAATGAAGTTAGGGGCTAGACAAGCAGTCTGCACCGTCAGACTCCGCTGGGATATTAAGGCCTGCGCTCCAAAATGGCCAGGGGTTAGCGGGTGGAATCGGGAGCATATGGCACCAGCAGCTCTCCAAAGTTAAGGTAAATTGAGTTTTTGTAATGTCTTTGTGCTCAGGATTCTTGCATAAGTGGCAGACAGAAGAGTGGAAGTAAAGAGAAATAGAGAAGAAGGAGAGAATGAGGGGAGGACGGGAAGGAGGGAGAGAGGTTTTTATTTTTATTTTATTCGTTTATTTCAAGGATAATGGTATAAACACTCATGTTCTTTTTTATCTGGTCCCCTTGTGTATGCAGTTGTGTAAATTTTGTCATCCCTACCGGCACACAATGGCCTACTCTTCCGAAAAGCGGAACGGATTTTAACGTGTGCGCAAGATGTTCTGCGTGCGTTCCCGCTCGGAACCCCGGTTTATAGTCTCATCCGAAAGACTTTTGATGATTTCTGAGAGAGAGAGAGAAGAGAGAGAGAGAGAGAGAGAGAGAGAGAGAGAGAGAGAGAGAGACAGAGACAGAGACAGAGACAGAGACAGAGAGTAATTTGACATAGCCTTGTAACTGGAATTGGTTTTACTGCACACACACATAAGCACACAGACACATATACCGGTAATGAGACAGACAGCTAGCTGATTTTCCGTCTGTCTTCTCGCCTCCCTCACAGTATTCGCAATGTCCTGCTCTTGTTCACAATGCTTACAGCCAAGCTGTCTAATGTGCTGATCTCAAACTTGTCATGATCAATAAATTGCAACGTGGTGAAAATCAGTCAAGCATGATTGCTATTTTTATTTTGTGATTGTTTCATTGTGGTTCTGACAAAAACTAAGAGCACGGAAGTAAGGGTGGGCATTTTGTCAAAAGATTGACGGTAAACAAAGTTCGGGTGTATTCAAACAATCTTGATTTACAGCATTGCCAATGATCCTGTGGCCCTGGGGAAACAATTTCCCCAGAAAGTTGTAAAAAGAGACATACAGAAGCAGAATAAATGGTGGAACAACAGCATGGCATAAACAAAACGGGAAAGCTCTCTCTAAAGTTTCAGAATCTGACGCACATTCCATATAAACTGAGGGGTTTTGGTAAATAATTTTCTTCAGTGCTGCACCCCGATCACAGTATAGGTACCTAAAGTTTAAAAAAAAATAAAGAAAACACATTTTTCATGATTTCTGAGACAAAAAAGTATGTACATGGCTTTTTGTATAAGACCATGGTGTAATGGACCATAATGTTTGGACGTATTTGTATGAAAAACAGCTCTATAAAACTTGATCTATAACACACACAATCAGAGACATACACACATACACAGAGACACACAGGCAGGCACACATACACACACACACACACACACACACACACATATATATATATATATTATATATATATATATATATATA
Organism: Rapana venosa; assembly: GCA_028751875.1. Classification (NCBI taxonomy): domain Eukaryota; kingdom Metazoa; phylum Mollusca; class Gastropoda; order Neogastropoda; family Muricidae; genus Rapana; species Rapana venosa. Next base: position 35,390,678 of record CM054144.1, read on the forward strand.
TATATATATATATATATATATATATATATATATATATAATCTGTCTGTGTAAGTGTGTGTTTCTGTGTGTGTGTGTGTGTGTGTGTGTGTGTGTGTGTGTGTGTGTTATAGCTCAAATTTGATATAAATGCACACTTTCTTACTCTAAAATGAAAAACAACCTCACCGATATTCATAATCCAATAATGCGTTCACTGCAGTCAAGATTAAGATTGAGGATAAAAGTTGAGCAGGCGGTTCTTGAAGCAAGGACCAACATGCATTAAAGACTGCATTATTGAGTTTTTTTAATCAATACTGATTGACAGCATTCCCGGTTATTTTTTTAATCTGACAAAACAACACACAGAGAAACAAGCACAAAGACTGTGTAGAAAAAAAAGAGGAAGGTTAAAATCCAAAGACACAACAATGACATGAAAGAATCAGGACCAACAGAATGACGAGGAAGTGTTAACAATACCTCTTAGCAGATCCTGCCATGACCATAAAGCTGGCTTGATGGGTCTGACATCATTTTTTTATTATCTATCTACTTACTGTATGCTTTTTTCCCCTCTACGTCATCAAGAAACAGACAAGGAAGCCTTTACCTCCAGATTGATTTTTTAAAAACGTTTTTTACTTCTAAGAATGCTAAATGGCTTTGCTAATATATTTTTTAAACCTTTTTAGTATTTCCTTATGTTCTATACTGACCATTTTTGGGGTGCTTCTTTTTTCGTTGGTATGAGGCTGAATTAGGGTGTAAGCAAATATTCACAGATATACACGGATAGCTCAGTAGTCAGAGCACTTGCTCTCAGAAGCATTGAGCAAGGTTTTTGTCACAGACTACTTTATGCATATACATTGTAAATGATGCCAAAAAGTAAAATATCTCCCTTTCATACTCTATTCACTTATATCCAGAAGTTCTCCAAAGACCGCATAGGCTATAGGAACATGTCCACATGAGCACACACACGCACGTACACGCACACACAACCACACACATACACACATACGCGCGCGCGCAAGTGCACGGACGCGCCCGCGTACAGGCGAACACATACAAACTCGTGCACGCGCGTGCGCACTTGAGAGTGCCTGCATATGCACGCATATGTCCAATTTTCTGTCTCTTTTGCTGCTGCATTTGTTTCTTTCCGTTGGTCTACGTTTTATCCTCCTTTTCATAGATACTTTGCAAGTGGCAGGTTTTAAAAGAAAGATAGCAAAAACATATCTAAGGAACCTTAATTTCCTTCTGAAAAATGATTCGCTTCCACAAAGCAAGCTATCGTCAATCTGTCACCTCTTGTTAGCGTTCCATGCTGATTTCCTGAAAACTCAGAGAATAAAAAGGTCAAATAAGCAAGGAAAACATCGCCCTAAGCAGACAAACCAAACAAAACATAAATCAAAGGCTAGAAAATCGATGCAGATAAACACAATAAAAAGGAGATTTTATGTTCGAGAATTCTTGTCCGTGTAGAAACACCATCACTCCTTTCACTGACATAATCAAAAGTTGAAAATACCAAACGAAAACAAAAAAGATTTGCTGTACCTAGTAGTATCATCACACGTCACACGAACATCTTGACTGGCCAAGACTGTCCTACAGAGAGCAGTACAAGGAGGGCGACGAAGAAGCAGACGGAGAAAACGATGGGAAGACAGCACCATAGAGTGGACTGGCCTTGAGTGGAACGATTTGCTACGGTAAGCAGAGGACCGCGGGGAGTGGAGGAAGCTGGTTGGAAAATCTTCAGTGGTACCCCCACGGTCTACGGGGCTACGGGATAGGTGAAGGTGAAGGTGAAGTAGTATTGTTTCCTGAACTTGCTCACAAAGAATGCTTTTCCTTATCTTTGACACATCACCGTAAAAGAAACATGTACATCGCACTGTTCCTGATCAATGGAGCAATGAAATATACTGTAACTAGAACAAGACTTTCAGCCCCAAACTCAAACTGATGTTCCCTATTGATCTGGCCATATTTTTAAATGCCAGTGCGACACGAAATTTGACAGTTGAATAAACAAGAGGTAAAGATGTCCCATAACCTATGTGGTCGCAGTGGAGTGAAGCATTAGAGATCTCAACTTCTCAAAGGGCCAGCATACTGAGGGCAGCGCCCATCTCCGCTCCCTCGCTGCTTTACCTTCCATGACCCTAAAGAGGTAGGTACCCATTTATAGCTGGATGAACTGGAGGACTGTACTAAAGCCAAGGCGCGCAAACGGTCACCCATCCAAGTGCTAACCACACTCGATGCTGCTTAACCTTAGCTGGGGAAAGCGAGTGCTCTGACCACTGAGCTATCTCGTCCCTGACAGTTGAATTAATAAAACCAACGATAAATACCACAGAGTTGAGATGCTTCAAGGCATTTATACTGTCCCTCCCCAAAATGGGAAAGTGTGCAGAAGAGCCCACTAAAGCCGTCTGGCTACATGAGAATTTACTGACCACAGTGGAGAAATGGAAGCTGAAGTTGTACAGACATCAGTCACCTTCACCAGGACATGCAAAAACCTTCCTTCAGGGAATAGTTTAGCAAGCCAAGAGAAGAGGGTGGCCAAGGAAGGTACTGGAAAATAACATCACACAGTGGACAAGTATACCTTTTAGTGAGACGGTCAGAAAGACAGACACACTTACAGAATGAAAAATAGGCTGGTTTCCAGATCCATGGTGCCCCAACGGCCTTAAGATTATTGGATAAATAATAAAGATTATGATGACAATGATGTGGATGACACTGATGATGATGATGATGATGATGATAATGATGGCGAAAACTACAAGAAAATCAATGACCAAATGATGTATTTTAATTCGCATTCCCGCAAATGATGACATTCGCAACAGGAGGAACCGGAAGTAAGACACTTTATTAACGGCCTTTCCAAAGGACAAACGAGTCTTTCAGCCAGGGAATAAATCACATATAAAGAGGGCAATAACCCAAAAAGAACATACAAAAACACAAAAACGAAAAACTAAGCAAAACCTGCATTCGAATCTTTAAACAATAGAAGAAATAACGAAACAAAGAAATACGAAGCACATCAGTATAAACACACACACATGCACACATACACACACACACACAAACACACACACACACACACAATCATGCGCATGTAATCCACATCCCCTCACCACTGAGAGAGAGAGAGAGAGGGAGAGAAAGAGAGAGAGAAAGCGAGCGAGAGAGAGAGAGAGGAGAGAAGCGAGCGAGAGAGAGAGAGAGAGATAGGAAGAGACAGACACAGACAGACAGACACACATAGACACACATACACATACACACACACGCACATAAGGTAAATGGACTGGTAGATATAGATGGACAGAAAGAGAGAAAATAAACCTCAACAAAAAAACATCGCAGACAGAAAAAATGTACCTTCACACAATACTGTTTTCTCACAATGAAATCAATACAAACAACATAATTACCAGAAAATATCGTATCATCTTAAAAAAAGTACTGAACCCTTGATTTGGTACAGTCTTTATGTTCAGGAATGGGCAAGAAAAACTCTACTGGTTTTTTTTCTCTGCTTGCCAGGCATCAGCGTGCAAACATTGCGTGTTCTACTATGATTGTTACTTCCTTATAGGTTCTGAGAGGACTAGTGTATCCTGAATTGCATTTTGAGCTCCCCCCCCCTTTCTCTCTGTGATTGTTTGTTTGTTTGTGTGTGTGTTGTGTGTGTGTGTGTGTGTGTTTGTGCGTGTGGAAGTGTGTGTGTTCGTGCGTGCGTGTGTGTGCGTTTGCGTATATGTGTGTGCGCACTTGCGCATGCACGTGTGTGTATGTGTGTGTGTGAATTTCTATGTCACTGTCAAACTTTCATTTATAGATTTTACATTAAATGGACAATTTGTTTTCTTTTTCCATCAAGCCACTCACAACAAAATTACAATCTAGAAAAATACCCTGAACTAAACAAGACAAACAAAAACTCAAACAAACAACCAAATAAACAACATACAACCCAGAAAGAGTAAGCAGTATGAAAAGCAAAGATTAAAAAATGTATCACGTAACAGCAGCTGACAAATACATCAACGCTCTCTTTCTTCCCCTCGATCCATCTGCCACAAACACACATACAAATACCTTGACACACTAATCACACATTATCATTAGCATGAAAGAAAAAATAATGTAAACAATGGTACTCCCTATTACCCCCTCTCCTCCCAATTACACACACACACTCACACATGCACATGTGTGTGTGTGTGTGCTCACTCGCACAGGCACGTGTGTGCATGTGCAAATGTGTGTGTGTGTGAGAGAGAGAGAGAGAGAGGAAGCGAGAGCGAGAGAGAAAGAGAGAGAGAGAGGGAGAGAAAGAGAGAGAGAAAGAGAGAGAGAGAGAGAGAGAGAGAGAGAGAGAGAGAGAGAGAGAGAGAGAGAGAGAAAGAGAGAGAGAGAGAGGATCAAAACAAAGATAGAATAAAACTCACAAAAAACAAGACACACAGACAGACAGATAGACATACAGAAAGACGGTCAATCAACCTCAGACAGACAGACAGACAGACCCTGATATTAACAGAAAAAAACCCTTAAGGAAAGAAAATCACTACAATTTGCAGCGAAATCTGTTTACAGAGGAAATTCAGAAGAAAAAAACCCCGGGAGGAGCATGAATGGAAAAAAAGAAAAAAAGCAGAAACAAATAGGAAAGGAAAATATATGTAAAGCAAAATAAATAAGAAAAAAACACGAAAGAAAGGACAAAGAGAGCGGCCGAATGTGATCCAATAACCCCTATTTTTCTATGAGAAATACTGCTGACAAAGATAGGACAGAATGCAAGAGGAAAATGAAGAAAGAGAAGAACAAGGAGATGTAAGAGAGGAGGCTGAAGATGAGAAGAAAAGCTACAGTTATGGACAAGTGAAAGGCAGACAGATAGACAGACGTAGACAGAAAAACAGACAGAAACATAGAAAGATAGACAGACAGATAAAAAAAAGGTTGATAGATAAACAGGTCGAAAACAGACAGACAGAAGGATAGCGAACTAACAAGCTAGATAGATACACGAACATATAGATCGATAGATAGATAGATAGATAGATAGATAGATAGATGGATGGATGGATGGATGGATGGATAGCTAGCTAGCTAGACAAATAGAAAGAGAGATAGAGCAAATACCAGTCGGTGCTTAAAAGCTACAGTTCCCCTGGGACCAGTTGGATGCCTACCACTCATAATCCAGGAAGTCCTCCAGTCTGAAAATAGTTGCAGACAACCTCCATACCCTACACTGCAGTGCCAGAATGGGGAAAGCACTATCTCCAAGTTCCTGAGGTTGGGGAGGGGGGGGGGGATAGGAGGAAGAAAACGCAGCTCTCTGGGAACATTCTCATGCCGTCAGACTTGCCTCCCATGCAGACATTGCCTGGCAATACTGGATGCTTTTGCTGCACCAATGCATGTATTTCCAGTCATAGGGATTTTTTCGGACTCCAGCTGGCTCCAACCCAGGGAGAGTAAGCTATACCTAGGTGTTTTGAGATGACTGGGATTATACATTCAAGCTTCATGCACTATTTTTTGGATCCGGTTTTGAGTCTGTTGTTCAAATCTGACCAACACTGCAGGTTTCAGTATCTCTCGGGAACGGTTGACTTTGTGATGTACTGTGTTGGGAAGTGCAGAATACAGCCCGGTCTCGTAGCCTCAAGGCAGATGCAATTGCATAGCAGTATCGTTCCATCAGAGTCATTGCCTTTGATTATCAAGAAATGAACAACAAGTTGTCTCTAATTCGGTCAAGCCAGCTGTTTTTGTCTCATGTTGACCCCAGTGTTGGTTTCCCCATGCAATTCGATGCCTGTGGTGAGATTATGTCAACGCCTTAGGGGTGGGAGGTTTACCAGAGAAGGTCATTGGGATGGGTGATATTGTGGTGGTCGCTACTGACCAATTGCTGTCGTCAGTAGAAGGTTTACAAGGTAGTGTCCTGCGTATGCTAGCCAAGAACAAGCACCACTGAACACCATCGAAGTAACCCAGCAGTAGTGCAGGGCCCCTCTGGCTGATGGTTCCGCGGTGGCCTGACATTAATGGTCTCTCTGCAGACTTCTGACCTGAGGGATGAGACATAAAGAATCTGGGTATGCCTGGGCGGAGAGACTGGAATGAGCGGCGTGGTGACAGTAAGAAGTAACACCACAATTGACGAAACAGCAAAACTATCATGTATATCCTGCAGAGACCATATCGAAGAAGACAATCATTTTGTTATTTTCAGAACTAGGGAGTGACTTACTGTCCGACACTCGTTCTCCAGTCATAGAGAGAATGCCATGTTCCTTCTCAGATGCGACGTTTGTGGAGTCCACATTGTCGGTGGAACGAAAACTGCCTTTAAAAAACCCATCTACCTCGACCATGATATTCTCAGAGGGCGCTCAAAACCAAAACTAGACCTCTTTAGAACCAAAACAAGGCCAAGGAAAGAAAAAATACATATGTTGTGGATTGAAATGACATTGTTTACAAAGACATTCGGAATTTAAAAAAAGGAAAAGACAAAGAAGAACGGGAACAGGGAAAGAACCGCAGAAACCATAAATAAATCATAGAGACACAAAACAAGAGATAAAGCGGAATGACAAAAAAACCACACCCAAAAGGAACAACAGAACTAAAGAATGTAATCAAATAACCCCCATTATTCTACGACAGCGCTGTTGACAAAGATGACAGTGCGGGGGTAAAAAAAACAACCCCGGAGGAGACGGCTATGGAGACATAGGAAAGGAGAAAGGAGACGATAGGGGAGTAGGGTGCGGGAGGAGGTCAGCAGCAGACGAGAAGAGGGAAGATGACAGTAACAATCAATGCTAAAGAAAGATAGACAGGCTAAGGCACTCTGACAGACGCACACAGAAACAAACAAACAAACAAACATAGATAGATAGATAACTAGATAGTTAGATAGATAGTAAGAGATGTGTTGAGAGAGAGAGACAAACATCCAAACAGACAGACAGACAGTCCGGCAAAACAGACACACAGGGACAGGCAGACAGACAGACACATAGACACAGAAAAGAGAGACAGACAGACGGAGAAAAGAAAAAGACAGAGGCAGAGAGAGAGAGGAGAGAGAGAGAGAGAGAGAGAGAGAGAGAGACAGACAGACAGACAGACAGACAGACAGAGAAGGGGGGGTAAGGAATGGGCAAGAGATTGACAGACAGACAGACAGACAGAGATAGAGAGAAAGAGAGAAAGAAAGAGAGATGAAGGGATAGACTGACAGACAGACAGACAGACAGGCAGAAAGGGAGAGAAAAGTGAAACATAACAAAGATTAGAGACTCAAAAATACCATGAACATAATTATATCAAAGACAAAGAGCACCCCTAGGGCGATGAACCACAGACAAAGACTGAAAACCTCCCCACCCCCTACCCCTCAAAAAACCCTCCTGAAACCAAAACAATACAAAACAAACATAGATGGCGATACAGAAACAGACACTGTTATAGATCAGTACATACAAGGAAACTTACCTTAGAGGCATCTAAAAAAGAGTCGCGATCGAACGTCATTGGAACAGAAAAAGAGTGGGGAAAAAAACTCCCTTTTTCATTCTGCACACACTAACAATCACAGCAGACACCAACAGTTCTCTCAGTCATTGAACAAAAAAAAAGTTCATACTGACAGCTGGAAGAAAATCAGATCAATAGTTCTGTCTGAGTGTGTGTGTGTGTGTGTGTTGTTGTTGTTGTTGTTGTCTTCAATTTAACGTCTGTTCACTCTAAGTGATATTAGACGAGGGAAATAGAAAGTGTAATGGAAGTTAAAGAAGGGAGAGGAAGGAGTGAAAGGAGAAAAGGTTAAGAAATAGCATCAGTGTTGGTATTTTTGTGAGAAATAAAAACCTAGAAAAGTAAGGATATAAGTAAGGATAAAAGTAAGGAGTGTGTGTGTGTGTGTGTGTGTGTGTGTGTGGTGTTTGTCATGAGATTGTATCGTATGTTATTGTATTGTTTGTACTGTACTGTATTGTATTGTGTTGTATTGCTTTATATTGCATTTTATTGCGTCGTGTTGTATTGTGTTGCTTTGTATTTTATTGCATTATATTGTATTGTGATATGTTGTGTTGTGTTATATTGTATTGCGTTGTATTGTATTGTGTTTTATTGCAATGCATTGCATCCAATTGTATTGTATTGTATTGTATTGTGTTATATTGCATTGTGTTGTACTGTATGGCGTGTTATCTTCAGTCACGGTAGATTTATGTGCTCGAAGTAAGGTCTGCTCTTCCTGGGAAGCGTGCATCGCCACAGGAACAGCGCTACCCATTTAAATAATACAACTTTTTAATATATTATATAATATGGATTCGTATTCCTATGCGTTTTCCCACTTTCTTTTGCTAGGGACAATAATCTTGTTGCTATGGGTTCTTTTACGTACTCTGAATGGATGTTGCAAACATGAATTTGATTCACTGCCTCTTCCGAAAGACTAGTGCCCAGACCACCAATCAAGGTCTGGTGGACCATAGACAATTTCGGGAACAACTTAACGAGAACTTGACTGAACGTGCACTTCTCGCCTTCTAGGGAGCCATATTACCGATACAATAAACAGCCGATCTAATCCTCAAGGTTTATGGACCACCGATCACGGTTATACAATGGTCGAACGATCGTATATGCAGTTTCTGCATAAGTACACGATCCGCCCCCCCCCCCCCCCACACACACACTCTCCCCCTTTACATTCGTGGGGCTGTGGTATAAACACACACGTGGACCCTTGCATTTATACTCATATAAAGATAATTGAGTACACACACACACACACACACACACACACACGTACGCACACACACACGCACGCACACACACAAGCACACACACGCACACACACGCGCGCGCACGCACGCACACACACAAGCACGCGCGCGCGCGCACACACACACGCACACACATACACACACTCACGCATGCACGCACGCTCGCACGCATGATCGCTCATGGATAGATACAGAACACATTTATCATAAATTGAGCTTCTGTTTTAATTGCATGGCTAATTGATTTGTTATAAACGTCAACGTATCATGATTGCCTTTATCGCATTTATGCTTGTTAATTTATGATTTCCCACTGTTAATGTCTATAATGATTAGAAGATAAATCATTCCTGTTTTTTATGGTAACAAAAAAAAGAATGTCAGCATTTTTTTCCACCCGTTTTGTCTTTCTGCTACATTTCTCTAATTTCTTCACTGGCCTTTCTTTTACAGTCTCCATTCAATGCAGACTTCGCGTATTGACAGCAACAAGGAGCGTGTACGAATTCCATCTTCATCAGAATTTTATATGAACATTACGGATAGATTGGCAGAAGGCCTACCACTGAATACAAAGAGCCTGCCTCAACGAAACCTTTCTTCAGCTAATTCATTACCATTCTCAAAGGGTTTAACTACAGACTGGGTCTAGCCAATTAGGCTGAAGATGTAAATGAAATGTTTCCCTGTAAAGAGTCCATCCACAGTATGGCCCCTCCATGAAATAAGCTTTGATGAAAGGGTGTATCCATAATTACGGCAGTGGTCCGAAACAAAGCACTCAGCACTTCAAGTTCCCTGGACTGCCACTGGGTAGTCTGGAGGGAACGGGATAGCTCAGTGGTTAGAGCACCCCCTTTCCCCAAGCTAAGGTTGAGCAGCACCGGGCATGGTTACCAAGTGAATGGGTGACCGTTTACTCGCCTTGGCTTCAGTACAGACCCCCACCTCCCCCCTCGCCCAATTCACCCAGCTGTAAGAGGGTTCCTGCCTCTTTAGGGTCATGGAAGGTAAAGAAACGAGGGAGAGGAGATGGGCGCCGCCGTCAATATGCTGGATCCTAGAAAAGCTCAAGGTCTCTAACATCTGGCCTGTCATGAAAAAAGACGCTGCAAGTAGTAATGTCTCTAATTCCTAGTCATACACACAACATCCACGAGAAACACCTGCACACAACTGAAAGATGCCAGAACATTGAAAACAGAAGTCAGCATTGACATCTTAATTCACACACTGAATTAGAAACAAGTACATGTTGTACATGATAATGACATAATATCAAGTCCTTTATCAGCATACTCATTGTCCCAAACTTGAATGACCAAACTACCGGCTACTTTTGCAGGAGAAAGAAATTGGAAATAAGCAGACGATGCAAGAGAGAATAGAAGACACAAACAAGTGAAGGGACGAGGAAAATTGAGGCGAACGTGACTGTATGTCTTCCCGAAGTGATCCATCTAATAATAGAGAAAGAGGGCTCTATTCTGGTACCAAGTTGTCCCAGTTTCAAGGAGACAGCGAATCAAACACTTTACTTTTACCGAATATACCAAGTAACGTCGCTCACTTTCATCCCTGTTGCCCTCCTTTCCAGCACTTTTCTTTGAGCTACTGATTACAGAGCTCACTCCCCACACATCACACCTACCCTTTCTTCAGCCCTGTGTGTCCAGCCATCACTGCCCTTTTCCATTCTGGCTTGTGCAGCCATCACCTCGTGTGGCCAAACAGGGAAGTGTTCTGCTCCACACAATAGTTGTCCCTCGGTCCTATTCCCCAGCGGTAATGAAGTTAGGGGCTAGACAAGCAGTCTGCACCATCAGACACTCTGTAGAGATGCTGGAATCTTTTTACAAAACAGTCACAGCGAGTGGGTGGAAACGAGAGCATATGGCAATGGCAACGTTTTATGAAAGGGTAAATTGAGTTTCTGTGATTCTGTTGTAGTTATTTTGGTTTGTATAAATAGCATCCCCACCTTTAGGGAATTCTGAGCAAGGAATTCCCTGTTTTCATCCCTCTCTTTTGTTTCTGCCTTGTTTATTTTCTTCATGTCACCTCCTTCTCGTATATTTTTTGCCTTATTTGTTCATTCACCTGCCTTTTCTTTCCAGACAGACTTAAAAGACAATAAACTATTTCCAATGCCAAAGCTGGATGTGCTGGGCCTGACTTGTCAGGCGCTTAACGGTAGTACAACACATTTTTGCTCATATGACAGCTATAGCTGCTGTCTGAGTGTTTGAAGAAGAAGAAGCAAAGAATGTGCACATCTTTCACAAAAGAAATTGAATGAATTCTGGAATCATTTGCTTGTTCATTCGATAACGATATGGCATTTTTGTTGCAAATCACTCAACATATGTTTGATATTCTCCCCCAGACCAGCTTTCCAAACATTATCTATATTTCAAACCCACTCCCCTTGTAATCTCCCCCCCCCCCTCATTCCCCTTCACTCTCTAGCCTTCCTATCCCCTATTCAATAAATAAACTACATACTTCTAAAACTATCCCAAACTCACTGAAGTATTAGTCCTCATGACTTCACTGCTTTTCTCCGTCATATTTTCTGAAGTCTTCCTTCTTTTATGGGTCTGCATCCCCTAGACCTCAAATTCGCAAGCTGCTAAGTGATGTGTTACCTACTGGAAATAAGTTTTGACTATAAACAGTCTGCAATGCGTCCTGTGAGGAAATACATTGCATCGTATATAGAAGTATACGTTCTTTATAAAAAGGGGTTTATTGCCTATTATATGCTCAGGTGACAGCAATAAGAGAAAAGTAACCTTGAACATGTTTTCCATGGTAACTGGCATTTACGTTCATCATAGTCGACTCACTTGATCCAGCAAGTGTCCCACCCCTGCTTTTCATTGCGTTATTGTTTAGTTTAATCCATGTAGAACCAAGAAAATTCGTGCAAGTTAGAAAAATGAAAACGTACAAAATAGTTGGTAAAACATGGTATTAGTCAAAGACAAAAGAAGTGGGATTGTGATGAAAAACATTGGTACAGCAACATTGTGTGACAAGTGTAACCAAAGGAATGATTTGAGTCTTTTAAGAGGGATGGGGGGGGTGGGGGCCAGACTAGTCAGACGGAAGGGGGGGGGGGGTGGCGCTGACTCGTTTGTCATAGAGGGGGGGGGGGGGAAGAAAAACTAGTTAATAAGTCTCCAATACTCCCACACTCTCTCTGTCCCTGGCTTCAAGTCAATCACTGTTCCCTTCCAGCCTCTCTGCCATTCATCCTCAAACCATTGGCACCTCATCATCTGTCATCTGCTGTCTATTCACCCTCAGGCTATTTCCACCTCGTCATCTGTCATCTGCTGTCTATTCAGCGGACCACTTGGTCTACGGGACCAGTCAAGCGTGACCATGGGCTTCTATCAGGGGAGGTTATTCATGCTACTGAGAGGGATGAAACAGACTTTGGTCACGCAATGCTGCACTGTTAATGGAAGAGTCAATACAGAGAGACAGAGAGAGAGAGAGGGGGAGAGATAGAGACAGAGAGAGAGAGAGAGAGAGAGAGAGAGAGAGAGAGAGAGAGAGATTTTTAAAAATGATTTATGCTGTGCTTTGTCACGAGGTAATTAAGTATGCTTTTATCTGTTTAGAAACAGATGTGTTTTTAACTTCCATTTAAGAATAGGCCAAACAATCAAAGAACAACAAAACTCTATCTATCTGTTAGTTGTAGATTATGTTTTATTTGTCAATGATGTTTCACGCTGCATATTCTTTAGTCTTTGTGCTCCGTATTTTGGGTTTTTTGGTGTTGTTGTTTGCTTCGGTTTTGTTTTTGCTCTTTAAGTTGTTGAGTTTTGAATTATCATAGATTGAAGCATCGAAATGAAAATGTTAACAGAACCAGCAAAATAGCTTTTTTTAAACACACACAAATACACACACACACAAACAAACACACACACACTCACTAACACACACATACACACACATACACATAGAGAGATGCACACGCGCGCGCGCGTGGCTATACACTCATGTAGTTATTGCTCGCTCTCTCTCTCTCTCTCTCTCTCTCTCTCTCTCTCTCTCTCTCTCTCTCTCTCTCTCTCTCTCTCTCTCGCTCTCTCGCTCTCTCGCTCTCTCTCTCTCTCCTCCGCGTAACAACACGCTTTTAATTTGTCATCCCTGTTAAGGTTTCCGTATTGATTTCCCTTCAAAGAAGAGAGTGAATAAGATAGCACGTGCAACTTAAGAAGCAAACAAACAAACAAACACACAAACAAAACACATCAATTTAAACTTTAAACAGGTAAACGAAGCAGATAAAACAAGCCAATAAAACGTGGAATCGTTTGGAACCGCTGTAACATTGTCTGTCTCTGTGGGAAAAGGAAGATTGTGCTGAAGAATAAAAGATAAAACAAAACAAACACACAAACATATTACGCTTAAAAAAAATCTAATCCTTTATTAATATTGTCCGGAGAAGACAATTCCCTTAAACGTATATGCCACGATTATAAAAATGTTAACCGTCGGATTTCTTCCGGAAGGATGAATCAAAGGAAATACTTATAACCATAACAATACAAAAAGTATAAAAGTAAAGCGTAGTCGTCTGAATCTTGTAAATGAGAAAAAACGCAGTAAGAAATTCTGGAAATACTTCATTCTAGTTTTTTGTTTAAACGAAACAGAAACTCGTTTGAATCCAGAAATGAATTACACGAAATGACAAAAGCAAGAAACACAAAACTTATGGGAAAACGAAACCCAGAAAAGCAGCACAATGCACTCGAAGGAAAGAAGAAGCAACAGTGAAAACAAGACGAGAAGAAAAATCAATAGTAGCAGAGGTAGAAGATATACAATGCAATTGGTTTCTAGACGGAACCATTCATTTGTTCTGGAACTGTTGTTCAAACACGAACTCCATCTGATACTGCAGAAGCAGAGAAAGTTTTATAATTATCGCATATACTGGTGGTCTGCTGTAAAAATCTGTCCACATAATACATAATACTAGAATACTATGCAACCAAAAACCGACGAAGGAGAAGAAAGCTAATTCAGTATAATTTCCACTATGCGTTGTTTTAAGATCTGAAACGAAGATTCCATTAAGACGGGGTTTTTTGTAAATTCATAGAGCTATTAAGCAATTGACTGAAAGTATATCTCATAACCCCAGCCCCACTCCCGACCCCAGCAGACAGGCAGACAGACAGACAGGCAGACAGACAGACAGACACGTACGCACGCACGCACGCGCGCGCACACACACATACACACACATCCATACACACATAACCACACACACACACGGAATGAAAAAAGCACATGGAAGTGCTTATTCCATTACCCTTGAAAGAAAAGAATAAGTAAATAAAATGAATAAATAAACACACACGCACACGCACGACTCGTGCGCGCGCACACACACACGCGCACGCACGTACTCACACACATGCATGCACCCCCCCCCCCCTCCACACACTCACAAACACATACATACACACACATACGCACACACACAAACTGTCGTATATTACATTTAGCTATCGTTTTCAAATGCAATTTTCCCTTGATGTTGTTTATTTTTCATTTTTATCTCAGGATTTACAGCACACACTGAATATTTCATATATAATAGGCTTTAGCAGCCAAGATAATATCTGAATTGATGTGTCACCAATTACATTGTTCAAGCTGCTTACATTCACGTTGCTTTTGTGGCAGATTGTCTTCGTATTTCTTTTACGTATGTCTTCCTTTGATAAATCTCTTCTGCTTGAAATATTATTGAAAGGATTCCAAAAGATTGTAAACAATATAGTGTATAAGGATGTGAACGTTGCAATATTTCAAGTCGTTTTGGATATCCTTGTTTAATCACTGTATGTTGTCCTTGTTGTTGATCCATGGATAATTGTTATCTGTCGGGATGGTCATTTTATTACTTTCTTTTGGTATTGGTATGATTAGCAGACGAATCATAACGTTGCGTATCACAGGACACAAACCGCCAAAGTCAATGCTTTTCCCCCCTACATTTCCTTCCAGTGTATTCTCCCCTTTATTTTCTTTTCCCTCATTGTTTCTTCGTTTGGCCGTCCTTTCTAATGCATACCAAGAACGAAGCTTATCTTTTAATTAACTGCATACATATTAACAGCAATAAGAGATATGAACGATTCCCCACTTCCGTATAGGAAATTATTAAAAACAAAACAACAACACAGAAAGTATATGAACCTAGAACCTATCAGACAGGAATCATTCTCCATCCTGTTAACAATATGTTTCAAAATTGCTGTGGCTTTCACGCTTTAATGTCAGCTTGAGTTTAATGAATTTGCAGCGTGAATTATTGTATGTGCTTGATTCTCATGAATTTGCAGCGTGAACTATTGTATGTATGTCATAGACAAGCTTTTAACTACCTTTTTATATCTTAGCAAGTGAAACACTTTTTAAACAAAAAGCCCACTGCGTTTAATGGCACAAAAATTTATTCCTGACTCAACACATTCAATTATACAGGTATGTATATGAAGGAAATACTCTCCACCAACAGCTTGTAGATGACATACTTTCATTAAAAAAAGTACCACTGTAGTTTGTTTAGGCACTACTCCTTTACTGAGACTGATGCTGCCAACTCTTGGGAGGTTACTGAGTGTTCCAGGAGCAGACACATCATCTACCATCATTTTATCCCCCTTTATATTGCACGCCCATCTGTCTCTCTGTATAAATGTATATGTATTCATTTTTTTCCCCATGAAAGTGCACGTATATACATAGACGTACACACACACACACACACACAAATCTACATTCACATACTAACATAGCAGTGCACGCGCGCAGACACACACATACACACACATACACACAAACACGCACACACACTCACGCACGCACGCACACACATACATACAAACACACGCACGCACGCGCACACACATACATGCATACACACACAGCAGCACGCACGCACACACAAATACATACACACACACGCACGCACGCACAACACATACATACATACATACACACACACTCGCACGCACGCACACACACACATACATACATACACACGCACGCACGCACGCACGCACTCCTGTCCGCGTTATGCTCAGTTCCGACCCTCTCTCTCTCTCTCTCTATCTCTCTCTCTCTCTCTCACTCTCTCTCTCTCTCTCACTTCTCTTTCTCTCTCTCTCTCTATCTCTCTTCTCTCTCTCTCTCTCTCTCTCTCTCTCTCTCTCTCTCTCTCTCTCTCTCTCTCTCTCTCTCTCTCTCTTCTCTCTCTCTCTCTCTCTCTCTCTCTCTCTCTCTCTCTCTGCCGTTGTCAGGCACTTGGTTTTTCTTTGGGTATAAACTGAACAATAGTGGCAGTTAGGAATCTCCATCTAGTCTGACTTCCCGGTTATCAAATCACTGAATGAAAAGGAAAAACCAGACTGTTTTGAATCTGACATCCCTTGCTAAGATTCCAGCCTAAACCTTTGTCAGGTAGTTATATGGTTCATCATGTATGTTGTTCAGCTAAGATTTTGTTCATTGATATTGTGTAAAATCCTCCACATCCCTAAAGGGATGACAGGAAATAGAGAATTTGAAATGCTGAGGTTTGATGTGAAAAAAGTGACAAGAACTACATTGGAAAGCAATTGTACGTTAAAAATGTTAATGTTGGAAAGCAATTGTACGTTAAAAATGTTAATATTGACATGAGCTTCATTCGCGATAGACTTTTATTATCACGATCTGTTCTCTCCATTAAATAAGAAAAAATTAATCCCCTGACAATGACGAATGGGTGTTTATATGGCACGGTACTTAAAAACAGCTATACATGCGAACTCCTCATCCCTTGTGTACTTAGTGGTTCTCAGGTGGGATGAGTGAGACTGTGTATCTTATGTATGACCTTCAAGTATTAATCTTCAAAACGCCTTACAACAACAGCAACAACAGCTATAACAACACAACAGCTGCAACAACACAACAGCTGCAACAACAACAACAACAAGAAAACCGCAAACACCACGAACAGCAGCAACATTCGTTAAAGTTTTTTAAAATTGATTTTCCTTAGAGAAGATCAGTATCAAAGCCGACAAACAAGCAACTTAAACAAAGCAACCAAAACATACAAAAGGCAGGGACAAGAGAGACAGAAAGAGAGAAAATAAACAATCAAATAAGCGAATAGTCGGGACAATTGTTTCAATAGGTTTTCTATTCCTGTCTCTTTTATAAAACAAACAAACAAAAAGAACAGAGAGAATGTAGACAGCTAAAGAGAGAACGTTCTTTTACTCCAAGGGGGTTCCTTTCATTTTGTATTTCGTTTCTCAGCTAGAGTTCCGAGGAGGTTCGCTAATGATGACATTTTTGCATATGCGGCTGCCCCCCCCCCCCCCCCCCTCCATTTAGGTATCTGCATTCTGACTTGGGGGATAGTGTCTAAACACAACACGCGTGCGCCTGCGTTTTAAAAAAAAATGTCTTCCGTTCCTACCAACACGATAAGAAGTGTCCCAAAAGGGGGAACGAGGTTTTTTTTCATGGGTACGCGAGATGCTCTACGTGCATTCGCACACATGACCTTCTGTGCATAGTCTCATCCAAAGGACTTCAGTGTGCATTCGCACACAGGCCCTCTGTGCATAGTCTCATCCAAAGGACTTTGACAATCTCTTCGATTACCGTTCAAACTGGGAAGAAAGTGCAAGACTGGAAATCGAACCCAGAGCCTCACGGCTTTATTTATTACGCAAGTAAACGTCTTAACCTCCCGACCACTTTCCTTCTTTATTCTTTTATTCACTCATTTTCCGATCTTACCCAGAAAAGGTACTTCCCACAGGTGTTAACACATCACTAATATGTAAACACGTGTTTCACATCTCCCTGATGAATGGAGGAATAGAAATACCTATAACAACTAAAAAAAAGGAAAAGAAACGAGAACGAATGAACAACAAATCAGCGACTCATTAGTATTCAACAAAACGATATTACGATTCTTCCCAGAAAAAAAAATAAAGCTATAACTTGTTTGACCAGAAATTGATAAGCTAGCTACACTGGGAGGACAATTTAAGGATTTATTTTTTATCTTTATATTTTTTCCCCTGTTATATCGAGGATAATGGAAGAAGCGCTTATGTGCTTTATTTTTTTACATCGGGTCCCCGTGTGTATGCGGTTTTGTAAAGTCTGTCATCTGATCCCACCGGCACACAATGGCCTACTCTTACGAAAAGCGGAACATCATTTAACGTGTGTGCAAGATGTTCTGCGTGCGTTCGCACACGGGACTTCGATTTATAGTCTCATCGAAGGACTTTTGGGGAGAGTGGAGTCTGCACAGATGTTAACTCCAGGGGAAAATGTCCCCTTGAGCGGGAATCGAACCCGGGTCATCAGATTGCGAGCGCAATGTTCTAACCACTAGGCTATCCAGTCCCCAGGTAGGGTAGGTGAGAGAGGTAAAACGGAGACTGGGATAATAGACATTTTGTAAAATGTCAGGTACACAAATATAGGAGCAAAACGAGACACCCAGAACGGGACAAAGTTGGCAGCATTTACAGACTGAACTACCCCCCCCCCCTCCTAAAATAAAAACAAACAAAAAACAACAACAACACACACACAAACAAAAACAACCCCCCCAAAAAAAAATAAAAAAAATCAACCTAAACAAAAAGCCGACACATGACCATCTGGTACGAAACGGCTCCAAAGAGATGATGATACAAAATCAGATCAAGTAAACATGCCATCATCCAGTGATTGTCTAGTTCTTGATCAGGAAAGATAATTGTATCAAGGGTAGCAATTACCTAGGGCAAAGGATCATGTATCGCTGCTTATTGATCAACAGCATGCAAAAACAAGAGCGATCGATTTTTAAAGTCAATTTTAGGGTGCAAGTGAAAGTGCACATCAATGTATACATTTTTTTATTTAGGGGAGAGAGAGAGAGAGAGAGAGAGAGAGAGAGAGAGAGAGAGAGAGAGAGAGAGAGAGAGAGAGAGAGAGAGAGAGAGACAGAGACAGAGACAGAGAGACAGAATGACACAGAGAGAGAGAGACAGAGAGACAAACAGACATACAGGCAGACAGGGACAGAAAGAGACAATGACAAATTCTTGTTGACAATGACAAATTCAATGAGAGAGAGAGAGGGAGGGAGAGGGATAGAGAGAGAGAGGGAGAAAGAGAGAGAGATAGAAAGAGAAAGAGAGAGAGAGGGGGAGAGGGGGGGTGTCAACAATAAAGATAACCATACTGTATTTTCTGAGGGAAACAGAATAAGTGATAGCCAAGGCAGGGATAGACAGAAGAATACGCACAGAAAAGCAACGACTGGAAAAGAACGATGAAAAACTGTCACATAATTATGTCTTGCAAAATAAATGTAAGGAAAGGAAAACCACTATAATTTACATGAAGTTTAGCTGAAATAGAAGGAAATAAAATCAAAGAAGGGCAAAATGTGTGTATGCGAGAGAGAGAGAGAGAGAGAGAGAGAGAGAGAGAGAGAGAGAGAGAGAGAGAGAGAGAGAAGAGAGAGAGAGAAAGAGAGAGAAAGAGAGAGAAAGAGAGAGAGAGAGAGAACACAAAAACACAAACACGGACAAAGAA
>CM054144.1:35417683-35427683 GCA_028751875.1 Rapana venosa
GAGACAGAGACAGAGAGACAGACAGAGAGACAGAGAGACAGAGAGACAGAAAGGCAGTGACAGACAAGCACATATAGACAGACAGACAGACATACAATGATACAGATAGACAAACGCTTAACGGTCTCAGAAAGTCACACACGCGCACACTCGAACTAAAATAAAATAAGACAAGAATGAAGAACCGAAGCCTGAGTTTAAAAGAGAAACGTCAAGGAAAGAAAATCAGTATGATTTGCATGGAATTGTGTTGCTCATAAATCGACAGAAAGAAAATAGTAGACGACAAATAATGGGGGGAAAGCAACAAAAGATTACACATAAAAAGAAAACGAAAAGATGAATGTAGAGATAACAAAAGACCAAGAGAGAAAAGGAGAGAGATGGAGAGAGAGAGGGGGGGGGGGAGATAGAGAGGGAGAGAGAGGGAGAGGGGGAGAGAGAGAGGGAGAGATAGAGAGAGGGAGAGATAGAGAGGGAGAGAGAGAGAAGGAGAGAGAGAGGGGGGAGAGAGAGAGAAGAGAGAGAGAGAGAGAGAGAGAGAGAGAGAGGAGAGAGAGAGAGAGAGAGAGAGAAAATCAAGCAGAAAAAGGCCCCCTATAATCTGTTGAAGAACACCATAGTTTTCCTAGGACAAACATCTGCTAAAAGGACAGGGGAAATGCTGAGGAAGACGAAGGAGAAGAAATGTGTGCAAGGAAGAGAAAACACAGTGATGTTGAAATGTGAAACGAGAGAGAACGAGAAGAGAGAGAGAGAGAGAGAGAGAGAGAGAGAGAGAGAGAGAGAGAGAGAGAGAGAGACAGAGACAGAGAGACAGAGACAGACAGGCAGACAGACAGACAAAGACTGAGACATAGCCAGACACGGAGAGAGATGACACACGCAAACACACAGACATACATGAAAACGGATACATTCGGGCTGATGCAAACAATAGAGATTTTCCTTCAAAGTATTGAAAAAAAAAATTGCACGACTCTCATTAAAATTGCAGAACATATTAATTTATTGTTTGTTTTTTATCCTACGTTCTATGTCTCTAATGCCACCAGGGAAGACCGTTTATATTTAACGTAAAGAAAAACGAAGTTACATTGATAGCACGCACGCACGCACGCACATACACTCATACAAACACCAACGCATACAGCCACACACCAACACACACGCACACCCACACCCACACACTCACATACACACACACTTCATGAATCGCCGTTTTCAATGATAAGACACCTTCAGTTTGTTATTCCGTAGATCTAATGTCATTAATATGTACACATCAGTACTAACCACATGTTATGGATAACAAAATTTGCAAACTGCACACACGCGGGGACTGGATGTTAAAAAAAGCACCTGAGTACATATTCTATTATCCTCAAAATAAAGAATTAAATAATACCTCAGAATTGTAAAATTGAGCAAAGTACACGAACAAAACAAGACAAAAGCAGTACTCAGTAAAACAGAATTAGTTTTATAGAATCGATTTAAAACTACACAAAATTAATGGGGATAGTCTATAAAACTGAATACGGTTTCTTTCAAGCCACGAAGAAAAGATTCATTCTGAGAGAAGACATAGTAAAAACCAATGTAAAAATGGTTGCAGTTCCATCTCAAAAAAGCAGTTAACATTTGCAAAAAAAAAAGAAGAAAAAAAAGGTTTTTCCAACGGCAAGCTGACGTCCTTGACTTCTGTGGTTTTTAATTATTTTTTTTACTTTGAAGAAAAAATAACTGAAGGGGAAAATTAAACCAGGGAAACAAAAAAAAACTGCTCATAAATTCCCATCTGCTGAAGGCTGGTCTTGGTGTTGTTTTTCCAGGGTCCGTAATTTACCTTTGTTATTTATTCTCTTTTCACCTTATTATACGCAGCACTTTGAGAAAAAAAATGTAAGAATAACATTGCAAAAAACACCAGATTTGTTTAAAAACAAGAATTGAGTTTTAACAAAATCCTCTACAATTTGAGTCACCACAGGTTCTGGTAGCAACATGGTTTTGTACAGTGGAACAAAACCCCGTATAATGTATATCTCTGTGGTCCTTTTTTTCTTGAGGAAAGACAAGTGACAATGACGATGACATTTTCTTTTATTTCGAGGATAATGAATAAGCACCCATGTGCTTTTTTACATCCAGTCCCCGCCCTTAGGAATATATATATATATATATATATATATATATATATATATATATATATATATAAGAGAGAGAGAGAGAGAGAGAGAGAGAGAGAGAGAGAGAGAGACAGACAGACAGACAGACAGACAGACAGACAGACAGGCAGACAAAGACAGAGAGAGAGAGTGTGTGTGGGTGTTGGGGGTGGAATTGAACCTAAGACTGTTCGTGTTTTTTGTCCACCTGTTGGTCTGGTCGTTAGTTATGAATGGTATATCTAAAATGTGTATACATCTGATAGGGGTATGTATTGATGCTCATCAACAGATAGTTTTTCTATGCCAGAGAACCACTTCCTACCCACAGTGGGCTTCGTCTTCATCACTGCCACCCAGCTCACCCCGCAATCCACCAGAGCCGAAGTAATAGAAAGGCTGCTGGGGATTTGAATCACACTAACAACTGATTTCTCGGTTTGTTACGTGCATTTTGCGCATGTAAAAGAGCATATTATGGATCAAGACATTTCTCTCCAGCAAATCTATCATTGTACATTGAATAGTAATAGACCTGTACTTCATGTATTCATACACAGATTAAGATACAGATATCTTACTGAGGAATATATTTCTTGTAAGAATTTTACACATAACAAGTTCATTGTTAGACGGATTCCATATCAACCTCTGTTTGATAATAGTAGTCAAAACAATCAGCATTTGTGAATATCAATGTTGTCTACGGTCCTTCCAGTGGAGGCCTTTTGTTGAAACAATAATTCACTAGTACGAAATGTGTAAAAACACAGACAAACCTGATTCTGTTTTAGTGCACAGAATGTATAGCAACCCATACATGTCATGCCTGTATTGAGCTTTTTGCCCATTTGGGACCTCTCGGTCAGTCTGTCTGCCTGTTAGGCTGTCCCTCTTTCTCTCTGTCTCTGTCTGCCTACATGACAGTCTCTCTCTCTCTCTCTCTCTCTCTCTCTCTTCTCTCCCTCCCTCTTTCTCTCTCTAAAATATGTTTATATGTTATGTATCTTTATAACTGTACAATGTAAAAAAAAAATACCGAATAAAAAAAGTTAAAAACAAAACAAAATCTGGATGAATAACCCACTCTGATATTCATACAACCCCAAACAAAACCGGATACATCTTGAGCGGTGAAGGAACGCAAATGATTGGCACTGTAGGTTATTAACGTATTTTTGCCCGGAAGAGGAGCCTAAGTTTCACACAAAACGTCTTTACGGGTGATAAATAATGTTAGAATAACTGGAGGATCATGAGGGAGGAGCAAAACAAATAAATCAGCGTTAATCTCAAAGCGCAAGCATTAAGCTCTAAACGGAAGCCACCTTGATATGTCTATATGTGGAAGGAAGGTGGCAGGATGGTTAAGACGTTTGCCTGCCAACAAGTAAACCGTGAGGTTCTGGGTTCGATTCCCAGCTTCGCCCTTTCTTCCCAGTTTGACAAAAAAAATCGAACTGAATGTCAAAGTCCTTCGGATGAGACTATAAACAGAGGCCCCGTGTGCAAACGCATGCAGAACATTTTGCGCACACGTTAAATCCTGTTTCGCTGTTAGAAAGAGTAGGCCATTGTGTGCCGGTGGGAACAGATGACAAAATTTTAAAAACCGCATACACACGCATAAATTAAAAAAAACAACAAGCGCTTTGATTTGTTGCTTTACAAGATTCAGCGCTATATAAATTCCATACATGATTATTATTACTAGTAGTATTATTACTATTGAAATCATACGGTTATTAAAAGAAATTCTAAAGTTTATTTCCAGTGAACAAAAAAGGTCGTAGTAAATACTGTTTGGCTGAAAGTTCGTAGCTAATTTAGTTTGTTTTGGCTTTGTTCTGTTTGTAGATCAGATTTCAAATTTCCCCAAGGAAACGGCACAGCATGCTGTATGTTCTCTATTGTTGGTATGACCATCTGTTAACAGATACTCCAATAACCATATGCTTTCATTTGCTATACAAAATTTAGCTAAATCATCTGTCTTTCTTTTCTATCTACTCAACAATGTTTTCAAATAAAAACGTGACTTGATATCTCACATACAGTTTTCTCCAACTTGTACTTCGTTTGTTCTTTGTTTGTTTTTTCCTTATTTGCAAATGCTATCTTCAAAACACTTTTCGTAAAGCATATGACTTTGCAAGATTGCTCATAGATATTTGAGGGAAAACCAGTTGAAATGTTTGACACTCAATTTATATACTGGATTTTTCACTTTGTTGCTCAAATCCTGGAACTGTACTAACGGACACACGCGTTTGTTTTAACACCTTTGGTCTTGAAAGCTGTGATATTCAGCTTAAGAAGCTGCAAATGAACGTTCAGATATTGTATCACAAACGCAAACAATGCCAGGACAACGCTGTCTCCATCCCCCCCCCCCCCCACCTTCCCCCCATTCTCTCCCAACCCCATTTATTATGTATGGTTTCTTCACTGCCATCCATTTTCATTGCCCTTTAAATACAGACGATTTAAATTCATTAAAACCTACCGCATGCCAAGAGCAGTAAGGAAGACACACGCGTTATTTTTTTCATAGAACAAACATTCCAAAAGAAGCGATGTAGATTTTAAAAAATAAGGTACATAAAATGAACTAGTCTTTATAAAAGTGTATGACGCATATTAGACCACAGAGTTAAATTACAGCCTGAATACATTAAAAACAAGAATAATGATATTCAGTGTCAATGGTCTGTATCCACGGCATAGTCTTGTGAGAAACAGACTTGGACCATAAACCTGGTCAATTAATCAAGCCTATCAGCCACAGCAATGGGTTTAACGAGAGTAACGCCCGAAGCCCCCAGGGTGTAACATTACAGTGTTTCTGAAGCAGACACTTCACCATCACTTCAGCTAGCTACCTTTTATTACACACCCACGGTCTGATGGCTACACTCAAACGAGATTTATGTCACGAGGCAAACCGTTAAAACAAGGAGAAAGGTGACAGGACGGTTAAGACATTCTCCTGCTTATCAAGTAAACCGCGAGGACCTGGGTTAGAATCCCAGCCTTGCCATTTCTTCCCAGTTAGGCAAATATTTCGAACTGAATATTGAAGCCTTTCGGATGATACTCTGAACCAAGGCCCTGTATGAGAATGGACACAGAACATCTTGCGAACTCGAGACCTGTTCCGCCTTTTGGAAGAACAGGCTTTTTGTGGCCGGTAGAAACAGTTGACGTTTTCTTTCAAATCGCATGCACACAGATGTGTTTAAACACCTTCTTTGAAGTCATAATACGACAGTTGCATACATAAAAACCTCAGCACATGTAAACCTTGGAGGTCTAGCCAAAGAATGAAAAAAACCCCACTGAAATAGGAGGTAGTGTTGCACGGTTAGACGTTGGAGCCAAGCTTAGAAAACACTTTTAATTGTCCCTGTAGGCTTGTTTCTGTGAGGTTTGTACTCAAACTCAGCAAGACACAATAAGCAACTACGAAACAACAACATAAGATAAATCTTGCAATGTGTGATCCTCAATTTTCTGGCACTCCTCTCCTGTCCTTTCATCCAGCAAGCGAGAAAGAAATCGAGACAATTCTGAAAGGAATTACTATAAAATCATGCGATCTCGACCCCCATACCTGCTTCTCTTTTCGCGCAGTGCCTGCCACAGCTTATACCCACTATCACAATGATAGTAAACTCATCTCTTGTTTCTGGAAATGTTCCTTCAGCTCTTAAAACTGCTTTAGTCACACCACTTCTCAAAAAGCATGACCTTGACCCTAACATTCTGAAGAATTACAGACCTGTTTTCAACCTACCTTTTATCTCTAAAGTCCTTGAAAGAGTAGTTCTGAAACAGCTCAACAACCACTTTCTCTCCAACAGTCTTCTTCCTGCGTTTCAGTCTGCCTATCGCGCCAACCACAGCACTGAAACCACCCTGGTTCACACCTTAAACATGTTTCTACTTGCTTCTGACTCGGGGAAAATCTCCCTCCTCACTCTACTCGACTTATCTGCAGCTTTCGACACTATTGACCACTCTATCCTTCTCTCCCGTTTTCAAGAAACGTTTGGTGTTATTGGACAGCCCTCACCTGGTTTAGCTCATACCTGACTGACCGATTCCAGACAGTCACAGTAAACAAGATTCAGTCAGTACCTGCCAGACTGGAATGTGGAGTCCCGCAGGGATCAGTTCTGGGCCCTGTTCTTTTCAATCTCTACACAGCTCCACTGTCACATATAATTAACCGTCATCAGATCAACCATCACTTTTATGCAGATGACTCTCAGATTCTAAGCAGTGACACTCCTAAAAATCTGCCTTCTCTCTTGATAAATATGGCCTACTGCTTTCAAGATATCCAAAACTGGATGATAGAGAACAAGTTAGAACTAAACGCTGATAAAACGGAAGCCATGCTTGTAGGGACCAAAAACAAACTTTCTTCCATTACAACAGCTTCAACAGAATTCGGCAATGCATCAGTCCCTCTATCCACTGCTGTAAATTGTTTAGGGGTCACTATTGACAACACACTCTCTATGCAAAAATTCATCACCCAGACCTGCCACTCGTGCTACTGTCAATTACGGCGTATTAGTGCAATTCGAAAGTACTTGTCTACAGACGCAACATCCAAACTCGTGGCATCTCTCATTCTTTCACGTCTGGACTATTGCAATTCTCTTTTGTCTGGTCTGCCAGCATCATCTATCCACTCACTTCAACGTATTCAAAGCTCTGCAGCTCGACTAGTCCTCAGAAAGAAAAAAATCTGAGCACATTACCCCTCTCTTGCGATCTCTCCACTGGATGCCTGTGCCACAAAGAATAAACTATAAGACCAGTACTCTCTGTTACAAATGTCTCCACAAAATTGCACCCTCCTACCTCTGTGAATGTCTCCAACCCGTACACCCCCTTTTCGTTCCTTCCTTTCGCCCCTTTGCTTCCCTAATTCAGCCAGTCCACTGTTGGCATCGCTCTTTCTCTGTTTCTGGTCCATCGATTTGGAATGGCCTCCCTGTCTCTCTTCGCCAAGACCTTCTTGTGACACTTTTACATCTGACCTCAAGACATATTTTTTTTCAAACCTAAGAATTTCCTCTCCCGTTTCATTTTTTAGCTTTCCTGCTTTTCAACAGCCAAAAATTCCATCAAACCCCGCCAAAGTGTATAAGTGTGTGTGGGGTGTGTGTGTGTGTGTGTGTGTTGTGTGTGTGTGGTGTGTGTGTGTGTGCATGCATTTGGACTTGTTAGAACTATTACTTGCTATTGGTTGCATGACTGTGTAAGAATGGGTTGAGTGCAAGCGCTTTGATTTCTCTTTGCAAGATACAGCGCTATATAAATTCCATTTATTATTATTATTATTATTATTATTATTATTATTATTATTATTATTATTATTATTATTATTATTATTATTATTATTATTATGAAGGAAGTACAAAACAACAACATAAAATAAATTTTAGATCATTATGAACCGAACACAAACTATACATCCTGTGTTTATCGATGCATGTCTTTAAACAAAACAAATAATAACAAAAAACTTTTATTGGTTGAATGATTCTGACCGTTTTCTTTAAAAGCAAGCAGTACCTCCGTTATAGACTGAATTTCTTGCATTGAAAACACAGAAACCATTAATCACCAAGCTCTTCCATGTCATTATTTTATTCCTGTTAATGACAGCAAGCTTCAAAGCATGACAAGAGGAAACAGAAACAAGGACAGTCACCAATGAGCGCATAATATTTCACACCTTGGATGAGCTACTTTTGGCATGTGCCTTTTCCAATGAAGTTAATCTGGCACATCAGACAGCGATCTCTAAACATTCTCAAGACATGCGCGACCAAATGACCCAGAATCAACAAGAAATAACAATCCCTAACATTAAAAAAGTGCTTCTAATGAGAATACTGAACATGAGTGGGCAGCAGAGGTGTAAATCAAAGGGAAGAAGATGGAGAAGTGGGGTGTGGGGTGGGGGGGTGGGGGGGTGAGGGTCTTAGGTGGAAGAGGAGACAACAATTCCTATAGCGTTATCTACCGTGTACTAGAGAAAAGGAACCACAACCCATGCAATACGTTTGTCATATTCATGATGTACTTTAAACAGTATATTCATCATTACAACGAAAGACATTACACAGAATTTCTCACTATCAGAAACATCAACAGAGATCCTCTAACTTCACCCCTTTCCCCTTATCTTTTTTTCTCCCCTACTCTTTGCTTGTCACTGTGTACCCACCCATCCATCCCCACTCCCTTTCCACTCATGGCTTGTGCAGCCCATCAGTACGTGTGACCAAACAGTGCAGCGTGTACTCCTCCACACTACGGCAGTTGTCCCTCAGTCCTGTTGCACAGCTGTAACGAGGTTAGGGGCTAGACAAGCAGTCTACACCGTCAGACAGTCTGCAGGGATGTTCTGGTCAGGCAGGACTCCAAATAGCCACGACAGGTGGACAGACAGAAACAAGAGCGTATGTATTTGGTAACGCTTCAGAGTTAGCGTTAATCGAATTGACATGGAAGTTCTTTGTATGCTTCCTTCTGCATTAGTCACGTAGAGAAAACTAGAATGAAAGATGGGGGCGGGTGGTGGTGGTAAAAGAGACAGGGGGTATGAAGAGAGAGAGAGAGAGAAGAGATGAGAGAGAGAGAGAGAGGAGAGAGAGAGAGAGAGAAGAGGAAAGAGAAAGAGAGAGAGACAGGCAGACAGATAGAGACAAAGAAAGACATATACAGAGACAGACATATACAAACACACACACACACACGTGCGCACGCACGCACGCACGCACACACACACACACACACACACACACACACACGCACGCACACGTGCGCACGAGCGCGCGCGTGTGTGTATGTAAGAGAGAGAGAGAGATCAATTAAGAAAAAACACACCTTTTCCAGCGTCAACAGTAAGAAAAACAAACATGTATTAGACAATAATAATATTACTTAACAAAAAATCCAAATTATTAAGCAACCAACTACACATTTTTACAAACAATATTTTTTTAAAATTAAGCATGAAAACCAAAAAAAAGCCAACCAAACAATACTCCCGTCGAACAAAACTTGGAATACAAATACCAAAATTGCACGAAAATCAAGAGGGGAAGACGACATTTCTAGCAGCAGGAAACAGTTGAGCTATAGAATCAACCGATAACCGTAAACCAAAACGTATTAAAGGTTGGTGTTATTTTTGTGCTTCATTTACATTCTTCACTATCTCCATCACAAACGCTGCCGAGAGAGAAAGATGGAGAGACAGAGAGAGAGACAGACAGACAGAGAAGGAGAGAGAGAGAGAGAGGAATGAATAGAGCGAGAGAGAGAGAGAGAGAGGAGAGAGAGAGAGAGAGAGACAGAGGGAGACAGAAAGAGACAGAGAAACATAGACAGAGAGAGACAGACAGAGAGAGGGAAAGAGAGAGAGACATTTTTAATGAGAGCAAGAGAGAGAGAGATAGAAAGAGAGAGAGAGAGAGAGAGAGAGAGAGAGAGAGAGAAGAGAGAGAGAGAGAGAGAGAGAGAGAGAGAGAATGAGAAGAGATAAAATGAGACAAGAGAGAGAAAGAGAGAGAGAAAGCAGGACAGAGACAGAGACAGAGAGACAGGCAGAAAGATAGACAGACAGATGGACAGCTAGCCAGCAAGACAGATAAACAGACAGAGACCAAATGACAGACAGAGACCAAA
Organism: Rapana venosa; assembly: GCA_028751875.1. Classification (NCBI taxonomy): domain Eukaryota; kingdom Metazoa; phylum Mollusca; class Gastropoda; order Neogastropoda; family Muricidae; genus Rapana; species Rapana venosa. The sequence goes on from CM054144.1 coordinate 35,427,571, forward strand.
AGACAGAGACAGGGTAAAAGACTGAGATAGAAACAGAGGTATACCGAGGTAGGGAGAATGCAGCCCGTTTACTGTAAACGCTTTTGTCTACAAATGTACCTATGTCTTCCCTT
>CM054144.1:35432683-35450183 GCA_028751875.1 Rapana venosa
ACGGCTGTTCCAGACTGAGCCATTCGTCCTGAAACTTTGAAAGAGGTCACTGGAACTTGGCTGGCCAGTAATTTGTCAGGTGATCAGCAGAAGTGGTGAATCATGATTTCATCTCCCCATCATCGGTGTAATTGAATGCTTAGACATGCACAGGGCTGCTTTTATGTCTCTTCGGGCTGACCTGAGGAAGACATTGGCCTATTTTTGTCTTCTTCTAAACAGTGTGTCTGTGCGTTTCTCGGGTGTTGGGTCAGCAGGGCTTCATCAGCGATACTTGTTTATTTATTTTCTCAATGCTATTTCCTCATTTACAAAGCCCGAATTATCAATTTCAAAGCCACTTCACAAAATTTGTAACATTTCTCTTTTCTAACGTTTTGGTCTCCTGTGATTTTACAGTGTATTAACACTCAGATATAAGAAACTCAGGCAGGTATGGTGAGTTTGGTCGCGTACCTGTGACATCCATTTGCATGCACAAGTGCATACAGGTGTGAGGTGGTTGTGGTGGTGGTGGTGGTGATGGTGGTGTGTGTGTGTGAGAGAGAGAGAATTTGTGAGAGAGAGTTTGTGTGAGAGAGAGAGAGAAGAGAGAGAGAGAGAGAGTGAGAGAGAGAGAGAGAGAGAGAGAGAGAGAGTGCGTGCGTGTGTGTGTATGTTTGCATGCACGCGTTTGTATACTCGCGTGCTGGAGCGCATCCACGTATGCCCGTGCATTAGCGAGCTCCTACCATCAGAACCAGAGCACAGACAAGCATCATACGTCTACTTTCTTCATCATGGTAACAGGAGTGTAGAATCAAAGACTCCTTTCGTCTCTTTAGCGTAGCTATTAACACAGACCTTACGATCAGGACAAGACTAAGATAGGGTACTGGCTGTGCTCTTTAATATTCTCCTCTCTCTGTGTCTCAAGCCTCTAATCTGTCATTTTTCTCCCCCAACTCTTCCTGTCCTGTGGTCTGCTATGTGATGTCGGTAGCCTACTGATCATCAACAGATGAAGTGAAGTGTGGCTATAATTGTCTGTCAGGAACATCTCTCGGTGTTGTGTAGTAGTCTGGTAGTAATTAACGCATACGTCTAGAAAGCTCTCAAGTCTGTCATTTGAATCCCTACCCGTTGCTGCTTCTTTCTAATTTGCTAGATCTTGAATAGTGGTCCGGTTATTAGTCTCTGAAATACGACGCCGACTTGGGTTGTTGTCTACTAGTGTATGGTTTCTGAAAGCTTGTTTATGGCAAAAGTTTACATACAATAAACATCTCATTAGGTCTGTTATGACGATACCATAGGCAGGAATGTAACGCGAATGTGCATCGTAGAGCCATCGATAAAGGTTATAAAAGGGGATGATGCACACACAAACGTACAGACTCGCTCGAAAACATGAACGCACGCATGCATGTATAAACACACACACAAACACACACACACACGCGTACGCACGCACACGTACTCACGCACGGTCACACCCCCCTCCACACACACACACACACACACACATACACACACGCACGCACACACATACGCACACGCACGCACACACACACACACACACACTCGCGTGCGCGCGCGCACGCACACACACACACACACACACAGGCGCGCACGAACGGATCCACAAACACACACACGTACGCACACACACGCATGCATGTACGCACGCACGCACCCACTCGCGCACAAACACACACACAGAGTTAAACCAACCAACCCACCAACAACAAGAAACGATGCTGTAAATCACAAGTTAATATTTCTGGCTTAAATCTTATTCTTTACAGTTTCTGGGCTTTGGTTGCTTTAATGACATTTATTGTCAGATGTAACAATAAGAAACAAAGCAATGCTTGATTTAATAGCAGAATCTTTGTAAACGAGTGTTGTTTTCGAACCGAGAACTTGTTTTTTGACTTTATCTTAAATTGTTTTCACTATTTTTGTTTACTTTTAAAAAATATTATTAAAAGATGTATTCGGACAAAAAAATCCCTCAACGAAGAATGTACCGCCTTTTAATTTTTTTCATACGGATTAAAGCTATAAACAAAAGGTAAGTCTGGGAAACATAGTGTGACAATACAATGTATAGCATTTTCTTATGTTCTGTGTTGCTTTTTTCTTCTTTTTTTTGCCATTGCATACAGCTGCAATTTTAATATGCTACTCTGGGGGTTAATTAAATGGCATGTAGTGAACTTTTTTTTGTATTTTTACATCGAAATTTGAATAATTATTGTTTGTAGATATGATAATTTCCGTGTGTTTAAATTCTCATATTTCTGCTGTCTTTACCTAAAGGTCGTAGTCATAATTTTTGTAACATTAGCGATGATTTGTTGCACAATACCAATAATATAGAGATGCATGCTGTCTTTCTGATGAAAGGAGAGAGAGAGAGAGAGAGAGAGAGAGGAGAGAGAGGAGAGAGAGAGAGAGAGAGAGAGAGAGAGAGAGGAGAGAGAGAGAGAGAGAGAGAGAGATAATTTGGGGGTGAGGAAAGGAGAAACGGGAGTAGGCAGAATAAATAAGAAGCCTAGCTGTCTGACAGAAAATCAGCGTCTTACTAAATTAAAATCTAATGAAGCCAATGCCGAATACTCGTTATCATGTTTTTCCCCCTTTCTGCAGCTGATTACAATAATTATGGTCGTTGTGCAGTAATGACGTTGCGAAACGAAGTCACTCTTCTGTAAGTAGCAGTGTGCAGTAACACGGTAGCCGCGTAGGCGCTGCACGTAATAATAATATATCAAAGGATCAATCTGTAAATAGCACCATCGCGTTAGCTAATGGTTGGGGATTTTGAAGTTGAGGTGTTGAGGTTGAGGCACTGAGAGAAAATGTAGCGAAGAGAGAAGGCTTTTGATAAATAGCACAGTGGAGGATCAGCTGTAATTAACGTGTGTAGTTTCACAACTAATAGTAGGAGAATCCAGAGTAGACGAATCATTTTGAAAAAGTAATGAAACGTTGATAGGAGGGCATTAAACGTGAACTGGATGGGAAAGTGTGTGAGAGTACTGATACAGTCATTTTAGAGTGAGTGCGGATTTTGGATTTGTGTGCGCGTGCGTGCGTGCGTGCGTGTGTGTATGTGTGTGCGCGCGCGCGTGTGTGTGTGTGTGTGTTCGTGTGTGTGTGTGTGTATGTATCTGTGTGTGTGTGTGTCTGTGTGTGTTTGTGTGTGTGATTTTAAATTGTATCTTATTCATTTCTCCTTTTACTTTGAGGATAGTTGAACAAACACTCATGTGTTTCTTTACATCCATTTCCTATGTGAATACACTTTAAAAAGTTATTGTCATCCGTTCTCACCGGCACAAAATGGCCTACTCTTCCGGAGAGCAGAACAGATTAAACGTGTGCGCAAGATGTTCTGCGTGCGTTTGCACACGGGGCCTCGGTATCTATCTATCTATCTATCTATCTATCTATCTATCTATCTATCTATCTATCTATATATAAATAATATATATATATATATATACATATATATATATATATATATATATATATATATATATATTATATATATATATATGTAGTATATATATACGTATATATATATATATATATATATATATATATATATGTATATGTTTGTGTGCGTGTGCTCGGGCGCGCGCGTGTATGTTTGCGTGTGCTTGCGTGTTCGATGTGTGTGCGTGCGTGCGTGTATGTGTGCTATTGTGGTAAACACGTGTATGCTGGCAAGAGATAAAAAACAAAGGAAGCACGGATACTACAAGAAAAAAAACCTTGTGAAAAACCAGCAGACTATTTACCCTCAGTCGTAGAAAATGAAAGCAAAACCACACAAACTACAGTGTACGATAGTCCTCACTGCTTCAAGTAGTGTCCAGATCTGGCCTTTTCATCAATCTTTTAGCCAGGGCATATTGTCCTAGTACATGCTTTGTTCATAATTTAATATCTTTCTATGTCAGCTTTTCATATATCCACAGCTTGGCTTCCTATCTCTCACTCGATTGAAGAAACACACGAAACGAACATGCAGCTTTGTGCTGATTTGTGTGTGTGTGTGTGTGTGTGTGTGTGTGTGCGAGTTTGTGTCTGTGTGTTCGTGTGTGTGTGTGTGTGTGTGTGGACAATCTAGTCCTCGTTGTCTTTTTCGTGTTCACGTCAGCGAAGCAAAATTAACAGCCTAAAAATGTATTTTTAAAAATCTTCATCCCCTTTGAAATTTCTAAGCCAAACTGAATTTCTTGGGTTTTTTCTTTCAATTTTCTTTCTTTGGTGTTTTGTATCGCTTTTTCTTTTTTTTGCTTTAAAGGGGGGGGGGGGTGACATTTTGTCCGCAAATGGAATAAATATGAGCCACATACTAAGCCTCTGACAAGGAAAAGTACTCCTGGCATTGTGTAGCAGACTGAGCGAGCAAAAAGTGTGTGCGCGAGTGTGCGTGTGGGTGCGTGCGTGTGTGTGCGCGCGTGGGTGCGTGTGTGCATGTGCATGAGGAATAGACCTTTTATTGTAGCTTTTCTTTTTTGCACAGAAATATGAACAATCGCGAAATGTAAAAATACTGCGAATTGCGAAGAATGCGAACAATTGTGGAGAACTGCAAATAATTGCAAAGAAGAATGCGAGAAGAAGAAGGAGGAGAAGAAGAAGAAGAAGAAGTAGCGAACACACTATCAGAGGTAAACAAGTAAAGTCGTGCACGTGTGCAAACACACACAGAACTTGGAGAACATTTGATAAAAATATGTTTATTTCAACAACACTGATAGCTGGCACAACAAGACCTTTTTCTCAGCAGAACGTCAATTCTACTTTTATGGCAAAAGTATACTATATATATATATATATATATATATATATATATACATATACATACAAGCAAGCCATAATAAGTTACAAACAAAAAATACATAAAGCATCATTTGATGCGATATTTTTCATCTAAAGGCATCTTGAAAACAAGACCTAAAAATCGTCCGTTGTTTTCGATATAAAATGGGTTCTCGCCATCGCACACTACCAGAGCGATGCATTCATGTTTAGCAACACAACATTTCTTGGCAAGACCTCAGATCAGTATGACCAAACGCTAGAGCCGACTGGTCAAGACCGACTTCAATCCCATGGGTCCGAAAAACCGTTGTTCGAATCTTGGGGGTGTCTGGTGAAATAAGGGTGAGGATTTTTTACCATCTCACAGGTCTAACGTCAAGTGCAGACCTGCCAATACCCTTAATTTCCTTCGTGTATATATTCATATACAGAATGTAAAATATGCACGTAAAAACATATCGTAACTCATATCAGCGCTTGATGGGTTACGGAAAAACGACTATAGTATATATCGCAGAAGCCGGAATGCGGCTACCTTCATGGTGGGTAAGAACGGTCGCGAAGGCAAAGATCTCACCAGCGGTTAACAGGAGACCTCTAGCCAAGAAAAAAATATAAAAATAAATCAGTCCAAAACTGGTGTATTTTGAAGAGCGCCGAGTATAAAGTGAACGGTGGATATGTTTCAATTGAAAAATTGATCACCCTTCTACAGAAAAGAATGACAATGATAAATGGTAGTACTGAGACAGACTTAGCTCACTTAAAAAAATACATTTTTTTGTTGTTGTTGTGGCCTCAGTTGCATGCAGATCATGGAGCACCGTCTTTTTTTCTTTTTTTTTTCTTTCTCTTTGTTGAGTGCTTCACACGTCTCTCTTCATTGGCCAAAAAAAAAATCCAAAACAACAAAAAACAAATTCTAAGCGAACAGAATAGCAAAGGAAACTTACTTTTGCTGTGTTTTGTTGTTGTTTTTAAATACTAATACACCTTTAAAAACGAGATAAAACACTTTTGTCCCTACTATAACGTGTGGTTTTGCGCCTTTGTGCTCTATCAGAGTGACGCTTCCATTCAAAGAAACACAACATTGCTAGTCCTGACATCAGATTAGTACAGGACTATCATATTTTGAACAACATCTACTGCAAAGCGACAATTGAGGATATGTTTAAAGTGAAAATCTCCACATTCCTACAAAAAGGAGAAACACTGGTCTATAGAAGTGGTTTCTTGGGGAAAAAACATTAGCTCCAATTGCATGCAGATCGCAGAGCACCATTTTACGCTACCATAAGATGATAGCATCTTATATAAGGTTTCAACTGAAAATCACACAAAAACTCTGCAGTTCCGCCAACCTCAATTCTTTCTTTTATTTTATCCCCCCCCCCCTTCCCCGCCTCGAACAAAAAACATTCCAATAAACAACTATAAATCCAAAGCAAAAAACGAGAAATGAAGCATTCTACTATCACTCTCCTACAATAAGAGTGACGATCTATGCAAGTGCTAGGACAGATTTTGATGTACTTAAAAAAAGATTATTATTTATTTATTTATTTATTTATTTATTTGTGGCCTCAGTTGCATGCAGATCGTGGAGCACCATCTTTTTTGTGCTTTATTTTATTTTTGGGGTGGGTGCTTCACACGTCTCTCTTCATTGGCAAAAATAAACAACAAAATTGAAAAAACAGTCCCTTTCTCTTCTATTCCTTCGTTCATGAACCTAACCTATGCTTTCTTTTCTATCTTACCTCCTGCCGGAGCAACAACTGCCCCAGTGTGGATTTGCTGCCTGCGTTCTATCAATGCACAGCTGCAGTGAACAATCGGCTGGGTTTATTGTTGCTCTAGTGTGTGCTGCTGCGTGCGTTCATACATGTAACAGGGATTTACATGTCTGGGTTTATGTTTGCTCTAGTGTGTATGTGGTAGTGTTAGTTGGTCAGCGTTTATGTATTTTTCTTGCCCTCGCACTACTTCCCTGCCATACGTCAATTTTGCCTTTTTATTCGTTTTCTTTCTGTGCCTGGTGTCTCCATGTAAAACAAAATAAACTATGATTGTGTCTTCTTTCTGTGCCTTGTCTCCATGTAAAACAAAATAAAGTATGATTGTGTTTATACACTTCAAAACATTTTGCTCTAGAATTGCATCTACAGGGTGCTGCAGCACGCACACTATTTGGAAAAGTGATCGATTACTTCCTAACTTTACACACTTTGCAACTGCAGGACTACATAACACCCTTTTCTGTTTTTACAAATCAACATTCAAAGATAATTTTAAAACCATTATCACATCAGAACAAGGAGGGGAGGGGGTGGAGGGGAGGGGGGAGGGCGGAGGGAAAGCCCTCAAATAACACCTAGCCCAGCTTATATAAAATACCACTTGGGAACTTGATATAGTTTTATAATTATCAAAACACCAGAAGGAAACAATAAAATTGACTTGTAAATAGCAGCTCATAAACCTAATAACTTTTCCAGCTCCAGAATAATTTTCAACAGAGTAATGAAAAGGGACATTTTATTACCAGTAACTTGAATTTTCATTGGATTTAGAAAATGTTGAAAAGGGGGATTGATAAAAAAAAAATCTGACAGATTGCGCATCATGAGAAAAGCCTCAACTTTTTCTGACACCTTGTCAGACACAGTAAAAAGTAACTTTAAAAGGAATCAGTGTATAAGTGTCACACAACACACACACACACACACCACACACACACACACACACACGCTGAAAATGTATAAGACAAAACACCACGCCAAGAGACCCCCCAAAATAGGGTCAATAGATATCCTCGAGTTCCTGCTTAAACAAACATGGAAGAAATCAGGCCACACTGGAAAATGATAGAAGAAAAGATTTGACAAAAAGTGCACAGAATAGCACTCAAGATACCACTAGAGAAACCCTGGCAGATAGGAAAACAAGTTGCTTGAAGATATAAGAAAGCTAAGTTTGGATGTGACATGGCCCCGATATGCACAAGGCAGAGAACTGATGGATGACTGCTCCAGAGGGCTACATCATGCAGTGGATGGACAATACTTACTACTTACGTGCTAAGGTCCTAGTAGTCCTATCATTGGCATTGTTTCGAATGGTAGGCGACGATGTCAAATCTACCAGGCAATAGTGGAGATTGAGAGCCCATTCTAATTCATCAAGAGGGTCGGAATTTCGAGACATTGTTGCAAAATCTTTAGTGACTCATGTAAACAGTGTATTGACTACCCTACAGCAAGTACTTTTTCCGCTAATGCCACCTTCAACCTTAGCTTAAAACTCGCTTTTCTGCATATTTCTCTTACAAACCCTATCATGATAACACAAAAATGAAATGATTCAAACAACTTCTTCCCTTGACTGGTGTTCCCTTATACAACAGTGTCCCCATACCGCAGAATTAATGCGTCTAGTAAGTGTTAACGTTCAAACCAACATGGTAAAGTGTTAGGCTTTGCGGTATGGGGCAAGAACATGCATGGTTAGAGTTAAGTGTTAACAGCACAAGGGAACAACACTACAGGGGAAAATAGTTATCGGAAACACTTTCTGCTCTGTCTTGAAACTCTAGCACTCATATTGTGCTCAACTTTCGTCTTAAGCAAATGAAGACAATATTATTTAGAAAAATATCAATTTGTTTCTCTGAAAGATGCGATGTTATACTTGTGATAATTTTACTTAGATTTACATCATAAATGTTTGGTCATGTTCCTATTAACTCTTTTAATCCTATATTTCCATTTATGCGTTTTCATGATATATTGGTTTTAAACGAATACTGTTCATTAGCAATTTGGGATTCAGAATGTTTCTGTATCTACATACCGTGCGATAATGATGATGAAAGCCAGCGATAGCACTGTTGGACCATTTCTGTTTCTAAAGCAATATAATAGAACAGAGCCCTTTTAAATGTGTCATTAGATGTCTTCGTGATAGGACCCTAATCACATCTCACTAGCATTTGAACACTTCAGGATAGTTTGTACACACTCTCACCAGCTGAGTCTTATAGAAAAAACCCCAAACTTGATACTTTTGATTCCACATCTTTCATTCTGAAGGACATTTTTTTTTTTTTACAGTTTTGAAACAAATAAATCATGTAACAGAACTTCGTAGGTCGATGTTAACCATATTAATTTAAATGTACGAACTTAAAACATTGAAACCAACTTATTCTATGTGGAAGAGCTATGGTACTGACGAGATCAAGAGAGAAAGAAAAGTACTTATAATACTGAAACCAACTAACCCAAAATGCCAGGGGAAGAAGAAGAATTGCGAAGAAGAAGAAGAAGAAGAAGAATTGCGAAGAAGAAGAAGAAGAAGCAGAGGAAGAAGAAGAATACAAACTATATATTATGAAGGAAAAAACTCTTCAGTTTGATACCAAGTCACTCAACATGAAGGTAATAACCGTTGTACCTTGATACTTCACAGGATGAGAAAAAAACCTGTATCATTTGATACCACTTTACTCAATCTAAAAGTTAAAACAGCTTTATATTTTGTGAGAAAAAAGCGTTACATTTTGGTACTAACTCACTCAGTATGAACGAGTTTTACACTTTAATACTAATTCAATATAAGAAGAACGAACTGATGCATTAATACCAACTTTAATATGAAGGTTAGAAGACTTTATACCTAGATGCCTACCTAGTCAATATAGAGGAAATAGCTTTATGTAAAAGAAAATCAATATACATCGATACCAAAAAAGCCAATATCACGGAATCAGACTTTTTATACTAGGCTTTACAAGATTCAGCGCAATATAAATTCCAGACATTATTATTATTATTATTATTATTATTATTATTTTGAAATCAACTGGATTTGGCGAAAATCTACCTAACAACGGTCTCAGTATGCAAGAACGACTGCAGTACCTCGACCCCAACTTCATGGGCCAAGCTGTTTATAAACTTTTTTTTTACTGTAACCGTTTAGCCTATACAATTGAGCAATATGTAGCAACACGCTAAAAAGAAAACTGGCAGGGCCCAGTGATTTGAGGGCTTACAAAATAGTTGATTCCACACACACACACGCACACCACACACACACACACACACACACACACACGCACACCCACACGCACACCCACACGCACACCCCACACCACACACCCACACACCCACACACACACACACACACACACACACACACCCACACACACACACCCACACACACATACCCACACACACACACACAGAATATCAATCGCATAAACATCCATCTAGCTTTGTCCCAGGTGAAGTTATCCTCATTCTTTTCATATTCAGGTTCAGAAGATCTGTTCCGTCTGGACTCCACGGTTAAGTTTCTGAAGATCCTTGTCTGTCAATGTTCTAAACATCCTTGTCTATCAAGGTTCTGAAGATCCTTGTCCGTCGAGTTTCTGAAGATCTTTCTGAAGATCCTTGTCCGTCGAGTTTCTGAAGATCTTTGTCGAGTTTCTGAAGATCCTTGTCCGTTGAGTTTCTGAAGATCGTTGTCCGTCGAGTTTCTGAAGATCCTTGTCCCTCAAGTTTCTGAAGATCCTTGTCCGTCAAGTTTCTGAAGATCTTCGTCGAGTTTCTGAAGATCTTTGTCCGTTGAGTTTCTAAAGATCCTTGTCCGTAGAGTTTCTAAAGATCCTGTCCGTGGAGTTTCTGAAGATCCTTGTCCGTCGAGTTTTAGATCTTTCTGAAGATCTTTGTCCGTCGGGTTTCTGAAGATCCTTGTCCGTCGGGTTTCTGAAGATCCTTGTCCGTCGGGTTTCTGAAGATCCTTGTCCGTTGAGTTTCTGAAGATCCTTGTCTGTCGAGTTTTGGAGAGCTTTTCCTTGTTGAGGTTTTCATGACCTTTTCCTTGTTGATATTTTGTAGAGTTTTCCGGGTAGATATTTTAAACATGATCATTTTCAATGTTGAGGCTTTGAAGATAATTGTTCATGTTGAATATTTGAAGATATTTTCCATGTCAATGTTTTGATATTGTGGTTTTGAAGGCATTTGCTATGTTGAGATTTTTATATTGAAATGTGAAAGATAGTTTCCATATATATGTTTTAATATAGAAGTTGTGAAGATATTTTCAATGTTAATGTTCTGCAGATATTTTGATGTTAGGATTTTGAACATACTTTTCCACGCTGACGCTTCAAAATCCTTTGCAAATTAAGGTTTTGATGGTATTTTCATTTTGTCTTTCAAATTTGTTCCATGGTAAGGTTTTGAAGATGTTTCCCGTGTTGAGGCTTTTAAGTTATTTTCCATGATGAGGTTTCAATAATATTTTTCATGTTGAGGCTTTGAAGATTTTAAATGTTGTGGTTTTGGCAATAGCTTTCCATGATGATTTGACGATCATTGGTCCATCTTCATGACAGTACTCTGGAGGCCTTTTCTGTACAAAAAGCAAACAAACAAAGTGAAAGCCTGGCTGATAAAAGACTATTTAGATACAAGAATAATTATCAAACTCTAGAATAGCTTAGAGAAAATTCATTATATCACTAAAAATGATTGCAACTATGATAATGATGGTGAAAACAACAATGATAATATTGTTCTAGCACTTTGTATGTACCATGTGTGCGCGTGAATGTGCGTGTGTGAGCGTGTGCGCGTGTGCATGTGCCTATGTGGGTGTGTGCATAAGGGTTTATGTAGATGTTTCACCTTATCCACTGCACTGTCCGTGAAATTAAAGAAATTGTGTGAACACGGCCATATATATATACATATATATACATATATGACAGTCCCAGTGTTCTCAGCTCATAATGATTTATAAATTCTAAATATGATGCGACAGAAAAATGCATACTCTGAAGGAGTGTTGAAGGTTAAGCTGGAGAACAACAACAACAAATGACATACACTCCTTTTAGCCTACCTTTTTTTGTGCGTCATCATGCTCGTGCCACGTCCTCAGGCATTGAAGTACCTAGGACGGGAACAGCCTCCATGACAAAATGATCCTGCACAAAACAAAATGGGATGAATTAAAACCAAATGTCTCAGACATGTGTGTGCACAAAGGGCGCGCACAGAAAGAGAGAGAGAGGGAGGGAGAGAGAGAGAGGGAGGGAGAGAGAGAGAGGGAGGGAGGAGAGAGAGGGAGGGAGAGAGAGAGAGGGAGGGAGGGAGGGAGGAGGAGGGGAGAGAGGAAAGAGAGAGAGAGTAGACAAGGCAGACATGGCAGAAAAACAGGAGGCAGACAAGTAGGTAGTTATTCCAACAAGTAATGGCACATATTCAAACACACATGCACACACACACACACACACACACACACACACACACACACACACACACACACACACACACACACACACACACACACACACACACACACACACACACAGGTAGTTTGGTGGACTAGAATGTATACACACACTGGCTGTGAAGGCGAGAAGTGTAGATTTGATCTTTAGGTCATGTCGTTTATAGCCCTGCCAACCACAAAGGCCACATGTGGGCTGCCCACCCATCCACTTAAGTTTCTTTATGTACACTAGTGTTGTGTTTTTACATCAGACCTGAAGTCAGAATATAGCTACCTTAACCATTGCCAAATGGTTGATTCTAGACAAAAATTCACAATAGGTGAACATTACAGCTGTTTGCTGAGGAACAAGTGTACGTGCAATACCCGTTTGAGACCAGATTCCCCCCCCCCCTAACCAATACACCTAAATGGTGGTCTGGGTGCTAGTCTTTTGCATTATATGATAAGCATAGGTCCTACGTGCAGCAAAGGAAAATGAGCAATATCAAAATACGTTTTGGCAATATCTTGAGATTGCCTTCATCCTTAAACATTTAGCATGACATGTGTTCTTATATTAAAGGAGCAAAAGTGAAAGTATCGCCACCCATATAATCAGGTAACCGAAACTAATCAACAAGGCCACACATGTGCACGCTTCTCAATTATAGCATACTTTTATGGTCTTACAGCGAGTCCTAAGAATTAATGTGTAAGACAAAGGGCGTATTCTTGAAGACTCCCGTAACAACAATGAATGTCGTACACATAACTACTGTCACCTTATTTTGGGCTTCTTCATGCTCGTGCCAAGTCCTCAGGCATTGATGCACCTAGGACGGGAACGACGTTGACGACAAAAAGCATTCTGCATGACACACACAAAAAACTTGTTTTAAGATTATATGCCTACGAGCGCATACACACACACACACACAGACACAGACACACACACACACACACACACACACACACACACACACACACACGCAAGAACACACACAGAGGCATGCGCACATGCTTACGCACTCCCACAACCCCCCCCCCCCCCATCCCCCCCGCACACTCACATTCATGAAGATCCCTATTGTCAGCACTCATACTTATAAAGTTAGAGAGGCTAAGAAATATGTGACTGATCCACATCTTTCAGAGAGATAAAGAAATCTACAAATGAAGCTGCTGATATCTCTGCTGCTGTTGCTACTTCTACTTCCATTACCACAACTTTTTCTTTTGCTGCTACTACTACTACTTCTACCATTGCTATAATGCATTTTCTCTTTGTGCGTGCACAGATAGAGAGAGAGACAGACAGGCAGACAGACACAGACAGACAGACAAGACATAGTGAGACAAAGCAACAGAGAGGGAGAAAGAGTTATTTCCAAGATAAACAGGTAATAGCAACATACTGTAAATTCCCGAGTCCTTGCACATAGGGAGAGAGACAGAAAAACTGACAGACATATACATAGAGAAATATAGAGAAAAAAAGAGAGAGACAGAGATAGAGACAGACAGGAAGTGAGACAGAGAGAGAGACTAAGACACAGAGAGAAGCAGACAGACAAAGTAGGCACTTATAGCACTAGAGAATGCACCACAACCACAGAGGTTGTTCTATTACCTTTTTTGTTGCTGCCAGTTGCTTGTGCCACATCCTCAGGCATTGAAGTACTTAGGATAGGAACAGCTGTGTTGACAAAATTCAGGAGGAAATTAACATGTAGATGTCTTCCCAGTAATTGGTGACCCGACTGGCGACTTTTGAGAATGGGCAATTTGATTGAAGTCTTCAAAAGAATCACTGACTTGAATGGTGCAGTATTTGATTCTAATGGCAACTTGACTGGTGTTTTGCAAAGAAATGCTGACTTCATTAGTGTAGTGTTCAATTGTAGCAGTGACTTGACTGGTGTCTTCCAAGTAACTGGTGACTTGAATGGTGTCTCGCTAGGAACCAGTGACTTGACTGCTGTCTTCTGAGCAATCAGTGATTTCACCAGCGTATTATTCAATTTTACTGGCTACTTGACTGGTGTCTTTCTTGTGAAAAAAATGGCAAGTTGACTGGTGAAGCATTGACTGGTATTGGAGACTTGTTTGGTTTCTTCTGAGTACTGGTTGACTGGTCTGGTGTCTTCCAAGGAATAGGTGACAGGAGTAGTGTTGATCGTGTTCACTTGAATTGACGACTTGACTGGTGTGGTCTTTTGCTTTGATGGCTTGACGGGTGTAGACTGCCTTGTCACCAAAATAGCCTGAAAAGAAGGAGATTCATTAAAGAAGCATCATTTTGGTTTGGATTTATTTCATGTCATTGTGCTGAGAGAAACGGAATTTGAAGTATTCTGTGAGTGCAGCTTTTAGCAAGATTATAGCCAGAGAGAGTGTGATAGAGATAAGAGAGATAACCAGATAGACAGACACAGAGACTCAGTGAGAGAAACAGACAAACAAAGCAATTATTTGAACATGTATAGAACTCGACAGTGCCCTACAACCACAGATGATATTTCTATTACCTTGTTTGTTGCTTCCAGTTGCCTGTGCCATGACCTCAGGCATTGAAGTACCTAGGACGGGGATGGTCTACATGACAAAATGGTGGGTGTAGACTGCTGTGGTGATAATGGCCTGAAAAGAAACAGGTTGGTTTGCTAATAATTTTAGAAAAAACCATTCATTTCATACCACTGGCAGAAACAGTGTTTGAAGTATGCTATCAGTTAATCGTTGGGAAATATATTTAAAGAGTGAAAGAAAGAGAAAAAGAGAGAAAGAGAGAGAGAGAGAGAGACAGATGAAGTGAGAGAAAGAGAGATCAAGGCAGAGACAGAGACAGGATGAATCAGAAAGTGACAGAAAACAAAGAGAATTGAATTTTATTGATTTAAGATTTAAACCAGTCTTAAATACAAAGTTTTCACACACAGAGAGACAAAGAGAGACATATAGAGAGAGAAATAGGGAGAGAGAGAGATTTACAAAGACAGAGAGAGACTGACAAGACAGAGTCAGACAGGGAGATTGAGGAATACAGTCAGAAAGGCAGAGGCACAAACAAACTATGCAGTTAAACATGTATAGAACTAAAGAATGCCCTACAACCACAAATGATTTTCTCTTATTACCTTGTTTCTTGCTGCCAGTTGCTTGTGCCACATCCTCAGGCATTGAAGTACCTAGGACAGGAACAGCTGCGATGACAACACGATGGAGAAAATTAACACGTAGATGTCTTCCCAGTAATTGGTGACTTGACAGGTGACTTCTATATATTGGGTGACTTGACTGAAGTCTTCAAAAGTAATTGATGATTTGACTAGTATCTTTCTAAGAATCAATGACTTGACTGCTGTCCTCTGAGCAATCAGTGACTTGACCAGTGTATTTTTCAATTCCATTGCGATTTTGATAGGTGTCTTTCAAGGAATCATTTACTTGAATGGTGTCTTGCAAAAAATGGCGAGTTGACTCGTGTAGTGTTGAATTGACTGTACTGGTTTCTTCCAAGTAATTGGTGGCTAGACTGGTGTCTTCCATGGAATCAAAGACTTAACAGGAGTAGTGCTCATAGTGTTCATTTGAATCCACTGCTTGACTGGTGTGGTCTTTTGGTTGATGGCTTGATGGGTGTAGACTGCCATAGCACCAATGGCCTGAAAAAGATTGTTAAATAATCATTTTTGGTTTTGATTTATTTCATGTCATGTGTTGACAAAAATGCTATTTGAAGTATTCTGTAAGTGCAGCTTTTAGCAAGATTATAGCCAGAGAGAGTGGGAGAAAGACGCTTTGACACTTTGACCAATTTATTGTCATTGCCCAAAGTGGCCTATTGACAAGGGGGTTATACATGACCTTTTGTAAATACAAATAAATACAAGAAAAATAACATGATGCATTTAACGTAATGAAAACCAAAAACCAAAAAATGAGCTCTCCATTAACGGATACGACTTTAAGCTCTGACGTAAACTCAGTTTCAAAATGAACACAAAGTAATAACAAGGATGAACAATAGGAACCAATAAGCAATAACTAAAATAATAAAAAAGCAAACAATAAATTGCTATATTAGACCATCCATTGAAATTGTATTGAAACAAGCGAAAGAGATAGAGAGAGAGAGAGAGAGAGAGAGAGAGAAAAGAGAGAGAGAGAGAGAGAGAGAGACAGAGAGACAGAGAGAGACATACACATGCACAGAGACTCAGAGAGAGAAACATACAAACTAAGTAGTCATTCAAACATGTATAGAACTTGACAATACCTTACAACCACAAATGATATTCTCTTATTACCTTGTTTTTTGCTTCCAGTTGCCTGTGCCGCGACCTCAGGCATTGAAGTACCTAGGAGGGGAACAGCCTCCATGACAAAATGATGGGTGTAGACTGCTGTGGTGATAATGGCCTGAAAATAAACAGGTTGCCTTAATTATCAATGTTTTTATCTGGATTTATTTCATTTCATACTACTGTTAGAGACAGTGTTTGAGGTATCCTCTTAGTCAGACTGGGAAATGCTCCAGAGAAAGCAAGAGAGAGAGAGAAAGGAGTGGAGTGTTGGGAGAGAGAGCAAGAGAGAAAGAAAGACAAAGATAGAGAGAGAGAGAGAGAGAGAGAGGAGAGAGAGAGAGAGAGAGAGAGAGAGAGAGAGAGAGAGAGAGAAAGAGAGAGAGAGAGATCGCAAGAGAGAGAAAAAGAGAGACAGAGGCAGAAAGAGAGACACAGGTGGGGAAAAAAAAGAGACCAAGGCAGATAAAGAGACAGGGTGAGAAAAAAAGAGACCAAGGCAGAGAAAGAGAGAGGGTGAGAAAAAAAGAGACTGAGGCAGAGAGAGACAGGATGAGAAAAAAAAGACCTAGGCAGAGAGAGAGACAGGGTGAGAAAAAAAGAGACTGAGGCAGAGAGAAAGTTTAAATATATTGATTTCCAAGATAAACCAGTAAGTAGCAGTATACTTTAATTCACCAAACACTAAAGAGTGAGAGAGAGAGAGAGACAGAAAGACAGAGACAAAGAGACAGGGAAAGACAAAGAGACAAAGAGGCACAGAGAGAGCAACAGAGAGACAGAGAGAAAAAGCGTGAGAGACAGAGAGAGACAGATACATGATGAGAGACACTGAGAAAGAGAGAGAGAGAAAAAGAGATAAACTAGACAGTTAAACATGCATAGACTCAAGAATGCCGTACAACCACAGATGATCTTCTATTACTTTGTTTGTTGCTTTCAGTTGCTTGTGCCACAACCTCAGGCATTGAAGTACCTAGGTCGGGAACAACCTCCATGACAAAATGATTGGTGTAGACTGCTGTGGTAAAAATGTCCTGGAAACAAACAGGTTGGTTTAATAATAAATGTTTTAAAAA
>CM054144.1:35455183-35462683 GCA_028751875.1 Rapana venosa
ATTTGGAACAAATTGATGGAGTTTTGAGTCTGATAGGGTAGAGCAGAGAAAGAAGAAGAAAAGAGAGTATGAAAGAGGATAAGTTGGATGATAGATGAAGGGGAGATAAGGTTTGAGGTGTTTGTAGAGGACATTTTGGAGAGAAAAAGGAGAGAGAGAGAGAGATAAGAGAGTAATAAGAGCAATAACAAGAAGCGAAACACAGAGAACAATTGTGTGTAGTTGCGTGCAGACTCAGGCATGAAGTACTAGGAGGGAATAGCTCCATGACAAAATGATGGGGTAAATGCTGTGGTGATAATTGCTGAAAAGAAACAGGTTGCCTTAATTATCAAAGTTTTTATTTGGATTTATTTCATTCATACTACTGTTAGAAACAATGTTTGAAGTATCCTTTTAGTCAGACTTGGAAATGTTCAGAGAAAGCGAGAGAGAGAGAGAAAGGAGTGGAGTGATGGAGATAGAGCAAGAGCGAGAAGAAGAAAGAGAGAGAGAAAGAGAGATCGTAAGGGAGAGAGAACAAGAGAGAGAGGCAGAAAGAGAGACAGAGACAGGGTGAAAAAAAAGAGACCAAGGCAGAGAGAGAGAGAAGGTGAGAAAAAAAGAGACCAAGGCAGAGGAGAGAGAGAGGGTGAGAAAAAAAGAGACCAAGAGAGAGGAGAGGGAAGAAAAGGGGAGAGTGAGAAAAAAAAGAGAGGAGAGAGAAATTTAATATATTGATTTCCAGAATAAACCAGTAAGTAGCAGTCTACTTTAAAAGTAAGTAGCAGTATACTTTATTCACCAAACACTGTGAGAGAGTGAGAAGGAGGGACAGGCAGACAGACAGACAGACAGGCAGCAGACAGACAGACGACAGACAGACAGACAGACGAGCAGACAGAGACAGGAAGACAGAGACAAAGAGCCAAGAGGAACACGAGACAGGAGAGTGAAATGCAGGAACAGAGAGACAGTACATTGAGAGACAGAGAGAGAGACAGAGAGAAAAAGAACTAGAAGTATGAAACAGTTAGAATCAGATGCCTACAATCAAAACGATATTATACTTGTTGTGTTCAGTGTGTGCGCGACCTCAGGATGAAGACTAGGAGGAAAGCCCAGACAAAATGATGGGTGAAACGCAGGAAAATGGTGGAAAAAACAGTGGTTAAAATGTTAAAAATATATTATTTCAGGCAACAGGAGAAAGAGTGTTGAGATATACTGAAACTTGGGAAAGATTATATCAGAGAGAGACAGAGAGAGACAAAGAGAGACAGAGAAAGACTGAGGCAGAGACTGAGACAGAGACAAGACAGGGTGACAAAGTAACAAAAAGGAAAGAAGAGCAATATACAAAATACAAACACTTATATTATTATTATATTATTTAGTGAGGATAAGGAATAAGCACTTATGTGCTTTTACATCACTCCCGTGGATACCGTTTTGACATGTATTTGTTCATCGACAAATGGCCTACTCTTCCAAAAGCGGAACGATTTACATGTGCGCAAGATGTTCTGTGTGCGTTCACACGGGGCATGTTTATAGTCCTAGAAGAACTTTGAGAGAGTGGGTCTGCACTGATGTGAATCAGGGGAAAATATCCCTCTTGAACAGGAATCAAACTGTTTAATTCAGTGCAATGTCTAACAAGGCTATCCGTTTGACAGAGAGAGAGACAAGCAGAGAGAGCAGAGAAGAAACAGGGGAGACAGAAAGATGGTAGAGTAATCTGAATAATGATTTCAAGTGAAATGGGAAGTAGCAAACACTAATTCTCCAAACACTAAAAAAGAGTTAGAGAGAAGGAGAGAGAGGAGAGAGAAGGGGAGAGAGAAGGGAAGACGACAGAGGGACAGAGAAAGGCAGATGACAGCTAAATATACAAGTTTTCAGAGAGAAAGAGAGCAGAGAGAAGGAGGAGGAGAGAGAAGAGGGAAGAGCGACAGATAGACAGGAGCACAGACAGAATGACATTGAGAAATAGTGTCAGACAGACAGGGGGAAAAAAACAGGAGATTTAAGACTATAGAACTAGAGAAGACTACAAAAGGTTTTTCATAATTGTTTACCTGTTTGTTGCTGCCGTTCTTGTCCACATGTAAGGCTTGAAGTACTAGAAGGAAAGCTGGATGACAAAAAGGAGAAATACAGCAGATGTCTTCACGAATGGTGACTGAGGTGACTTAAAGATGCGACTTGACGAAATTTCGAAAAGCGGACTTGAAGGTGAAGTTGATTAAGGAATGACTGGGTTTGCCAGAAACTGTGAGTCAGGTGTAGACATAAGATGAGACTTGAAGGAGTGTGTCGAGTAATTCTGACTGACTGGATTTGCTAGGAACAGTGACTGACTGCTGTTTTAGTAATGTTTACGTTTTTCATTATCAGTGACTTACTTTAGGTCTGAGATTCATGACTGACTGTGTCTGAAAAACATGTGAGTTACGCAATGTTGAATTGTACATTGACTTGTGATTTCTTAAGAATGATGACTGGACTGGCGTCTTCCAAAGAATCGTTGACTGAATTGTGTAGTGTTATTTGAATCCACTTGATTGGGTGGTCTTGTTGAGTCTTGATAGGTGTAGACTGCCTTGACAATAACCTGAAAACAAAGGTTTTTTAAAGAGTCATTTTAGTTTGGATATTTTTAGTCATGTGATGACGAGATATAAATGTTTGAGGTGTTTAGTAAGGTATCTTGGAGGGAGAAAAAGGAGTGAGAAGGTAGAATGAAGAGAGGAAGAGTAGATGATGATGGATGAGTAAGAGAGACATAGATGAAGTTAGATGAATACCATGATGAGTGATTGTTGATGTTATGGGAGAGTTGCACAATACTAATAGAGTTATAAGAGTCATATGGTAGAATAGTTGAGTATTTAGTCGTTGATATTCGAAGAACAGGGAGAGAACAGAGGGATGGGGATAGAGAAGTGACTTGTGAGAGGAAGCGGACGTTGAGGTAAGAGGGAAGAGTTGACACGAGGGGGAGTCGGCGAATCAGAGTGACTGAACAGGAGAGGTGGATTATATAAGTGTCTTCCAAGGATTTTCACACTGTGTTGAACAGTGACGCACCTTTGACGTCCAGACTGGTGCCTCCAGAGAAAAGGAGAGAAGAAAGGGTAGAAGATGAGAGAAGAAGGAGAATAAGGAAGGAAGAAGAGAGAGAAAAAAGATCTGAGAGAGAAGAGAGAAAAAAGAGAAAGAGAAGAGAGAGGGTGAGAAAAAAAGAGACAAGAAGAGAGAGAGGAGAAAAGAAGGAGGCAGAGAGAAGAAAGAAGGAGTCGAGAAAAGAAAGACAGAAAAAAGAGGAGAGTGATACAAGACAGAAAGAGAGAGAGGTGAGAGAAAAGGAGACTAGGAAGAGAAAGTAAAAATATTCAGAAACAGAGTACAGCAAAAGTAGACATTGACTTAATACAACATGATAGAGGTGAGAGAGAAGGAGACAGGCAGACAGAAGACAGAAGGCAGAGGAAACAGAGAAGACAGACAGACAGAGACAGAGAGACAGAGAGACAGACAGAAAAAGGACAGAAGAGAAAGGGACAGAAAAGAATGCCAGAGACACAGAGAGAAACTGAACACAGAGAGTAGTAGAGAAAAGAAAACTAGACGATTAAGAAAGAAGAAAGAATCCAACAAACAGAAGTATACTCTATAAATGATGAAAAGTTGTTTAATAACCTTGGCTTTAAATTCTTAGGGAACGCCTCAGACAAAAGGTGGTTGTAAACCCATTAGAAATATGGAGTAAAAAGTGGTTAATAATGTTTAAAGAAATAGTTAGGTACTAAGAAAAGAGTGTTTAAAGTACCATAGAAAGGAAAGATAAATAGAAAATGAACAAATAGAAGAAATATGATTGATTATTTATCATGATAGAGGATGAAAGATATAAAGTTTTTTTTAATAGCAAGGTATAAGTTACAAAACTTATTTTATTTATTGATATGCTTTATTTGATATTGGAATAAGATTAGGTTTTAATGTCTCCCGTGTTTCGTTTTACAGGTCATTTTAATGTCCTCAGCCTACGTCAAAGGGAACTGATATAACATTAGGCAAGATGTTCGTGTCGTTCACACACGGGGATCGGTTTATGTTCACAGAACTTTTGAGGAGAGTGCACTGTTGAACCAGGGGAAAATACCCCTTGAACAGGAATCAAACCTGGTTGCAGATTGGGTGCAATTCTAAACTGGTATCCAGTTGTACAGGAAGAGACAAGGCAGTAACTGAGGCAAGATAGAAAAGGTGAACAGAAGATGGTAGAGTATCTGATTTATGATTTCCAAGTGAACGGGAAGTAGCAATACACTTCAATCCCAACACAAAAGAGAAGATTAGGGAGAGAGAGAGAGAGAGAGAGAGAGAGATAAGAAGAGATGAGAGAGAAGAGAGAGAGAAGAAGAGAGAGAGAGAGAGAAAGAGAGAGAGAGAGAGAACAAAGATGAGAGAGAAAAGAGGAGAGACAGAGAGAAGAGAAGGAAGAGGAGAACAAAAAGACAGAGAATTTAAGACTAGGAAGAGAAGAAGGATTGAAAAGTTATCAAGAAAGTATAAACAAAACTGGTAGTTTTTAATCTAAGGCTGAAGTAACATACAAGACAAGGTGAACAAATGTAACTGATGTTGTGCTACTGATGACATTAAGCTTGAATTCTACAGATGGTGACTGAATTACGAAAAGCTTACATGAGTGTCTTGATTAATGGACTTGATGGTTGATTTCAATGGACGCTTGATTGATTTGAATAATGCTGCTGAATGTGTATTGATCTATGAATTGATGGGTTGTGCTGAACTGTGATTACTGGCTGCTTACTGAATCAGGACTTGACTGCGTTTTCAAGTAATCTGACTTGAGTGCATTTCCAGGAATTCAGTGACTTGACTGTGTCTTAGAATCGTGACTTGTACGTATTTAATATTCATGACTTGATTGTTCTTGGATTGATGATGGGTCTTGAAAAAACGGTGTTGACGAATTTGATTGTATCATTGATATTGTGCTTGGCGTGGTATTTCGAGCGGGGATCGAACCGCGACCTTGGATCACGAGTTGACCGCCTAAACCACTCGACCACGGTGCCTCCTAGATAGAGCAAGGAGCGAGAAAGAAGAAAGAGAGAGAGAGAAAGAGAGAGATCGTAAGAGAGAGAGAGACAATAGAGAGGAGAGGCAGAAAGAGAGACAGAGACAGGGTGAGAAAAAAAGAGACCAAGGCAGAGAAGAGAGAGGGTGAGAAAAAAAGAGATCAAGGCAGAGAGAGAAGAGGGTGAGAAAAAAAGAGACCAAGGCAGAGAGAGGAGAGGGTGAGAAAAAAAAAAAGATGAGGCAGAGAGAAAGTTTAAATATATTGATTTCCAAAATAAACAGTAAGTAGCAGTCTACTTTAAAAGTAAGTAGCAGTATACTTTAATTCACCAAACACTGATGAGAGAGTGAGAGAGAGAGAGAGACAGGCAGACAGACAGACAGACAGGCAGACAGACAAACAGACTGACAGACAGACAGACAGACAGACAGAGACAGACAGACAGACAGGGAAAGACAGACAGACAAAGAGGCACAGAGAGAGGAACAGCGAGACAGAGAGAGTGAAAGTGCGAGAGACACAGAGAGACAGATACATGATGAAGAGCACAGAGAGAGAGACGAAGAGAAAAAGATAAACTAGACAGTTATTGAAAACATGTATAGAACTCAAGAATGCCCTACAATCACAAACGATATTCTCCTATTACCTGTTTGTTGCTTTCAGTTGCTTGTGCCGCGACCTCAGGCATTGAAGTACCTAGGACGGGAACAGCCTCCATGACAAAATGATGGGTGTAAACTGCTATGGTAATAATGGCCTGGAAAGAAACAGGTTGGTTTAATAATTGTTTTAAAAATATATTTATTTCAGTGCCTACTACAGGTAGAAAGAGTGTTTGAAGTATCCTATTACTGAAACTTTGGGAAAGATTATATCCAGAGAGAGACAGAGAGAGACAAAGAGAGACAGAGAGAGACTGAGGCAGAGACTGAGACAGAGACTAAGACAGGGTGACAAAGTAACATAGAAAAGGAAAGGTAAGTAGCAATATACATAAATTTACCAAACATTTTATTTATTTATTTATTTATTTATTTATTCTTTTATGTTGAGGATAATGGAATAAGCACTTATGTGCTTTTTTTACATCTACTCCCCGTGTGTATACCGTTTTGTACATTGTCATTTGTTCCCATCGGCACACAATGGCCTACTCTTCCAAAAAGTGGAACAGGATTTAACATGTGCGCAAGATGTTCTGTGTGCGTTCACACACGGGGCATCAGTTTATAGTCTCATACGAAGAACTTTTGAGGAGAGTGGAGTCTGCACTGATGTGAACTCCAGGGGAAAATTTCCCTCCTTGAACAGGAATCAAACCCTGGTTGTCAGATTGCAAGTGCAATGTTCTAACCACTAGGCTATCCCGTTGTGACAGAGAGAGACCAAGGCAGAGACTGAGGCAGAGATAGAAACAGGGTGAGACAGAAAGATGGTTAGAGTAATCTGAATTATATTGATTTCCAAGTGAAACTGGGAAGTAGCAATACACTTCAATTCTCCAAACACTAAAAGAGAGAGTGTTAGGGAGAGAGAGAGAGAGAGAGAAGAGAGAGAGAGAGAGAGAGAGAGAGAGAGAGAGAGAGAGAGAGACAGACAGACAGACAGACAGAGAGAGACAGAGAGAGAGACAGAGAGATGACAGTCTTAAATATACAAAGTTTTCAGAGAGAAAGAGAGACAGAGAGAGAGAGAGAGAGAGAGAGAGAGAGAGAGAGAGAGAGAGAGGGGGACAGACAGACAGGCAGGCACAGAGACAGAGATGGACATTGAGAAATAGTGTCAGACAGACAGAGGGAGAAACAAACAAACTAGGTAGTTATTTTAAGATCTATAGAACTAGAGAAAGCACTACAACCACAAAGGGTTTTCTCATAATTGTTTACCCTGTTTGTTGCTGCCGGTTGCTTGTGCCACATGCTAAGGCCTTGAAGTACCTAGTACAGGAACAGCTGTGATGACAAAACAATGGAGAACATTACACGCAGATGTCTTCACTGTAATTGGTGACTTGACTGGTGACTTCTAAAGATGGGCGACTTGACTGAAATCTTCGAAAAATGCGCTGACTTGAATGGTGTAATGTTTGATTCTAATGGCAACTTGACTGGTGTTTTGCCATGAACTGCTGAGTTCATTGGTGTAGACATTAATCGTATCAGAGACTTGAATGGTGTGTGTTCTGAGTAATTCTTGACTTGACTGGCATCTTGCTAGGAACCAGTGACTTGACTGCTGTCTTCTGAGTAATCGGTGACTTGACCAGCGTATTATTCAATATTATCAGTGACTTTAGTGTCTTCCAAGGATTCACTGACTTGACTGGTGTCTTGAAAAAACATGGTGAGTTGACGCAAGTGTTGAATTGTATCATTGACTTGACTGATTTCTTTGGAGTA
>CM054144.1:35472683-35500183 GCA_028751875.1 Rapana venosa
AGAGAGAGAGAGAGAGAGAGAGAGAGAGAGAGAGAGGGGAGAGAGAGAGAGAGAGAGAGAGAGAAGAGAGAGAGGAGAGAGAGAGAGAGAGAGGAAAAGAGAAAGAAAGAAAGAGAAAGAGAGAGAGAAACGTACAGACAAACATACAGATAGACAGACAGAGAATGTAGGCAGTTATTCAAACAGGTACAGACATGGAAAACGCTCTACAGAGACCAATGCCATTCTCTTATTACCTTGTTTGTTGTTTTCATTTGCTTGTGCCGCGTCCTCAGGCATTGAAGTACCTAGGACGGGATCAGCCTTGGTGACACAATGATCCTGTAAATGATCAGGACGTTTATAAATCAGTTGTGCACAAAGCACATGTTTGTGCTTGGACACAGACAATATAATATAATATAATTAATATAATATAATATAGTATAATATAATATAATATAATATAATATAATATAATATAATATATATATACATATATATAAGAAAGAAAGAAAGGAATTAGAGGGAGAGAGAGAGAGAGAGAGAGAGAGTGAGAGAGAGAGAGAGAGAGAGAGAGAGAGAGAGAAAGAGAGAGAGAGAGAGGTAGTTTACCAAAAGCAAGCACATGTTCACACACACTTATCTATTCTTCCGTCTTCCTCCCATCATTTAACATAATCTCAGACACACAGACACAGACACACAAGCAAACACACCCCCACACAGATGTACGGATTTTTGCATATAAACACCTTTTTAGAGGATGTCCTTGGAAATGAAATAAATGTAATCAATGAATGTTTGATCTAGTGATAATCTGACTTACACGCCACCACCACCACCCCTCCTACACATACATACACACACGCAGACACACACACACACACACACACACACACACACACACACAGAAACGCACACACAGAGAGAAACACACACACATACTGGGAGGGGGACCGATTTGTCTGTATTTAATGCTCCCGCACATAAAAGATAAGTGGTGTTTCAATCCCTGTTTGAGCCTGGTCTTTTCACCTATCCACTAGACTAAAACAAAAAAAATATAACAAGTTAAAATTTACACGACAGGAAAACAAATCACTCACCATTCTATCTTATGATGAGGTCAGAGAACCATGATGATCACCAGTTTGAACTGCCGTAGATCACCAAGTCTTGCTTTCTTCTGTCACGTGCGTAAGGTTGACAGGTTTGTGTCTGCTCCGCTTGAAAAACAATATTGTTTTTGTTTTTCAAGTCCAAAAGTTCTCACTGGTCTTTTCATTTTTGTCCTCAGAGGTGGCTGTGTAATCCTGCTATCCAGTCAGAGTCTGAAGCAGTAAAGGGGAGGGGGTGGGGGCTCTGGAAATCCGTTGTGACCCCTGTCTTGTTAGTTTGCTGTGTTGTACTCTTTTAGTGACCAGTCTCCTGGCTCTGGATGTCTTCAAAGTTGGCAGAGGCATGATGGACGATGGCTGCCCAGCTTAACTGACTTGCAGCATGCTTGTCCACTTTTTGTTTTGACAAGTTTCATGTTTCACCAGAGGTTTGGCTTCGACAGTCTTTGTACCACGGTTTTTCGTATTCGGATAGGGTCGACCCTAGTGTATCTCGTCATGGGAAACTTTTGGTAATTCTATATACTACAGTGACAACTTTGAATGTTAAAGTCGAAATGCATTTCTCACTCTCTTGCAGAAATAAGTGACACAGATGCATGGATTTGCTAAGACAGACTAACTTGCTTTGGATAACCTCTGTGTGGTCTCAGTTGCAATGTAGATCATGGAGCACCATTTTAATGTTTTTTTCTTGTATGTTTTCAGTGCTTCACTCGTCTCTCTTCATTGGCCAAACAAAAACTACAAACTACAAATCATGAACAGAAAATATCTTATGAAACATCATGCTTGTGTTGTTTTGTTTATCTTAAGGCATCCCTTACATTAAGATTTAAAAGCACCCCTCGTTTTGTCTCCAAAATAAAATGGGTCCTTATTGTCCACTATCAGAGGAGTGCTTCCATTTGAAAACGAAAAAAACTACAACAATGTCTTGCCCTGAAAAAATATCAGACATATCATACTTGAACAGTGCTGACTGCATACCAACAACTGTGGATATTCTGAAAGTGGAAATGAAACTCTAACATTCTTGCAAAAAGAAGTAACAATATATACAAGTGCCAAGAAAGATATTGCTTACTTCCAAAGTTCTATCAATTTATTCTTTGGTTGTATGCAGGTTGTGGAGCAGCATCCATTTTCTTTCTTTTTGGGTTTTCTTGTGTTTTGGGCGTGGTTGCTTTACAGGTATCTCTTAATGGCAAAAATAATATTGAATAAAACAACAAAAGGGTAAAATCTATCCCTTTCTCTTCCATTCTTTTTATGAACCTAAACTGGGCTTGCTTTCCTATCTTACCTACCTTCTGGGGCAACAACTGCCCCAGTGTGGATTTGCTGCCTGCGTTCTATCAATGTACAGCTGCAGTGAACAATCGGCTGGGTTTATTGTTGCTCTAGTGTGTGCTGCTGCGTGCCTTTATATGAGTAAAAGGTATTTACATGTCTGGGTTTATGTTTGATCTAGTGTGTGTGGTAGTGTTAAATTGTCATTTTCCCTCTAGTTTTCTCAGCCTCACCCTACTTTCCTTCCATATATTCTTATTGCCTTTCACTCTGTCCTTTTTCTGTGCCTTGTGTCTCCATATACACAAATGAATCAGAATGATGCTTACACATTTGAAACATTTTGCCCTAAAATTCATCAACTGGGGATTGTAGCATGTGCATTCTGTATAAAAGGGATAGTTTCCTGACATAGCATCAATTGCCACAACAGGACTATATATTTTGCTTAAACAGATGAAGGTTCATGTTAGACATATCAATGCCTAAGGAATAATACCATCCTATCTAAAATTACACCCAAAACCTCCACAGCTCTGCCAGTATTTAAGAATAATTTTACAATTATCAAATCAGAGAAAGGGGGAACAAACTCTTAAATAATGTACAGACCACATTTTATAAAGTATGACATGGGTATTTTATATAGCTTATATGAAACCATAATGAAACAAGAACAAATTTATCGTGTAGACTGCAGCTAATTAACCTAACAATGTTCTGGACCCAGAACACTTTTCCAACAGACTGATGAAAAATGATATCTCCTTACCAATGATTTTTCCTTGGATTGTAGATCATCATCGATAAAGTAGATTTACAAAAACAAAAAAAATCTATCTTGATACTACTGATCTTCATAAAAGAAGCTTTAATGTTTTTTCCAGCAACTTAATGACTAATTAATAGACAGGAATCCATGTGCAAAACACACACACACACACACGCACGCACGCACGCACGCACACACATCCTATCCCTGAATGGCTTAGTACAAAAATGACCCCGTTTCATATACTAATGCTTAATGGAGTAAAAAAAAAACCAACCCCTGCAGACACATAGTCCTAAGAATGGCTGAAAAACTGCGAGACAGGACACCAAGCCAAGAGACCAGAAAAGAAACAGGGGCTAAAGACGTTCTCAAGTTCTTGCTTAAAAATGGAAAAAGGTGGTCACATTGCAGATAGAAAGGACAATGGAACGACAAAAAGTGTACAGAATGATAGCTAAGATACCCATTTAGACCCCCTGGTAAACAGAAACTTGCTTGATGATAAAAAAGCACAGATGTGACATGGCCTGAGAGGCACAAGATAGGAACTGATGGAAGACTGCTACATCTTTCTGTTGATGGACAATGTCTAGGTGCTAAGGTCCTAGCAGTTCTGTCATTGCCTGTTTTCAAATGGTAGACTGTTGTCAAATCTACAAGGCCACACTAGAAGTTTACCAACATATTCAAATTCATCAACATGGAATTCGAACCATTGTTGCAAAATCTGTCCTGACACATCATACATGTATGATAATTGATTGCCCTACAGCAAGCATTTTTTCCAGTAATACTATCATACAAATTGTGCTTTGGACTGGCTTACTTTTCTCTATGTCATTTCTCTTACAAATCCTATCATCATGAAACGGAATAAAACCGATCAAACCACTTCCTCCCTTGAATGTTGTTCCCTTATACAATGGTGTCCCCATACCGCAGAATTAATGAGTCAGTTAGGCGAGTGTTAAGGTTCAAACCAACACGGTAAAGTGTTAGGGTTTGCGGTATGGGGCCAAGAACAACTAGGGTTAGAGTTATGTGTAACAGCACAAGGGAACAGCACTGCAGGGTGGAAGTAGTTATCAGAAAGGTAATGCTCCTTCTTAAGCATGTAGTGCTTGCTTTGTGCCCAGTTTTCTTCTTAAGCAAATGGCAACAATGTCCAGGACACAAATAATTTGTTACTGTGAAAGATTACATGACATAAGCGTACAAATTTTGCCCCAAAAATGCAACATCACAAAATTGATGTCAAGTTGCTTTCAGACTATCTCACCCAATAGCCGCACATTTCCAGTCAGAAGTTTTCATTACATATCTGTTTTGCATGAGCTCTATTCATTGGCAATTTGAGATTTAAAATGTTTCTATAACAATCATAACATAATGATACTGAAAGCCAGAAATAGGGTTGGACCACATCTCTTTAAAGCAAATCAATCAGAACAGAGGCCTTTGAAGTGTGATCTTCACGACAAGACCTTCACTGCATCTTCGTAGCAAATGAAGACTTATCGCCATCTTGTACACATTATCACAAGCTGAAATGCTTACAAAAGAATTGGTACATGCGGAATAATTATTTTTAAGCGATGGACCCTTCACTTTAACACCAATGAACTTGATATGAAGGAAATTACTTTTTTGTAACTGTGGTACTGATTTGTTTAATTTGTAGGAAATGATAACTGTACACGCTTACACCAACTAAATAAAAATTAACTTTATAGGTTGATGTCAACTATATAAAAAATAAATATATGTTTAAATAATTTGAATGACCTCCGATACCTTTGAAACCAATTGACAAAAGGAAACACTTCATACTTTGATACCACCTGACACAAAGAGAAAAGAACTTCATACACCGATACCAACTAACCTAATATGGAGAAGGGCACTTTGTACCTGAATACAGACTGCCAGGGAAAGCGTAGGAGAACGAGGAGGTGGAGAGGAAGAAGAAGAAGAAGAAGAAGAAGAAGAAATGTATCATTAATAAATTTTATGAAGAAACAAACTCAACACTTTGACACCAACTCACCCAATAGGAAAATGGAATATCCTGATACCAAACTCAATATGAAGGAAAGACACTTTCTATATTGATAAACAAATAAACAGGAAATACACTTTATACTAGCGTTGATTGAGAAAGGAACTCAATACCAAGATACTGATTCAGTCTGAGAAAATAGTAATACCATCTTACTCTTAAAGAGAAAATGCTTTATACTTTGGTACTAAATCAGTATAAAGGAAACAGCATTACACATTGATACAAATTCAATATAGGAAAAACAAGATCACTATTCATTGATACCAGTTGCATTAATATTAAGTAAGAATGGCCGTATATATAAATATTTAACTCAATATAAGGAAACAATTGAAAGAATATACATCGATACCGACAAATATCGATGAATCAAATGTTTAGACTGGGCATCACATAACTCAGTTGAAAAAAATGAAAGTATTATTTAGCCCAGTTAGCTCAACTGTCCTGAATGATCTAATTCTTTGACTCGATATTAAAAAAGAAAAAGCTATACTTTTTACTTTCACTTTGACACAAACTGTACATGTTGACGTAAACTGCATTTGGTGAAAATCCGCTTTATACTTTGAAAGAATGTAGCACCTTGATACCAACTTTATGGGCTAACCAGTTTATGGCCTGTAACCATTTATCCTGTACAGTCGAGCTAGATGTAGTGAAACTGGCAGGGCTGCGAGACTTGAGGGCTTACAAAAAATCTGAAAGCTGAAACCACACACACACACACACACACACACACACACACACACACACACACACACACACACACACAGCATGTCGATCGCTTAAACATCTATCTAGCTTTATCAGTGAGGAGGGGTATCAAAATTATATTCACACCAAGGTTCTTAAGATGTTTCTGGGTCGAGATTCCACCGTTTTTCCAGGTACATGTCTTGGAGATAATAGTTCATAGTGAGGTTTTGAAGATATTGTTCACGTTGAGGCTTTGAACATGTTTATGTTAATGTGTTTATAATAATTAAGGGTTTGGATAAATATTCTTTGAAGTTTTACATTGAGTTTTCAAAAATAGTGTCCACACCTCTGTTTTGACATTGACATCTGAAAATATTTTCCGTGTTTAGGTTTTGTGATGCTAATATTTTGAGTACAATTCCCATTGTTGAAGTTTTAAAGAGACGTGTTATGTTAAGGACTTGATGCTATTTTCATTTTGGGATTTCAATATTTTCATGGTAAGGTTGAAGATATTTCCCATTTGTTGAGGCTTTAATTATATTTTCCATGACGAGGTTTCAAAGAGATTCCATATTGAGGTTTTGAAGAGCTTTTTCCACTTCAAGCCTATCAAAATATTTTCTCCATGCTGAATTTTATTACTCAGGTTTTGAAGGTGCAAGTCAATGAACTTTTCTATACTGAATTTTTTCTATTGAGGCCTTGGAGATATTGTTCATGTTGAGGCTTTGGTATTGAGGTTTTGAACATGAATTTCCACGTTGATGTTTTGAAGATGTTTTCCATGCTATGATTTTGAAAATAGTTTTGAAGTTGATAATTTGACGGTATTTTTTCATGCTGAGGTATTGAAGATTCATGTTGAGGTTTTGACGATAATTTTTCATTTTGAGATTTGGTGATGGTTTTCCATGTTGACGCTTTGAAGATCTTTCCATGATGATAGTCTAGACGCCTTTTTGTACAAAAAACAAACATAAAATATGGTTGATAAAGACCATTTAAAAAAAAGAATGATTATCAAATGCTAGAGCAAACCTTAAAGGAGAGCATTTGTGATAACACACTGTAATGATAATGATGATTAAAACAGGTATAAAATACTAACAGTTTGTGTGTGTATGCTTGTGTGTGTCTGTGTGAACGCACGCGTACGTACGTTTGTGTATGTGTATGTGTTTGTGTGTGTGTGTATGTGTGTGAGTGTGTGTGTGTGTGTATGCACGCATGTGTGTGTGCGTGTGTGCGAGTGTGTGTGCGTGTGTGCGAGTGTGTGTGCGTGTGTGCGAGTGTGTGCGTGTGTGCGAGTGTGTGCGCGCATGCGCTTACGTTTACATAAGCGTTCTTGGGAAATGTTTCTTCGAGTTACCATCAACACCAACTCTGCTCCCCTAAAAAAGCCCATCAGATGTTGCTGTTAACCTACGTCACATGCAGGAACACATGCAGGAACACATGCAGAACATCTTACGCACACGTTAAAATCCGCTCGGTCTTTCGGAAGAGAAGGCGACTGCGTGCCGCTAGGAAAATATACTATTAAGAAAGCACATGCACAGTGGTGTGTTGAAACATCCTCCTCAATGTCTTAATAAGACTACCTTAATAGTAGGCAAATAGTTGCATACGCAACATATCGTTGGTGAACGTTACAACTCTAAGCAATGAATGATTCCCCCCCCCCCACCCCCCACGGAAAAAATTGACCCTGCGAAAAACAAAACCAAAACCCTTTAAAAAAAAAAGCCCAGGCCATTCCGTTACAATAAATGTCAAACGTGGAAGTCAAAACTGACCCATGCCAATAGTTTGAGTTCCTGATGGAAGCAAAGGGCCAAGGCCGCTATCGGAGTATTATTCTTTGATAAGTTGTCGAAGTGATCTTCATCCCCACATATGCTTAACGTGAGTTCAACTCTTCATGAAAGGGTAAAAGTAGTCTGAAGCCAAAATATACCTGCCTATATAGCAAAGCACTTGCTCAAACTATACCACGGCCTTACACATTTTTTTTAGTCAGAGTGTCCTCACAGTCTCACTGTATTCCTAAATTCTAAGTTTTATGTGAGAAACAAAAATGCAGACTCTTAAGGACTGTCCAATGTTAAGCTCGAGAACGCCCAATGCGACAACAACAAATGGCGTACACTCCTCTTATCCTACCTTGTTTCTTACTTCCACTTGATCGTGCCACGACCTCAGGAATTGGAAGTACCTAGGACCGGAACAGCCTCAATGACAAATTGATTCTGCACACAAAAAAGTAAAAATTATTGACTCATGCACGAGCGTGCACAACTGCGCGCGCGCACACACACGCACACATGCACACATAGTGAAAAGAACAAGAGTGAGGGAAAAGACACTCATGTGTCAACTTTTAACGCTTTTTACTGTCAAGAGAAAGCTGAATCACAGCCATATCAATGTAAAGTCATTGAATTTAAGCTGTTCTTGTTGACTATAAAAAAAATGTGGACTCTTCCATAGTTATATTTTTTTTCTACTGCCCGTTTACTTCATGCTTTAATATTTCACTTCAATCTATTTTTGTTCGTTCTAGTCCCCTAGCCTAACGATTCTACAACCTTTGTGTACCGCAAGCTATAAAATCAATTAGGACAGTACACGATCAAAATCATACATAGCATTATGCAACAATGTACAATTTCTCTCTCTCTCTCTCTCTCTCTCTCTCTCTCTCTCTCTCTCTCTCTCTCCCCCCCCCTCTGTTCCGTAACACGCGGAACGCAGACGTAAATGGCGGGATTTTTAACGCGCACATTTGAACTTATGCCTGTGTGTATACACAACGGGAATTCAGGCACTGGCTGGTCTGCACTTGAAGTTATCCCGATATCTCCATCCTTTATTCACCAGATATCGCCGAGATATGAACCCCGACTTCATGGACAAAAGAGATCGAAGCAAAATGCCTCTTAGCCATTCAATTACAGCATCTATTGTTAAAAAATAAGCCACCCCCATGAACACATCCTATTCTGGATTGTGATAAGTTATATGGCGGTATAAAGATATAGCACTATATGAATTCCATTTATTATTACTATTATTATATTATTATTATTATTATTATTATATTATTATTATTATTATTAAAGCTACTCCACAAAACTACTGCAAACTACAAGCACCCCCCCCCCCCCTCTTCCTAGTGTCTACACAATGATGGTGGTGAAGAAGGGAATGTAGAAAAAGTGCTGAACAGAATTGCATGAACATGCGTTCACACGCAAGATTTCCAGCTGTATGCTTACTTGATAAAAGTATCAGTTTACTCGTGACATTATCACGACTGTTAATACAAAATCACTTTTTTACCTTTCCCAATCCCGTAGCTCCCCCTTGCTGACAGATCAAAATACTGCAAGAAGGGGAGCAGCTGGAAATCGTTCAATTTTCTATAGTATTCAACATGATTATAAAAGATAAATCATGTGTATAATGCAGGGTTGGTTTTTTTTCTTGAAAAGATCATTTTGAAGCATGTTTGTATTCCACCCAAAGCCTCCAGTTCAATCTCTTAGCTATACTATCATGCACAATTTTGCTAGGGAAATTTCGGCTACAGAAAAGGCTTTAAGACTGCAAACTTGACACCACCGAGATAGTTTAGTTCGTGACATGGTCGAACCATTTAACTTCTGACACAAGTAAATCATCTTACTTCATGAAACCACAGAAAAAGACAAAGGCCCCAATACCAAGGTCGTGTAACTTGTGAAGGCACCTGGCCACTCTTTGCGCTTACTGTTCAAATTGTTCAAAGTAGTGGTTGTAAAACAGGCTATTGCAATATCAAAAATTATTAACACATACCTAACGGTCTAGTTTTCTATTTAAACTCAAATAAAACACTCACATTTTCTGCTGTTCCAAAATCTTCATCAAATGCAGTGTTGAAGTTCAGCCCTCCTGGATTTCTCTTCCTGAGCAGTGACACCGGTCCGCCAGGTATGCAGGCTTCTGCCCGTTTGAAAAGGCAAAGAACAAAACCACCACAACTCACATTGTCCACTACAACACTGGCATGATTTGCTCGTGCGAAGCAACAGTGTTCACACGTTCACGCTTTAGATCAGCTAGGGGCTATTGTGTAACCCTTTGGTGTGTGTGTGTGTGTGTGTGTGTGTGTTTAATGCCTGGTCTCTCTCAGGTAGAATACATATTAGTCAGAATACAACAATTTTTCAGTACCAAGCTCGATCATTTGCAACCATGATTTGTTTTTTTCCAGTGTAATTTGAGTAAACAATATGCAAAAAAGTAAACCACACATAAACAACTTCTAGATATGTTTTATTTTCTGTTTCACCGCTAAAGCTCCGAGGTTTACCTTCCGTTAAATTTTGCATATGCGACCTTTTTATCCACCATTAAGGAGGTAGCTGCATTCCGACTTACGGGTTCTCTAATAATAATAATATATGGATTTTATTTAGCGTTGAATCTTGTAAAAACAAACACATCGAAGCGCTTGCACTGAAATCATTTAGTCGCATGCAACTCTCCTTAAACATAATGAACAACATACATATTTCAAATCCATGCGCGCGCACGCACGAACACACACACACACACACACACACACTTAGGAGGTGAAGGATGCTGTTGAAAATTAGGGACAGATATGAGGGGACAGTCTCAGGTAGAAAATAAGTGTGTATTGAAGCTGGATTTGAAGGTATTAAATGAAGGTTTTTGGCGAAGTGAACGAGGGAGGTAATTCCATGTGGATGGACCAGAAATAGAGAAAGAGCGACGGCCAACAGTGGTTTGTTTGAATCTGGGTGTTCTCTACAAATTTATGTATAAACACACAGTGAATTAAAAAAAAATGCTTTTACGTATTATTCTACCTGCTCGAAAGCCTTTTAAAGCCAAAAAACTCCCAACTCTAAACACGGTATTCCTTGTGCCAAAATAAAGAACACCTAGACAGATTATTTGCCGAGGAAAATCTTAACTTATTAATCCGTTTGTTGACACATGATAAAAAGAGTTTCGTGCCTCCTCCTCTGGATGCACTTGTATAAAGGTATGCAGTGAATCTTATACTATGGGAAAAGAGTTTGATTATAAAACAATGTGAAAAACAGGTCCTTTATTGAAACTGATAATCCATGGTAAAGGGCCGTCTATGATTTCATATTAACACACAAATGATGTTCCACCCAACTCACAGTTCTTGAAAATAATCTCTAATGTTCACAGTCGTACCTGCTCTGTTCTCGAAAGACCTGCCAATGAAGAAAGCTTTCCCCTGGTACATTTCATGGCATATCATGGTGTATTATTAGAAGAAATACTGCTAACATGTCACGTGAAATTAGTCAATTTAACACTGTTTCCGAATACACTATAACAACAATACATTCAGGACGGATCTTATTTCTACGAGATTGGAGGCAAGCATTTGCCTTCTTTGGGAGGCACCCTGGTCGAGTGGTTTAGGCGGTCGACTCGTGATCCAGAGGTCGCGGGTTCGATCCCGCTGGGCTCGGTGTTGTGTCCTTGGGAAAGACACTTTACTCCTATTTTCCTCACTCCACCCAGGTGTACAAATGGGTACCAGCTCTGCTGGGGAAGTAACTGGTGACAGGACGTCACAGGGGTGGTGAAAAACCATCAGTTCGCTTAACGCTACAGAAACCGGGATAAGCTCCGGCTCTATGGTCCTTCTGGATCGAAAGAACAAAAAAAATAATGTGCCTTCTTCAGTGGAAGATAGTAATTCCAGCTGTTCCAATATAGCAGGTATCAATGTATAGGACAGTTTTCAATCACTACGGAATAGTCCTACCAGTTAAAAAGACTACAAAAAACCACATCAACGATACCATGGTAGTTCTCTTAATTTTAACAGCCGTGTTATAAGGTAACACATTCACACGCTTTTGTGTACATTAGTCCCACTTTTGTTGTCATGTGTTTTACGTCCACCAGATGCATGTAACCATTTCAGCATTAAAAGTTGTTTCTACAGGTTTAAAGGTTGTTTCTACCATTTTCGTTTGCTCGACCGGATTCCTGGATTAACTCACGGATGAGGTATCGTCAGAAAGTTTCGGCGGTGGCCTTGCTTAAACAACCCTGGTGTCTTAAGAAAAAACACCTCTATAAAATATATAGGTGTGTTTGCTCTCATATGAATAATATCATAATATTCCAGTTGTCTACCAGTACGGTCACCCAAACCTGAAATTAGGAATAGAAGAAAACTGTAATTTAAATATCGTTGCAAAATAATTAGAAGATTGAAATGTATATGCTATGAAATCTGTGTACCCATAATGATGCTCGGTGATCCAAAGGGATGCAACAGATTATTCCAATGTACAGCTTAAGTGGACAGCTCAGCCCTTTGGTTACCCAAATTCTGTCAGAATTTTTAGACCCGACAGGTAAAAGAACATGTATTTTTATTTTGTATTTGTTATTTTATTTTATTCGGCATGGAAATCAGTGCAGAGAAGACCAAACTGATGACTAATAACACCAACGGCATTAGCACTGATATCAGGGTTAATGACCAGAAGCTGGAAACAGTTCAAAGCTTCAAGTACCTGGGAGCCATTGTATCAGACCAGGGATCCAAGCCAGAAGTAGTATGCAGGACTGCACAGACAATAACAGCTTTGTCAAAACTAAACACCATCTGGAGAGATAAAAATATCTCACTTATCTCCAAGATCAGACTAATGCGCTCCCTTGTCATATCCATATTTCTGTATGCCTGTGAATCATGGATCCTGACTGCAGATTTGGAGAGAAGAGTACAGGCGGTGGAGATGAGATGCTTTCGGAGACTCCTTGGCATCTCCTACAAAGACCACATAAGCAACGAAAGCGTGCATAACAGAATCCAGCAACCATTGGACCATATGAGAACCTTCTAACGATCGTGAAAAAGCGTAAACAAATACAGTTGCAGACATGAAAAAAAGGGTGGCGCTGCGCTTGTGGCGACGCGCTCTCCCGCTCTCCCCGGGGAGAGCAGCCCGAATTTCACGGAGAGAAATCTGCCGTGACTTAAAGTGGTATGAAATGAAATCTGAGCGCTTTGATTTGTTGCTTTACAAGATCAGCGCTATATAAATTCCATACATTATTATTATTATTTATTATTAAACTTAAATGGTATGGGCATGTCACAAGATCCAAAGGACTTGCAAAGACAGTTTTGCAAGGCACTGTCCAAGGAGGAAGAAGAAGAGGCAGACCAAGGAAGAGCTGGGAGGATAACATCAGCGAAAGGACAGGCCTAGAACTCAACAAAACCCTGAGAAAGGCAGAACAGAGGAATGGAGGGAACTGGTTGCTGAGTCTTTGAGGGTGGCCCCACGGTCGTCAGACTATGGGACAGATAGATAGATAGATTTTATTCTTTTATTTCGAGGTTAATGCAATAAGTAATCGTGCTTTTTTACATACAGTCCCCGTGTGTATGCAGTTTTGTAAATTTTTGTCATCCGTTCCCACCGGCATACGATGGCCTCCTCTTCCAAAGAGTGGAATGGGTTTTAACGTGTTCGCAAATGTTCTGAAGTTGGAGAAATGTCTACACTGCAGGTGGCATCAGATTCCCCCCCCCCTACCCCCCCCTACCCCCCCCCTACCCCCCCCCCCTCAAATCCCAAAATAAATCAATCTTATGTGTTCCTTCTTCCTAATTTCTAATTGCAAGCAAATAAAAAGAGCAAACCAACAACTAACAAAGACAGCATAGGCCTATGATATGTGTTTTGATAGAACTACATAATGAAATGGAGACGGGGCAGCTCGGTGGTCAGAACACTTGCTTTTCACAAGCTAAGGTTAAGCAGCATTGAGCGTGATTGAGAGTAGATGACTGATGGCTCGGTTCACCCAGCTGTAAATGAATACCTTCACTCTTAGGGACAAGGAAGGTAAAGCAGCGAGGGAGAGGAGATGGCTGCCGCCGCCCTCAATATGCTGACCCCTGGAGAAGCTGAGATCTTTAATAACTCGCTCTCCAATGACCACATAGGGCTATAGCAACACCTTTACCTTTTACATGATGAATTATGAAGCGTTTTCATGATAAAATAGATATATAACAGATAGTCACCAAACTGAAATAACAAATCATAAGAACACACACACACACACACACACACACACAAATTCGCGCGTGCGCGCGCACATACACACACCCCTCGAAAATATCCCGAAGATTACTGCATAAATACTCTCACCCTCTTCTCTGTCCATTCCCCTGTTAATACTCCCTCCTGTTAAGGTTCCATTTTTTTTCTTCAAAATGAGTCGTTCACTCTGATTCTCCTACCATTAGTTTTGAAATTGCACACGCTAATTAGAGCCGATCCTCCAGTCTGCTACTTCTAACAAGCCCTCTCTCTTCCTTCATTTCCTTCATACGTCGTCGCTCAGTGCCCCGACCTCGACATTAAAATCCCGATCATTACATAACGCGATGGTGCTATTTACAGAATGATCCTTTTTTGTATTAGTACATTTCCGATGATGCCACACTGTCATTACTCTCTCCCACTTTCAGAAAAGTGACTTTGTTTCATGGCTTAATGACTGAACAATGCAGAAATCTAACGAGACTTAGGCATTAGGCTTGTTAGATTATACTTAGTAATATGCCAGTTTTGTCTGAGACTAGGTTTGTTATTTTGTTCTGCCTCCTCCCTCTCAGTCCCTCTCCTAGTAAATCTCTCTCTCTCTCTCTCTCTCTCTCTCTCTCCTCTCTCTCTCTCTCTCCTCTCTCTCTCTCTCTCTCTCTCTCCCTTCCTCCATCCCTCCCTCTCCCTATTGCTTGCTTCATTATTTTTTGTTTATGCTGAATGCAGTAAGAACAAAATGTGATAAAAAAAAGCAATGCTTTTCTTTGCTGCAACGCACAATAGCTGTATTAACTGCATTTTCACCTTCCAATGCCTGACTAGGGTTTCTTCGTCAGTTTTCTTCTTTCACCAAAAAACATGCAACCAAAACAGACAGGGAAACAAAGAACACCCAAACCACCGAAATAATCACACACACAAACAAACAAATATGGAGCAAACAAAGACATGGAAGATGCAAACAATTCAAGAAAGTTTGCAAACGTGTCTGGCGGAAATTTAGGATAGCAGGAGAGGAAAACTGTACTCTTGTCATGCCATGCAAATATCCTTCTTTTTACTCTTTTGCTATTTACGGGGTTGAAAGATACTGAGTTGTGTTAATAGTGTGTACATAACGATGTGTTTGTTCTTCACTTCACCTTCTCCTTCACCTATACTATATTTCTGTAGACCATAGGAGCACCTCTGAATAATTTGTAACCAGCTTCCTCAACTACCCGCGGTCCTCTGCTCTCTGTGCATGGGGCTCTGGTTGAGGTAGTACTTATGATGCCTGGCTGCTGCACTCTACCTGGTAGGGTGGGCGGGCATCTCCAGTCCTCATCCATCTCCTCAACCTCTCACGTGCCGGATCCAAACACCACGCTCCTGAACCTCGTCTCAGCAGGCGTGTTAAGCCACGTGAGGGGGTGATGTTAACAACACGACATCACTGGATGAATGACTTCCACGAAGCAGGTTACCGGCCAAGGCGGAGGAAGTTCCCTGGAACTCAAGGGCTACGTGTTGGAGGCCAAGGCGAGGGAGCCACCTTGATGGAAGACATGGGCTGTGGTCTGGCATGGAGAGAGATGGACTCTGCCATGCGACACTGCCCAAGAGACAGGACATGTTTGATCTTGCTCATAATGAAATGATTACAAATCAAAATCATGAAGGGGGTAGGGGTGGGGGGGTAGGGGGGTCCTCGTCTTGAGCTGCGAGGTTCGCCAATAGTAAAATT
Organism: Rapana venosa; assembly: GCA_028751875.1. Taxonomy (NCBI): domain Eukaryota; kingdom Metazoa; phylum Mollusca; class Gastropoda; order Neogastropoda; family Muricidae; genus Rapana; species Rapana venosa. The sequence goes on from CM054144.1 coordinate 35,488,483, forward strand.
TTCCAGATGCAACCGTTTTCATCCACCATTAAGGTAGCGGCATTCCGACTCTGGAGTAAAACAGACACCGTTAAGTTAATAACGTCAATTTGTGTTTTTGCAAGCTGCGTGTTTCCAAGAGAAGAGACTGTACAAGTAGGGAGCTTTTCAAAAATACCATTTAATATTTATGATGAAATAGATACAAATAAAAAGGTAAAGGTGTCCCATAACCTATAAGGTCGTAGGGGAGCGAGGCGTCAGAGACCTCACTTCTCTAGGACCAGCATATTGAGGGCGGCACCCATCTCCTCTCCCTCGCTGCTTTACCTTCCCTGACCCTAAAGAGGACAGGTGCCCATTTATAGCTGGGGGAACTGGGGGAACTGTACTGAAGCCAAGGCGCGCAAACGGTCACCCATCCAACTGGTAACCACGCTCGACGCTGCTTAACTTGGCTGGGGGAAAGCGAGTGCTCCGACCACTGAGCTATCCCGTCCCCATGATGAAATAGAGGAGCGATTTTTTAGGACTGGTAAAAGACATTTTTTTTTTTAAATATATTTTATACCACTTTAAGTCACGAGATTTCTCTGCGTGAAATTCGGGCTGCTGTCCCCGGGGAGAGCGCGTCGCCACAAGAGCAGCGCCACCCTTTTCTTTTTCTTTTGGTCTACAACTGTATTTGTTTCCCTATCAGAGTGGCTTTTATCTAAGAATTTTGCCAGGGACAACTCCCTTGTTGCCGTGGGTTACTTTTACGTGCGCTGAAAATTTTGTGTAACACACGGGACCTCGGTTTATTGTCTCATCCGAAAGACTAGCGCCCAGACCACCACTCATGGTCTAATGGATGGGGAAAAATTTCGGGCCCAAACGGGGTACGAACCACGCACACACCCGACCCGGACTTTTCGCATTCTAGACAGGCGCGTTACCTCTAGACCACCAATCCACCAGGCATGAACCAGTGAACTACACGAGACAGATATATATTTAAAAGGACTATACAAAAAGAACAGAAGTTATCATTTTACATCGAACAAACATGATATATGAATATTAAATGATCCCTACAAAAGTGTTGACACACAAAAGAAAAACCTGAGATTAAATGAAAGAGTCATACCCAATACATTCTATAAAGCGCTTAAATGAACCCTCCAAAATATTTTAGAGAGTCTTGCAAATAGCCATCCACTAACACATTTAATTTTATTGCTTCTCTGTTATCTTTCTATTTCTTTGGTGGTTTTGCCTATTTGTATTGGGTTGTGTGTTCTTTTCAGGTATATTTGAGTATGCATATAAAGACGCGCAAATCCTCTGATTAGGTAGATGTGCCTTGATGGAAAGAACGAAGCAGACAAGACAAGGGATGAAAAAGAAAATAAGGTCAGATGAGAGGAGAGGGGAAAAAAACGAAAGGAGGAAGAGAAAACATAATAGTAAGGATTAGAAAAAGACAGCACAGAAAGGAGAGAGAGAAGAGAGAGAGAGAGAGAGAGAGAGAGAGAGAGAGAGAGAGAGAGAGAAGAGAGAGAGAGAGAGCGAGAGAGAGAGAGAGAGAGGTGGAGAGATAGAGAGAGATAGACACAGACACAAACAGACAGGCAGACAAACAGGCCAGAGGAGACAGAGGGATAGATACATTCAGTATTATCACTAAAAAATTGTTCTTAGATAGATGGCTTGATAAAATAAAGCAAATGCGTTTTTTATTTAATACACCATCTGGAAATAAAAATTTGGCTTGACTTGACTTGACAGACAGAGAGAGACAGAGACAGACACAGACACACAGATAGACAGACAGACAGACAAACAAAAATATCGTTCAGACTGACTGACCTCTTGGCCCTCCGACAGAAAGACAACACAGACACAGATACACAGACAGACACAGATACACAGACATATACACAGATACACAGGCACATACACAAACAGATACACCGACAGATACACAGACAGATACAGAGAAAGACACACATACATAGACATATACACAGGCACATACACAAACAGATACACCGACAGATACACATATACATATACACAGGCAGATACACAGATACAAATACGCATACACAGACATATACACAGATACACAGACATATACAGATACACAGACATACACATATACACAGACAGATACACAGGCCTATACACAAGCAGATACACCGATAGATACACATAATTATGCAGATACACAGACATATACACAGACAGATATACAGACACAAATATGCAGATACACAAACAGATACACAAGACAGAGACAGAAACAGATGAACAGACAGTTACATATACATATACACATACGGGTACAAATACAGACACACATACGCAGACAGATACACGAATACAGATACAGACATAGATACAGACGGATACACGGGCTGATTTGCAGAGAAAGATACACAGACAGATACATAATCAGACACATAAGTATACAGACAGATACATAGACAGATACACAGACATATACACAGACAGATACACAGACTGATTCACATACAGGTACACACGCAGATACAGAGAGGTACACAGAAAGATACACAGATAAACAGAAAGATACACAGACAGATACACATACAGGCTGACAAAGATAGACACCAACAAAAATAAATTAATAGCTCAGCCCACATGGGCAAATAGGCAAGCAGGCAGACGGACAAGCAGACAGGCAGGCAGGCAGGCGGACATGCAAGCAGAGGGTAAAAAAGCCACCTCTGTACCTCTCTTAAAAAAGGAATAAGACGTGAAGAAGCAAACACTCATTTGCAGGGAGAAATAGAACAACAAATAAAAGGAAAGCAACACAAACAAAACACACACACAAACAAACAAATAAAAACAGAAAAAGGAAAGGAAGCCATAAAAACATCCGTTAGAAATTTAGAGAGAGAGAGAAAAAAATAATCAAAGAATCAAAAAGATGAGCAAAAAGACTGTACAGACAAAAAAGAGAACGAGGCAAAACAAAAAAAACCACCAACAAAAAACACCTTGATAAAGGAAGCCCAAAATCTGATCAAGTTAACCAACATCATTTTCGAGGCCAAACACTGTTTAAAAAAAGACAGCAAATATGGTAGGGAATTGAGGTTGGAGAAAGAAAAGGAGAGAGAGAGAGAGAGAGAGAGAGAGAGAGAGAGAGAGAGGAGAGAGACAGAGACAGAGAGACAGAGACAGATACAGGGACAGAGAGACGCAGACACACAGGACACAGACACACAGACACAGACACAGACACAGACAGATAGACAGACAGACACAGGAGGAGAGACAGACAGACACACAGAGACAAAATATAGAGAGACAGACATAGAAACCATAAGAAAAGATATACAAAGAGAGAGAGAGAAGAGAGAGAGAGAGAGAGAGAGATAAAGAGACAGAGACAGAGACAGAGACATGCATATAAATGCATAGAGAGAGAGAGAAAAAAAAAACAGAAAGAAAGACAGAGAAAATCCAGCGAGCGAGTGAAATACAAGTGAAGAATAAAACCCCAACATTTTGTTCAAATCGCTGCAGAATCGTGATTCCAGCACCTCGAGCTGCCAAATAATACAAGAAAGCAAAATGTTAAAGAAACGTGGACACGATATCTTGTACAAGATAAAAATAATAAGAAAAAATGTCTGAACAGTCTGAGTCAGTGGTCGCAGCACTCGCTCCCCCCCCCCCCCCCCCTCACCCCCAGCCAAGTTAAGCAGCGTCGAGCATGGTTACCACTTGGATGGGTGACGGTTTGCGCGCCTTGGCTTCAGTATATTTCCCTTAGTTCCCCCAGCTGTAAATGGGTATCTGCCTCTTTAGGGTCAGGGAAGGTAAAACAGCGAGGGAGAGGAGATGGGCGCCGTCCTCAATATGCTGGCCCCTTGAGAAGTTGAGGTCTCTGACGCCTTGCTTCCCTATGGCTTTATAGGTTATGGGACACCTTTACCTTATTCTATCTATCCATCTATCTATCTATCTATCTATCTATCTATCTATCTATCTATCTATCTATCTATCTATCTATCTATCTATCTATCTATCTATCTATCTATCTATCTCTCTATCTATCTATCTATCTATCTATCTATCTATCTCTGTCTCTCTCTGTATCTCTCTCGCTCTCTCTCTCTCTCTTTATATATATATATATATATATATTATATATATATATATAAAATATATATATATATAATATATATATATATATATATATAATATATATATATAATATATTATATATTATATATATATTATAATATATTATATATATACGAATATATTTTTATTTCGAGGATAATGAAACGAACACTCATGCGATTTTCATATCCAGTCTCCGTATGTTTGCAGTTTTGTAAATTTTGTCATCCGTTCCCACCGGCACACAATGGCCTACTCTTCCGTAGAACGGAACGGGTTTAACGTGTGCGCAAGATGTGCAGACTCCATTCTCTCCAAAAGTCCTTTGGATGAGACACTAAACCGAGGTCCCGTGTGCGAATGCACGCAGGATATCTTGCGTGCACGTTAAACCCGTTCCGTTTTACAGAAGAGTAGGCCATTGTGTGCCGGTGGGAACGGATGACAAAATTTTACAAAACTGCATACACACGGAGACTGGATAAAAAAATCGCATGAGTGCTCGTTCCATTATCCTCGAAATTAAAAAAAAAAATCTGACAACTTAGCGACTACAATCAGAGAAGCTAATCTCCCTGCCTTACATCATTACTCTGTAAAATTGCCAGCCCAGCCTTACCTCTCCTTTCCACTGTGGTCTGTTCTTGACTCGCTTCTCTCTGTGCCCGAAAGGTCATTTTATTTGCCAGCATTCATGACCATACACATAGTGCTTACATCTCTCCCTCCCCTGAGTTTTCAGTACACACTTCCAGTCCCGAGGAAGTCCTGCAAGTGCCTACCTCATCAGACAAAGACTTATAAAAGAAAATCAACTCAGAGAAATGGCAGGGAACAAGGTGAGCACACAGCCCTTTCAGAACGGAAACAACCCTTATCGAGTTTATGAAACGTTTCTGTAGACACACTTAAACTGCAGACTGAATACAATAAGTAAGACTGGTGATATAGTATATTGATCCTAGTCTTTGCTCTGTATATTACGGACGCTTCGGCAGAGTAGATGGACACATTAAACACACTAGTAATCCACTGGCAAGTATTGACATGATTAAATAAGCCAGATTCCTTGAGGGTGGCTGGGTGTCCCCTTTTTTTTTTTTTAAAGCAAGCCATTTATTCACTTTCATCTCTGCAACTTGCTTTTACACAGCCGCTGTCTGATGGCTGCCTAAGATAAAAACTGGCATAGAAATTGTGAATCACTGTTACATAGTGAAATGTTGAAACTCTAGTTCAACAAGTGCTTTTCATGGTTATTCTTTGTTTTCTAAACGAATGTAGGGCATCGTTATTTTAACTACCTGACTCTGAAGGGTAGCAACACAGTAAAAGCAGCTAGATATTGCGTGGTTCTTCATTGAAGTCCGTTTGAAGGATGTACTCAATCTTTACATAACAACATACAGAAAGCCAGAGCGATTTTTAACCGTTGAAAAATCGGAAAAGCTAAAAACTGGCAGTTGTGGAGGAAGCTGGTTTAATAATAACAACAAAAGTTGAGTTGTGCCCCAACGGTCAGATAGACTATAGTATAGGTGAAGGTGGAAGTAAAGAGTTTCGATTTTTCAAAGTTGAAATATGTATCCATCGCGAGCGACACAGAAATTCTATGTAAAGGGAATCCATTCCAACACATCAAACACGAATTAGGAAAAAGCACCAGTTACATAATTATAACATAGTTTCGGGTATTCTTGCTTATAAACTGTGCGTACAAAAGTCTCACTTTACATCACGTTGTTAATATGTAACAGTCTCGTTCATATGCCATATGATTATCTTAAAATGTCACGGCAAATGTTATGATAAAGGGGACAAGTAAGTGTGTGCGTATGTGCGTGTGTGCGTGCGAGCGTATGTGTGCGTGCGTGCGTGCGTGCGTGTGTGCGTGCGTGCGCACGTGCGTGCGTAAGTGTTAGATAACCACGAGCACTTAAAGGGTGATATAAGAGCAGAGTGCTATAACAAACATAATATCATCTCATCTGCTCCCATAACCCCCTCCAGGGTCGTAGGGGCACTGCAGTGACCAACGTCGCACCAGTTGGCTACATTTGCGGCGGTTGTGGGCAAGTGCCTGGGTTGTGGAGAAGCTCTTCCCGGTCCATTCAGTGATTTTGTCTTCCCATTTCATCTTCGGCCTGCCTCGCCATCTCTTCCCCTGCACTGTTCCTTGCGGAATGGTCTTGGAGAGCCCATCTGATATTGCCACATGTCCATACCATCTGAACTTCCTTTTCTTGACTGTGGTCAGCAGGCCTTCGTAGTGCTTTACTTGTTGGACTTCTTCGTTGGTAATGTGGTCCGTGTATGAAATTCCAAGGAGTCCTCTGAGGCATCTCAGTTCCAAAGCCTGGATCTTTCTTTTTAGATCTGCATTCAATGTCCAGGATTCGCATGCATACAGGTATGTGGAGATGAACAATGCATGCAGTAGCTTGACCTTGGTCCTGAGAGAGATGTTTCGGTCTTTCTAGATGGTCTTGAGCTTCACCATTGCTACTACTGTTTGTGCAGCTCTTGCGAGGATTTTGGTATTTGAACCTCCATCAGTAATAATAGATCCAAGGTACTTAAAGTGATCTACAACCGCAAGTTCTTTTCCACTGACTGTGATCTTGGTAGTGCTTAGCCGGGCACTGTTTTTCATGAGTTTGTCTTCTTGGCACTGATCTCCATGCCGTATCTGGAGGATGTTTCGTCCAGGTGATACACTAGGTTGGCTAGTTCCTGTTCGTTTCCTGTCAGTCCATCAATGTCATGGGCAAACCTGAGGTTTGGTGATTGCCCGCCCTCCAATACAGACTGTGCCAGTGTGATCTTCTAAGGCATCGGTCATTATGTGCTCAAGGAAGACATTGAACAGTGTCTGCTATAGGAGACAGCCTTGACGAACTCCCGCTGTGGTATGGAACTATCCTCCAACCGTACATTGGACAAGCACTGCGCTGGTGGCTTTTGCGTATAGCTCTTTGATGGTCTGGATGATCTTTTTCCTCATATTGTACTTTTAAAAAATCTTGCCCGTAATGTGTCACGCCATACAAACATACAAACAAGAAAACCCTATCAAACACCTCTCCTCTATTCAGAAAGCACATGAAAAGGCAGTCAATAAACAACAAATGTTTATCCCAATGATGAATTATGAAACACTGTCACATTGAGAAAAATAGTAGTGGTAGGGATATCACAGTCACAATCATGCAATGCTGAAGATACAAACTACTTTGATTAGGTTATTGTCCACCATTACACATAATTATGTTTTTACCAAAAATGAAGCCAAATAAGCAAATAACACTGCATAATAGATGTTGGAGCGTCTTTCAATGTTAACCATTTCACTACTTAATTACCAGAACAAGCAAAATATAATACACTTTTGAAAGAAAATCGTTATTAATCTTGCTTGAAAAGGCAGGATTGTGGTCCGGGAAATACAGGAAAAAAAACTAGACAAAGAGGTTAGGAAGACGAACGAAAAGACAGAAAAGAAAAACCATAACAGAACAGATTGAACCTATACCACTTAGTTTCTAGAAGATGAAGATAGTATCGATTCTGAAAGAAAACCACCCAACACTAGCAAGGACGTTGCCATCACTCACAAAACCACCACCACACAAGGAACTTGGGTACAACAAAATTATCAATCAGTGCTAACATCTTTCACAGCCTAACCAGGAGACTGTACTCCCCTAGTGTGTCTCACTCAATGAAAGGAACATATGTAGCGTCCAGCCCAAACTGGTAAAGCTTCCTACCAAGAAGAACAATCACTAACCCTGTTACCAAGAATGAATAGTTCTACTGTAAGAGATGCTAGACAAGAAAGGACTACCAAAAACCAGGAGAAAGGGGAAGGGGGCTTTAATGGAGAGGGGGAGAAATGACCCACACGTGTGTTCTTCTGTCTCCTTAAAGGTAAGGCATCATAAATAATAGGACAGAAAGCACGTGGAGGAGTGGGGCGATCACATCACAAGTTGTTCAATGTTATATGATGATAGTTAAATGGTGTTTTCTTTCCAGATGGAATGACAATTCCAGGCCATTCCCTGCAGACAAAATATATAACCCATTTCTCTTACACACACAAACGCACACGCGCACGTACGCACACACACACACACACACACACACACACACACACACACACACACACACACACACACACACACACACACACAACCACACACACGCACACACACAACACACACCAACCCTTCCTCGTACCCATCCATCTCCCTCCCTTGCCATCGTGGATTGTGCAGTCATCAGCACGTGTGGCCAACAGGGGGATGTACTCTTCCACACTACGGCAGTTCTCCTCCAGTTCTATTCCCCATCTGTAATGAAGTTAGGGGCTAGACAAGCAGTCTGCATCGTCAGACTCTGTAGAGATGCTGAGGCCTGGACACACCACGTCCACAGTAGGAGAGTAGACATAAGAGGGTTGGTCAGAGACAACGCTGTACTGTTACTGAACCTTGAGTCTACATGGAAGCTTGGTGTGTAAGACTGTGCCTGATCCAGTAAGAAAGAAAGAAGACTTCAGTGGGAAGGGTTAAGGATGAAGATAGATGAGAGAGAGAGAGAGAGTGAGAGAGAGAGGGGGAGAGGGGGGAGGGGAGGAGAGAGAGAGAGAGAGAGAGAGAGAGAGAGAGAGAGAGAGAGAGAGAGAGAGAGAGAGAGAGAGAGAGAGAGAGCCAGAGATAGAGACAGAGAGCGAGAGCAAAAGCAAGAGCGAGAGACAGACAGATAGACAGACAGACAGGCAGACACACAGACAGACAGACAGAGATAGCAACACACACAGAGGCATACACAGATAGAAAATTTAAGGTGTGTGTATGTGTGTGTGTGTTTGTGTGTGCGCACATTAATTTGTGTGCACATGTCCGCAGACATAATTATATGTCTGTGTACACACCTTTCAGGTTTTCAGTTGAAGGGAAGTTGAAATATGACAACGCAAGAATCTAAAGTGTATAATGTGTATGCTGGCATGCGCACCTGTACGTGCAGCATCTATGTGCACTTTATTCCCTTGTTGTGGGGCATACCTGCCGGTACTTAATCAAAACATATTCTGCTCACCAACAAGCAACACAAAACTTAGCAAGTACCAATTCAGACAGTACAAGTGACAACATCATTGTGTAAGAGATGACAATGCAAATCTGAACAATGAATTGAAAAAAGAGAAGATTGACCTGTTCTAAATGTATCTATCTCAAAAAGAGAGGTGAAAAGCGAGAGAAGCTTGTTTAACCCCTTGTTCCATATTGTTTGTGAGAAGAGAAGACCATAGTATATGTGAGGTGCCATCACTTCTTCAGACAAAATTCGCACCCCCATCCCCCCCCCCCCCCCCAATGTTATTTACTCCCCACCCCTTTCTGTTACTCTGCACACATCCATCACCTTCCCTCTCCATTCTGGTTTTTGCAGCCATCAGCACGTGTGGCCAAACAGGAGAGAGTACTCCTCCACACTACAGCAGTTGTCTCCAGTTCTATTCCACAGCTGTAATGAAGTTAGGGGCTAGACAAGCAGCCTACACTATCAGACTCTGCAGAGATGCTGAGGACTGGACACGAAATGTCCACAGCAGGAGAGCAGACACAAGGGATGGGTCAAAGGCAAGACTGTATTGCTTCTGAAAATTGAGTTTGTATGGAGTGTTGGTTCATAAGACTGTGAGTCAGTGGGAACATAAACTTTCAAAAGTGTGCAATGTGGAAGCTGGTACATCTGCATTTTTATGCAACAACTAGGTGCATGTGCACATCTGTGTTATACTCAGTTTAAACTTGTTCAACTTCCAACCAAGATGAACAACACATTTCAACCACGAAGCTTGGAAAGACCATGTGACAACAACACTAAGTAAGAGAGATCTACAAGAACATAGACGAGTAGTTAACATTTCAAAGAGGGAAAGAAACATCCTCTAGAGACATATATTTTTCTGTAAAAAAGGGAGAAGGAAGAAATAGACATGCGATATGTTTTTCTTTAATGATTACGAGAGTTGAGTGTTATTTTGCGGCTACCTTCATCATGGGTAGAAACATAAGCATATACAAAATGTCACCATTGGTGAACCTTCAAGCTCTGAACAAGGAACTAAGACAATAGAGTTTACATTCTTGCTGGGAGGACCATATGAAAAGATCTCACTTTCTCAGACAAAATCCTTACACACCCTCCCTCCACCACGACACTTACCATTCCTTCTGCCACTGTGTACCCATCCATCTTCACTCCCTTCCATTGTGGCTTTTGTAGCCATCCACACGTTTGGCTAAATAGGAGAGTGTACTCTTCCACACTACAACAGTTGTTCTCTGGTCCTATTGCACAGCTGTAATGAAGTTAGGGGCTAGACAAGCAGTCTGCACCATCAGACTCTGCAGAGATGCTGAGGCCTGGACATGAAATGTCCACAGCAGGAGAGCAGACACAAGGGATGGGTCAAAGGCAAGACTGTATTGCTTCTGAAAATTGAGTTTGTTTGGAGTCTTGGTTCATAAGACTGTGAATCAGCGGGAACAGACACATTCAAATTTGTAAAATGCGCAAGTTGCATGTTGGTACATCTGCATTTTTATGCAACATCTATATGTGTGTGCACATCTTTGTTATACTCAGTCTAATCTTGTTTAGCTTCCAACCAAAATTTAAAAAACAACAACATTTCATTCAAAAAGCTTGGAAAGGGCATGTGACAACAGCCTTGAGTAAGAGAGACATACAAAAATATAGAAGAGCAATAAACATGAACAAGAGGGAACTGAAATCCTCTAGATCGATATATTTTGAGAAAAAAGGAGAAGAAAGTGCTACCCATACAAGATGTTGTCCTATATTCATTACAAGAATTAAGTGTATTTTGCAGTTACCTTCATGGTGGGAAAAATGTCGCAGATACAAAATATAACATTGGTGAGCCTCCAAGCTCTGAACAAGGAACTAAACAAATGGTGTTTACATTCTTGCTGGGATAACCATACACAGACACTCTCACTTTCTCAGACAAAATCCTTACACATACCCCTCCCTCCACCATGACACATTACCATGCCTCCTAATCCTGTGTACCCATCCATCCCCATCCCTTTCCATTCTGGCTTTTGCAGCCATCCACACTTATGACCGAACAGGAGAATGAACTCCTCCTCACTACAGCAAATGTCCCCCAGTCCTATTCCACATCTGTAATGAAGTTAGGGGCTAGACAAGCAGCCTGCACTGTCAGACTCTCTGTAGAGATGCTGAGGCCTGGACACACAATACCCACAGTAGGAGAGTAGACATAAGAGGGTTGGCCAGAGACAACGCTGTACTGTTACTGAACATTGGGTTTGTATGGAGTCTCGGTTTGTAAGACTGTGAATTGGTAGGAAAAGAAACTTTCAAAAGTGTATAATGTGCAAGTTGGTACATCTGCATTTATATGGAATAACTACGTGTAGGCTCACAGCTAGTCTAAACTCAGTCTAAACTTGTTCAGCTTCGAACCAAAATAAAAAACACATTTCAACAACAAAGCTTGTAAAATGCT
>CM054144.1:35502683-35505183 GCA_028751875.1 Rapana venosa
TGGTATGCATGGAAGAACAGTTTGCCCAGTGTGTTAGTTTAAGAACACACACACATACACACTTGTAAACGCACACAAACACACACACACGCACGCACGCACGCACGCACGTACACACACACACACACACACACACACACACACACACACACACTCCCCAAAAGTCCTTCGGATGAGACTATAAACCGAGGCCCCGTGTGCGAACGCACGCATAACATCTTGCGCACACGTTAAATCCTGTTCCGCTTTTCGTAAGAGTAGGCCATTGTGTGCCGGTGGGAACATATGACAGAATTCAAAAACCCGCATACACACGGGGACTGGATATGAAAAGCACATACGTACTTATTCCATTATCCTCGATATAAAATAAAATAGATAAAAGAACACACACGCACACATAGACACACAGACAGACAGACAGACACAGACACAGACACACACACACACACACACACACACACACACACACACACACACACACACACACACACACACATGACTCTTCATGCCAACCAACCCCCTAGCACAAACAGAACCTTACAAACCAACCATCCTCACCAGTCGTGTCTAGTCCCCTAACTACTCTACAAGGATGACTATTCTGCATCCCAAGACAGACAGACAACAACAACAATATATTTTTTTTTTCTAATTTTATTCTTTTATTTCGAGGATAATGGAATAAGCACTCATGTGCTTTTTTTTTTTTTTTACATCCAGTCCCTGTGTATATGCAGTTTTGTAAATGTTGTCATCCGTTCCCACCCGCACACAGTGGCCTACTCTTCCTAAAAGCGGAACGGGTTTTAACGTGTGCTCAAGATGTTGTGCGTGCGTTCGCAAACTGGGCTTCGGTTTCTAGTCTCATGCGAAGGACTTTTTTGTGGGGAGTGGATTCAGCACTGATGTTAACTCCTAAGGAAAAAATCCTCTTGGACGAGATTCGAACCCGTGTCAGCAGATCACGCGCGCATCACTCTAACCACCAAGCGATCCTGTCTCCCTCCTGCCACAGACAGACAGCAGGAATCTTCACTTGACAGCTAAACTCTCTCTCTCTGTCACTGGCTGCCAACCCACACACAGACAGTATGTACAGTCCTTCGGATGAGACTATTAACCGAGGCCCCGTGTTCGAACGCATGCAGAACATCTTGCGCACACGTTAAATCATGTTCCGCTTTTCCGGAAGAGTAGGCCATTGTGTGCCGGTGGAAACACATGACACAATTTAAAAAACCGCATACACACGGGGACTGGATGTAAAAAAAAAGCACATGAGTGCTTATTCTATTATTCTCGATATAAAAGAATAAATAAATAAATCCATACAAATAAAATAGTCAAAAGTCCGACGGCACACGTCTCTTCTGATTCACTGTCCAACTCCTGTCATCTACTTGAACAGTTACGTTGCTGTTTGATGCTGGCACACGCGCTAATATGGTGGGTGCAGCCTACTGGGGGTGTAAAGTCAGAGAGAAAACCATCATGCGGTCTCTTTTTGTCAGCGTCGTTGTGTATTCACATGTGTGACTTATCGATACAGAAAGTAAACGCAGTATTTAAAACAGAAGAATCGTGATGGGTCGAATGACGAATACATGTGGTTAAAACACAGAAAGGTACATTATATTATATGCACGCATTCTACAAACGCATATACATACGCATGTGTGCGCACCCCCCTACCCACCGCACGCACACATACACGCACACACACACACACACACACACACACACTCCCACACCCCTTCACAACACACACACACACACACACACACACACACACACACACACACACACACACACACACACACACACACACACACACACACACACACACACTCCCACACCCCTCCACAACACACACACACACTTACACACATACACACAAATGCACGCACATCACAGCAGAACATCTTGCACACACGTTAAATCATGTTCCGCTTTTCGTAAGAGTATGCCATTGTGTGCCAGTGGCAACATATGACAGAATTTACTGAACCGCATACATTGGGGACTGGATGTAAAAAACATATGCGTGCTTATTCCGTTATCCTCGATATTAAAGAATAGAATACATAAAATAAATAAATAAAATAAATGCACAAAAACCTTCCCTAGAAACACACACGCACACACACACGCACGCACGCACGCAAGCACACATGCACGCCCCTACAAACACACACATACTCACCACCCACCCGCCACCCCCCCCCCCCTCCCCCACCCACCTATCGCGCATACAGATACACTCTAGAACCAGGCTAACAATGCTTCTCACACAAGGGAACGAACCGCTCTCATGCATCACCAGACAGACCAGACCACAGACACGGCAACTGACACAGCTCCTATGTCAATGGCTAGCAAAGGAGGGCGGGGGGGGGGGGGGGGGGGGGGGGAGGGGGGAGAGTGACTGGGGTGCTGTACCCGTGTCTGTAGGCTTTGCGGCGACAGTGGAGATGGGGCTGATCAGTCACTTAGTACT
>CM054144.1:35510183-35522683 GCA_028751875.1 Rapana venosa
GACAGACATAAACAGACAGAGAGAGAAAGAGAGAAAGAGTGAGAGACTGACAAACAGTCAGACAACCAATAAAAGAAACTCAAGTGAACAGACAAAGGGACTTAGAAAGAGAGAGAGAGAGGAGAGAGAGAGAGAGAGGAGAGAGAGAGAGAGAGAGAGAAGAGAGAGAGAGAGAGAGAGAGGAGAGAGAGAGAGAGAGAGAAAAGACAGAGAGAGAGAGAAACAGAGACAGAAACAGAGAGAAAGACATACAAATAGCCAGACTAAAAAAGTAGAAAACGTACGGCGGAAAAGAGGATAGATCAACAGAAGAAAAGAGAAAGTCAAGCAGAATCATTGTAGCCAGGGCTGAAGAAAACACAAGACGAGCAAACAGACTGCCGAACAATGACCCGCACATCGACACACAGACAAGTCTGAGACCTCTGTTTGCTTTTAGCTTTACAAGCCACAAGATAATCACAGGCCAAATCTTCTTAGTCTAATTCGTGTGAACAGTATTATACAATCACACTGACCTAGACTACACACACGTACATAGACACAGACACATACACAGACTTTCGGGGTGCTCTCACCGGGGAAATAACGTCGCCACAAGAGCAGTGCCACCTTTCTTTTTCTGCAGCTGTATTTGTTTCCCTATCAGAGTGGCTTTTTTCTACGAATTTTTCCAGGGACAACTCCCTTGTTGCCGTGGGTTCTTTTACGTGCGCTGAATAATTATGTGTAACACACGGGACCTCGATTTATCGTCTCATCCGAAAGACTAGCGCCCAAACCACCACTCATGGTCTAATGGATGGGGTAAAAGTTTTGGGCCCAAACGGGATTCGAACGCCGCACACTTTCGCCCCGGACTTTTCCCTTTCTAGACAGGCGCGTTACCTCTAGACCACCGATCCATGTAGAAGGGCACACATTCACGTACGCACGCACGCAAACACACCTGTGCGTGTTCCACGGACATACTCGTATAGATATATACACGAAGGTGCGCAAGGAGTACAGTCACACCCTCACACACATAACCCCCAACCCCACATATAACACTAAATCACTACACACACACACACACACACCACACACACACGCGCGCGCGCGCGCGCGCACATAACATACACACACATCACACACACACAACACACCACACACAACGCACACTCACTCACTCTCACTCACACGCGCGTTTGCGCGTGGTTGCAGGAACACGTACACACAGCCCAATGTAAACGAGAGAGAGAGAGAGAGAGAGAGAGAGAGAGAGAGAGAGAGAGAGAGAGGGAGAGAGAGGAGGAGAGAGAGAGACGAGAGAGAGAGGAGAGAGAGAGAGAGAGACGAGAGGAAGAGAGAGCAGAGAGAGAGAGGAGAGAGAGAGAGCCTGGCAGACAGACAGAGACAGAGACGGAGACAGAGATACAGAGACAGAGACAGAGACAGAGTGACAGAGCGACAGAGAGACAGCGACAGACAGACATACACTCAGGCAGTCAGACGGACAGACAGAGGCAGAATAAACTTGCACATTAAATACATTACAGTACCGGCATATGTGATGAAGTTTGAAGGGGTTGGCCTCACTTTTTTTCCCCACTGCAGTCACATGAATACGGCTCTTTGTCTCAAGAAATCCCAGACAACCTAACATACTAATAATACCAAAGAAACGAAACAAACAACAACAAAAACACAAAAGCAAATAATTTTATAAATACAAGAAAAAGGCTTTCCCGTGTCTGATTCCACTTCCCGTATAACGAAAGAGGTTTAGTCCTAACATTATCCAGTTTCAACATTGCCTGTTGCTGGTCAGGTCTACAATCTCCGTCCTCGAACAAGAAAGAGATGACTTTGTGTAACATTGACCATTCTCTTTGAGATAGCTGATCATATTCCAGAAGTCTTTCCTTCTTTCAACTTTCAATCTGGAAAACCTTTTCATTTGCTGGCTCAAATATCGCGACACTGTCAGCCTTTAAAGTTGTCAGCCAGTAAAGTATCTAGGTAACATTATATCCGTGAAATTTGAAAGTAGTATGTTTCTTTCTTTGTATTCTTCTCTGGTGTTTTTCTTCGTTTTAGCCGTTTCCGGGGACGGAATAGCTCAGTGGTCAGAACACTCGCTTTCCCCCAGCCAAGGTTAAGCAGCATCGAGTGTGGTTGCCATTTGGATGGGTGACCGTTTGCGTGCCTTGGCTTCTGTGCAGTTTCCCCAGTTCCCCCAGCTGTAAATGGGTACCTGTCCTCTGTAGGGTCAGGGAAGGTAAAGCAGCGAGGGAGAGGAGATGGGCGCCGCCTTCAATATGGTGGCCCTTAGAGAAGTTGAGGTCTCTGACGCCTCGCTCCCCTACGACCACATAGGTTATGGGACACCTTTACCTTTTTTAGCCGTTTCCAAGCCACTCATCTCGATTTGTTTTTTGGGTTGGTTGGTTTGTTAGTTGCATGGTTGGCTGGCTGGCTGGTTGGTTTTTTATTTACTTTTTTGCAGCAGCTATACATTGTCCGTCATGTCGCATATTTAGGGTCAGAAGTCCACAATAAAGCTTATCAATGTTAGGCCGTCATAGAGGCCACGAGCCAGAGCAGCCCTGCACTACTGCTGTGTTTATTGTGGTTGGGTTTGGTAATGCCTGTTCTGAGCTAGCATACACAGGGTATCGATGAACCGGAGAGAAAGGATGACAACCTTCACAAAACTCCAAACACACAGGGGCTGGATGTAAAAAAAAAGCAGACGAGTACTTATTTCATTAGCCTCGAAATATCATAATAAAAATTAATAAATAAATAACCCCCTATTGACAACAGTAATAGCTTAGCGCAGAGCCAGACTGCGTGAGATGTCCACCTGGGGTGGTGGTTACTACAACGTCCCTTCAGCAATCTTCTCCCATACATTTTTTTTAATTGCAGAAGGCTTTGACATTATTAACTCACTGTGGTACAGACGTGTATGGAGAAACCAACACTGAGACCACCGTGAAGACAAGGGTAACCGGGGCTACCAAATCAGAGACAATATTCTATTACTGCGTGATGACTAATGAAGATGAAAATGATGTGATGGTGACGGTATGGAAATGTAACTAGTTCAAGACTACTTAACAGGGCTGTACAGCAAATTCTGCATCATATTCCATCCCTGTTTCAGCTGGACCCAAGAGATACAGAGACCTGCAGTGATGGTCAGACAATTGGAGCAACCTTCTCAAAATCGCATTCGTAAAGTGGATGAAGATCAACAGTATAGTTCCTATTGAGTTTACAGCAAACTCATGTAGAGTAGATGCCGGCAGTGTCCGAAAAAAACCCTGTTTAATCACTATGGGGTTCATATCCGTGACCGTTCCAGCCATTAACCCAACAGCTTAACCACTACGCCACGACGGAGTAGCAGTTTTACAAGTTGATAGCCGAGTTTCTCATGTTTTTAATTGATTACTCAAACCATACGATTACCGCCGTGTGCATGGATAAGCCATTTGCAATAAGCCCAAACAGAAAGAGAAGTTACTCCCAGTTATTGCTAAGACTCCTTGTTACACTTATCCGTTTGGGGCATCGGTACCATCTTTCAGCATATATCAATGAGAACATATCCCTTTGATGTCAAAGTGAGGGTGAATCGATGCTTGTTTATTCTAAAGTCAAAGAAAGATAGTTGCAACGTTTAGAGTTATGGACAATTAGGCAGACAGAGAAAGGAAGTGAGAACGTGCGAGCGAGAGAAGGAGAGAGAGAGAGAGAGAGAGAGAGAGGAGAGAGAGAGAGAGAGAGAGAGAGGAGATGAGAGAGAGAGAGAGAGAGAGGAGAGAGAGAAAGACAGATAGAGAGACAGAGAGACAAACAGAGAGACAGGAGTTTAGAGTGTAGAGAGGTAGACAGAGACAGAAAGGACTAGAGAGAGAAAGAGACAGAGAGAGACGACAGACAGACAAGACAGAAAACAGAGAGAGAGAGAGACAGAAAGACAGAGAGAGAGAGAAAGAGACAGACTGAGAGGAGTAGAGAGACAGAGAGAGAGAGTAAAGCCCAGGAGGGGGAAGAGGGGGGATGGGGCTAGGTCGATAGTGACGCAAGGCTTCAAATAGCAAAATTGCATTCAAATTAGAGGTGGAAGCGAGATCAAAAACTATGAGGGCCCACTCTTGCGTTTTTAGCCATCGCTCTTAAGGTTTCATCTGAAAGCAGGCAGGCCCTCTGTGTTTGTAGCAGCGCCTCATTAAAACAGACAAAAATCTAACCAAGCAAAGCAGAACACAGCAAAACAAAAACGCCATCAGAGGCACGAAACGATGGCGACTAGTTTTGATAATGTTCAGCCCCCGTATTTCTCGGTGACACTTCAAGCCTCCTGAAGTGTGTGTGTGTGTGTGTGTGTGTGTGTGTGAGTGTGTGTGCTTGCGTGCGCTCGGGCGTGTGTGTGTGTGTGCGCCGCGCGCGTGTGTGTGTGTGTGTGGCGTGTGTGTGTTGTGTGTGTTGTGTTGTTGGTGTGAGTGTGTGTGTGGTGTGTGGTGTAACACATGTTATAGGGGGCTTATGCTCAATGTGTGCACGTATGACGTCTTTTTTGGCTTTGCCAAGTATGCAAGTCTGAAGCCTTTATTGGCCGGAGTGGATGATACATTTACATATCTGCGTACACACAGGAACTGGATGTAAGAAAGCATATAAGTGCTTATTCCATTATTCTCGAAGTAAAAGAATAATATTTATAATAATAATAATAATTAAAATAATAATAACAACAATAATAATAATAATGACAATAATAATAACAACAAAAATAACAATACCGATAATCATCATCATCATCATCATCATCATCATCATCATCATCATCATCATCATCATCATCATCATCATGAATATAAAAAGAATACTAAGTTTGATAGTCAAGCTGTCGAAAGCATCACCAACATGTTTCAGCATCTAATGGAAAACGGCTGACACCACTAACATAAAAATCTAATGTTTGTTGATTTAAACAAAAATCATTAGAAAGTGATAGATGTATATATTTTTCCCTTTGAAAACCGTGGATTTGCCGAAAAAGTCATGATTATCCAATTTCAGAATATTGTGAAATACGGTTTTCCTTTTTTGGTGATGGAATGTTT
Organism: Rapana venosa; assembly: GCA_028751875.1. Lineage (NCBI taxonomy): Eukaryota > Metazoa > Mollusca > Gastropoda > Neogastropoda > Muricidae > Rapana > Rapana venosa. The sequence continues at coordinate 35,515,307 of CM054144.1, forward strand.
CTAACGAATAAGTAAAAGCACGCTGTGTGGTTTTGTGTGTGTGTGTTGTTGTTGATTTTGGGGGGAGGAGGGGGGGATAAAGAATTCAACTCTGAACAAGTACTTCGTGAAATTATAAATTAGTTGAATTGAATTGAATTGAATTAGATTGAATTACTTCCCTTGCATGAAATCGGAAGTGTAAGAGTATTGAGAACTGCACACATGCATCCTATAATATCTTATAATATGCGGCTCTCAGCTATAAGTTGCCTAGACAAACTGTATTGAACTATTTATTCTTTATTTGAAAAATTGTGTATACATTCATTCATGTATTATCACCTAGTTACGTTTCTTACTTCCATACGTCCAAAACCAGAATACAAACACAACATCAGAAACGTTTGATCTGTCCGACGCGCACAAACAACGCAAACATGACTGTTTCAGCATAAACGTAAAGGTAGTGTTCCCATAACCTACGTGGTCGTAAGGGAGCGAGGCATCAGAGACCTCAACTTCTCAAGGGGCCAGCATATTGAGGGCGGCGCCCATCTCCTCTCCCACGCTGCTTTACCTTCCCTGACCTTAATGTTGTAGCATAAAGGCAGGAAAAACAGAAATGCATGACGCAACCAGGTTTTTTGCATGAACGTAGAAACAAATGGCAAAACTTACATTTACTTCTCGGCAACACGCTAAACAGAAGCAATAGATAAAGAAACGAGTCCGATTTCCATGTCCACAATAATGTTTTCTAACTTACACCTCACATTTTACAACCCCGATTTACATCCCAGCCCATGCAGTTTCAAAGCCCATGAAATGCTTCATACTTGCACACACTCGGCATAAACCTCCTATAACATGTGTACACCTCACACACCACATACACATACTTCGAGTGAAAAGACGTTAAATTAAAGAAAGAGCAAAGACACGCGCGCACGCTCACTGGATAGATGTACATGCAAATAGATGTATATACGGATGGATAGATCGATGGGTGAATAGATAGACAGACAAACAGATGGATAGATAGATAGATAGATAGATAGATAGATAGATAGATAGATAGATAGATAGATAGATAGATAGATAGATAGACTGAAAAACAGCAAGAGCATTCGCACCGAAAACATTTAAATTGTTTCACTGATTGTTTCGTTGTTGTTGTTGTTGTTGTTGTTGTTGTTTTTGTTTTTACATGGAACAGAGCTACTTTCTTCAAATCTCTCGTCTGTATTTCTTTCTTCACCTGATCATATTGTCGTTAAACTGTAGAACCACAACACTTCTCTAACAAAGAATAAACGAAAACAATATGGGTTTACTGAAAAAAAAACCATGCATTATGTTCTGCTTCAAGACCCACAAGAAATGTCACTGCACTGAACAAAATAACGTTCTAAAGTGTTTACTGATAATTATTGTTGGCATGAAAACATTCTAGCCTTGACACCATTTTGGCATCCCGTTTGCGCGCGTAGAATATGATATCGGATCGTCTTTAGCTAAGAAATAGGCTTGAGTGAAATGAACAATAGCACATAGTTGATTTTGTTATGAGCTATAATCGCAAATTTTGGTATTACATGTTTTGATTTAGAGACGAGATTGTTATTGCCGCTATCTAACCCTATTAAAGATTGTTTTGTTAGCATGTAATGTGGTCTGTTCTCGGAATGACTTCGCTAATACCTGTTTGTGTCTCAGCTTATGGTTTTAGCGACACTAAATATTTTTGACACTGCGAAATGGATTGACTGTTTGAACCCTTTGGTCAGACTAGTCGAGGTGAAAGTGATAAACTGCAACATGAAATGTGTGAAAGGATAATATGAGGTGAATGTCGTTACAAGCTCTAACACTGGAGTCACGAAGTCATGACACTTACACACACACACACACACACACACACACACACGAATAATAATAATAATAATAATATAATGATAATAATAATAATAAATAATAATAATAATAATAATAATAATAATAATAATAATAATAATAATAATTAATAATAATAATAATGTATGGAATTTATATAGCGCTGAATCTTGTAAAGCAACAAATCAAAGCACTCGAATACACACACACACACACACGCACACACACACACACACACACACACAACACACGCACACGCCACACACACACGCGCACACACACACACATACACACACGCACACACACACACACACACGCACACACACACGCACACACACATACACACACGCACACACACACACACACACAAACACGCGCGCGCGCGCGCACACTCACACACACACGCACACACACACACACACACACACACACACACACACACACACACACAAACACGTGTGTGAATGTGTGTGTGTGCGTGTGTGGGTGTGTATGTTTGTGCGTGTGTTTCTTGTGTGTTGTTTGTATACTTGTGTGTGTGTGAGTGTATATGTATATACGTTTGAGTGTATGTGTGTGAACGTATGTGTTTGTGTGAGTGTATGTTGTGTGTGTGTTTCTTGTGTTTGTTTGTGTGTGTGTGTGTGTGTGTTTGTATGTATGCATAAATGTGTGCGTGCGTGCATGTGTGTGTATATGAGTGTGTGTGAATGTGCATAGTATGCGCTTGTATCCCGAGTAAGGGTTTCATGCTAGGTTTTGATTGGTTGGAAGATACTAACCATCTGTTTGGAACAGATATCGGATAACACCAAACAGTCGGCTGTAAACTGATACCTTTGGCCATTTGAGACGTACCTCTACACTGAAGAAAGATCCGTTTGAAATCTGTTTATCCCTGAACTTCCCAGCTGTCCGTTTCGGGAGGCTCATGTGTCACTCTCTTGAGACAGGCAAACTAACTACTCAGAAACTTATTCATACGAAGGTTAGACTGCATAGATACGGATATTGCCGTTCCTTTTTGTTTTGATGCAAATAACCTGTTACTAAAGTAGAGGAGAGGGATTAAAAATTAAAAGTTTCACAGCATCCTACCTCTTTTCTTACCAACTTCTGGGTAGAACTGGATACTATGCGAAAATTGTATTGTCCATAAAAAGCGACCAAGTGTCTCCTGTAATGAAAACCGAGGACAGGCAACGTTGATGTCATAAGCGAGAGTCTCAAGCTTGCCCTTAATTCCTTTTGTGGCTAGTAGTAGTGTAATCTTCAAACATTGGTGTATATACGCACAGAAATTCACATAGCAGTGTAATCAATCTTCAAACATTGGTGTATATACACACAGAGATTCACAAAATAGTGTGATTAATTTTCAAACAGTGGTGTATATACGGACACAAATTCACATTCACTGGTTAAAAACGAGAACAAATATTGAACCCAAACGAAACGTGTCGAGTTAAAAGACACCGGAAGCTTGAACATGTTTGCCATTGCTCTTACCAGCGCCTTTGTGAGGCAATACCTAGCTGGTAGTACTCCACTTTTCCCTCGTAGTCTTTCTCATTTTCATTTTCAACCTGGTTCGAAAATGTTTCTCCATCACTATTCAAACAAAAGGTTATTCTACTTTATATCCACTTTCACAGCTTTCCATGGTCTTTACGTTTGGTGAATATGAACAGAGCTAGAAGATACTTGTTTGCAGTCGCGGTTTGTTTGTTTTTAAATAGTGAAGTGGTTGTCAAGCATTTCAAATACAGTGCACACTAAGTGTCACGCTGTCAAAGCCTGTTACTCTCTTTCTCCGTTCATATTCACATGGGAGAGTTTCGAGCCACATCAGACATGTAAATGTGTTTGCGTGTTTGAAAGTAGATGTGTGGATAAATATCCCTGTGTGTGTTTGAATGTATGTGTATGTTTGAATGTGTTGTGTGTGTGTGTGTGTGTGTGTGTGTTTGAATGTGTGTATATGTGAATGTGTGTGTATGTTTGTGTGTGTATGTGTGTGTGGACGCGCGCGCGTGTGAGGGTTGATTGAAAGGAGAAAAGCATTTGCTGATCTGCAACAACTCTCAGTTTGGATAAATCCACACACATAGTTTGTTGAACGTATGCCAACAAGATTCGAACCTTTTACCCCACGAGTACGAATATTAGATTTTGTTGTTTTAAACACCCTGTTACCTTGCCTGTCTATTTGCTCTAGCAGTAGTAGAAATTGTCATCGTCGTCACTGTCATCGTCGTCGTCATAGTAGAAGTAGTGGTAGTAGTGGTAGTAGTAGTAGTAGTAGCAGCAGCAGCAGCAGCAGCAGCAGCAGCAGCAGCAGCAGCAGCAGCAGCAGCAGCAGCAGCAGCAGCAGCAGCAGCAGCAGCAGCAGCAGCAGCAGCAGTAGTAGTAGTAGTAGTAGCAGTACTGGTATTACTAGTACCAGTAACGATAGTGATGGTGACGGTTCCAAGTTATATTTCTAAAACACCAAGATCCCCTTACCCCTAATACAATGAAAAACAAACAAAAACAAGAAGCAAAACAACCCTAAAACGCAAACAGGAAGAACAACAACAACCAATCCCCCATAACAAATAAAACACACCACAAAAAAAAATCAGCGAAGCAAAACAAACAAAAAGAAACGGAAGTATAGCGAACACACACACACACACACACACACACACCCCACACACACACACACACACACACACACACACACACACACACACACACACCACACACACACACACACACACAAGTTTACCATAAAATAGTGCAAGGTCATTTTCAAATATAATACTGTGTGTAAATGTGTATGCAGAGGGAAGAAGACAGGCAGGCAGGCAGGCAGGCAGGCAGGGGCTAGGAGAAAGGATACAGATGGAAGGTAAGCTGCAAAGACACTGACACTGTCTCATGAATAAAAGATGGGAGAGAAGAGAAGAGGAGAAGAGAGGAGAGGAGCGGAGCGGAGAGGAGGTAGGCTAGGTAGACAGGATGATTTTCCGAAGCTAAGGACCTTAGGTCAACGTTCTTCCTTTACATACTGCAGTAACATGATCAGCATCTTGGCAGGGAAGGATAAGAAGACAGAAAGAAAAAGGATGGTGGAACAAGTTACACTACACTCTCGGTTAGGATCAGTTTTTGGTGGCTTGAAATATATGAGGCTGTAGCTTCTGTAAATTACTTTTTTACCCCCCTATCCGTGTGAGTCCCGATTCTTTGGATGTTGTTGTTGTTTTGTTGTTGTTGTTGTTGTTGTTGCTCTTTGAAATGCTGGCAGAAGCTTTAGCCGAGTGGTTAAGACTGTTTGGGTACAATCCCATGAATCCTTGAAGATGTGAGTTCGAATCTCGGAGGCGTTTGGTGAATTATGGGTAGGGATATTTACTATCTTCCAGGTCAACTTCAAGTGCAGACCTGCCAGTGCCTGTATTTCCTTCTTGTGGATACACATTCAGCAGATTGAGATACACGTGTTAAAGATCCTTTAATTCATGCGAGCGGGTTTTTTTTTGCGGGTAACGGAAACATGAACGTAGCCAGCATTCATCTCTGAAGGCGAAATGCGGCTATCTTCCTCGTGGGTGCAAACGGTCGTATATCCAGCCTTTCACCTAGGACCTATAGCCGACGAAGGAAAACAGAAAAACAACTAAACAAGAAAACACCCCCACCACCCAACAAAAAAACTCCACCCAAAAGCAACCCGCGAAGCGCATTTGCATTTAAATATAATATATATATATATATATATATATATATATATATATATATATATGTATATATATATATATATATATATATATATATATATATATTATATATCATAGCGCTGTTTAACGAGAATGCAAAAGGGTAAATATTCCTGACTGATTTGAGAAAAAGTGACATTGACAGTAACTTTTATTTTCTTTGTCTTGTCTTTGTCTCTTTTTCGTAGGTTTTTTCTTCTCTCTTTTCATTATTTATATCTAGCATTTTCCTCTTATTTTTGTCTGTCATAATGACTGCTTTTATACGTGCATTCGTCAGTTGTTCTGTCTCTCTGTCTCTTTATGTTTCTATGTTTCTCTCTTTCCCTGTGTATCTGTCTGTCTGTCTGACTGTCTATCTGGCTGCCTATCTCTCTCTCTCTTTCTGTCTCTGTCTCTGTTTTTCTGTCTCTGCGTCTCTATGTCTCTGTGTCCGTCTCTCTTTATGTCTCTGTCTCTCTCTGTGTCTTTCCCTGTCTCTGTCTCCATCTCTCCCTGAAATTAAATTGTATGGTGATTTATCTAGCAGAAACAGAATATCCAGGCATCAGCTGCGGAACACAATGCAGTTATTTAGACCAACAAACTAATTTCGTTTTACAAGTACAGACACACATTTTAATAATTATTTTTTCTAAAGAGATAATCATGAAGATAAAAACACAATAACATGCTGCAGTGTTTTCCGACTTTTTAAAATTATAATATTTAGAGGTAAAAACCAAGTGAATACATCTTTGATGAGCATAAAGCAACATTGCATTTTCAGAAATGTTGGCAATGAAATGTCATATTGCAGCTTAGCAGTTCTCCACTGTTTTTAACTGAAATTTCTGAAATGTAGTATAAATGATGAGTATGAATAGCATGAACAACAGCAGCAGCAGCAGCAGCGGCAGCAGCATCAACAGCAGGAGTAGTTTTAGTAGTGGTAGTAGTAGTAGTAATAGTAGTACTAGTAGTAGTAGTAGTAGTAGTAGTAGTAGTAGTAGTAGCAGCAGTAGTAGTAGTAGGAGGAGGAGGAGGAGGAGGAGCAGCAGCAGCAGCAGCAGCAGCAGCAATAGTAGTATTAGTAGCAGCAGCAGCAATAGCAGCTGTAGTAGTAGCAGTAATAGTAGTAGCAGTAGCAGTAGTAGCAGCAGCAGTAGCAGCAGCAGCAGCAGGAGTAGTAGTAGCAGTAGTAGTAGTAGTAGTAGTAGCAGCAGCAGCAGCAATAGTAGTATCAGCAGCGGAAGGAGTAGTAACAATAGTAGTAGCAGCAGCAGCAGTGGTAGTAGCAGTAGCAGTTGCAGCAGCAGCAGCAACAGCAATAGCAGCAGCAGCAGCAGCAGCAGGAGTAGTAGCAGTAGTAGCAGCAGAAGCAGCAGTGGTAGTAGCAGTAGCAATTGCAACAGCAGCAGCAGCAACAGCAGCAGCAGCAGCAGCAGTAGTAGTAGCAGCAGCAGCAGCAGCAGCAGCAGCAGCAGTAGTAGTAGTAGTAGTAGTAGTAGTAGTAGTATCAACCTGGTGCTGTTAGAAATGTATTACAATGTACTTCAAACAACTGTCATAACTGCTGCATCTGCTCATTTCCTTACTGATCTTCCTACTGCTGCCTTTCTATCGGTTCAACATTGACAATGACAATAAAACTATCAAAACTAACAATTCACACTACCGCCAACACCTTCACCACCACAAACACCACCACCACCACCAATGACGACAACAACAATGACAACAATAACTATACACACAA
>CM054144.1:35535183-35570183 GCA_028751875.1 Rapana venosa
AGAAAACAGTCAGTGCCTGGATTTGAGAGCTAGAAGAACCAGCAAGAATACATACACACACACACAAAAGAAAAGAGCAACAGAAAACATTCTCCAAAGTGTTCAGTAAGTGCACAGCCAAGCACAACATTGTTGATGACATTGAGACTCTGTCCTGAGCCAGTTCCATACGTGGGGGTCTTATGTTTGGTATGAACCTTCAAGGAAACCAAACAACAGTTCAAAGATTGTATTTCCAATTACTCACTCCCTGGCAAGCAATGTGTAAAACATTATGTTCCTTAGACTTATTACAAGTTGTAATGCTGTTTAAGCATACACGTTATTTGGTGTTTTGCCATTGCAAGGTGAAGCACATTAACATTTCTCATTCACAGCCAATATGCAAAGTATACTGAACAGTACCAGTGTTTTTGTTTCTTTGGTGTAAAAATAACCCAGGTCATACAAGCAGTTGATCGGTTTAACCACTTTCCAAAGCAAGCGAAGAAACAAGCCAAACTAAAACAAAAAAGCTCCAAACAATAAAAACAACACCTTTCAATCACAAAGGTGAAACATTAATCCAACAAAACGGCCTTGATGATCAGTACACAGCTTCAAACTGCCAAATAATGGCTGCCCTGGCTCCTTGCCCCTCAATATCACAGGCAGACACTGATTAGTGAAGACGAAAACATAACATAACTAGTTCTTTTCCTGTCTGCTGATTATAAATACCAGGCATATTCTACCAGTAAGCATGTCAAGAACTTCACTTTCCCCATTGTATTTGAGTTACACAGTATAACACTATATCCTTTTAAGGGCAACAAAACGGAAAGTATCACCTGCAAAAGAAAAAAAGCAATCCGCGTATTTGAATCATCTGGAAGGGAATATACCGCCGGTAGACACACACCCCTGATCTCATACAGCTTGTAGAAAACCAAAAAAGGCAAAACTTGGTTTCGGTTGATTAAGTTACTCCTATGTAAAAAAAAATCCAACTTGTGTTTTGCTACTTTTATTTGTTGACATACACGTCGCCCGCCAGTGACATATTATAAAATGCTTTAAAATATACACTCACGTTTCAATCAGGTAATTGGACACTAGAGTCAAAACCTTGGCTTGGTAGATAGCTTTGAAATAGTTAGCTCAGACAGCGCCAGCCATCACTCTCACAGCCATACCAACCCGCGTTGCAGGATCAGCGTATTAATGTAGGACACTAACAGATGGGACAACACGTGAAATCATTACATAACAACGCACTATAAATACTGAAGCCAAAATAAATTGTGGAACAAGAGACAATACACGCCCTTGTAGAAATCTAAAGCCTAAGGCTAGGGCACAATATATAGTCTGGCTTTTGTGAGTTTAAGGATCTGTGTGTTACACTTACACAAACACAGAGAGGTTTATGGATATAATTGCTATTGAAGAAGAAGAAGAAGGAAGAAGAAGAGAGAGAGAGAGAGAGAGAGAGAGAGAGAGAGAGAGAGAGAGAATCAGCATGACCTCTGCTTTCCATTCAGATAATCAAACGAGCAAGTAAACAAATAAACATACCACAGAGCAGGCAAAGACGTGGGAAAACAGAAACTATTACTTCCACGAAAGTGATCTCAACAAATGAACACGAAGCAAACAATGACATTTGACTTCACAAATAAATAAAGAGTTTTTTTTTTTAAGCTATGCGAAAACAACCTGACAACTTTACATAATTATCATCTCCATAGTAGCTACATCACACTTACCATTAGAATGACTGTGTAAGATTAGGTTGACTGCATGCGCTTTGATTTGTCTTTGCAAGATATAGCGCTATAGAAGTTCCATTTATTATTATTGTTATCATTATTATTATTATTATTATTATTATTACAATCATAACCACAAAGCCGCTAAATTCTGATTGTATTGATGAACAAAGTTGTTTCATCATTATGTCTTCCTTTCTTCATTAAAACAAAACAAAACAAAACCTATATACTATTATATGGCCAACACAGTCTTTTTTTATATATTCAGAATGAGCTCACTGTGTTCCAGTACTAGAGTATGTCATTTGATGACCCTCTATGGCTGTTAAACTGGGAAACGCCCAATTGCCTGTTTGGCTTTCATTGCAGTACTGCGTTAAAAATCAGAGTAGATACGTATCACCTGCAAAAGAAAAAAAAACAAGAATAGGGAACGAACAGTATGAGCGACATAGAAGTAGTTACACAAGAATAAATTGTATATCAGTTTTCAGTTGATCTAGCTGCTTTCCATTCTTGGATGTAAGCAAGCACGTATCTGTATTTCCGTTGACCACTTAATGCATGCTACCTTATACAGTTAAGAGAGAGAGAGAGAGAGAGAGAGGAGGGGAGAGAGAGAGAGAGAGAGAGAGAGAGAGAGAGGAGAGAGAGAGAGAGAGGAGAGAGAGAAGAGGTTGCTGAGAGTTCGTGTTAACAGTTTGATATAAAAAAAAATGTCAAGGGACAAAATCATCTCACGAGTTTTGTCTTCATGGCTGAAATGAAAAGAGCAGAAAAGTCAAAACAAAAACACAGGTAGAAATCCCCAACAAGCTTCCTCTTGCCAAGTGAAGTATACACTGCAATATCTAATTAAAAAAAATAAAATAGTGTCATTCTTGGATTTTCATTTCTTTTCTTTTATTATTGTGTGTACCCAAGCTTTGCTATGAGCATAAAGAAAACATGAAACCTTCCTCAAAAGACCCACACACAAAAACCCAAAGGGAAACAGTCAGTCATGAACAACATTCTGAGAGCTGCTTTAACCTACTGAGGTGCTAAAATCATAGGAAAAAACCCCCACATACATCAGCGAAAGTTAAATGATCGTAAATGTGTTCTTTACACACTGCTCCAACATAAAAAAATGATGTTCTGTCAGCAGTGCCTGAATAGTGTTCTTCCTTATGCAAGGGAAATAGAGTTAATATATGCATGTATGTATGTGTGTGTGTGTGTGTGTGTGTGTGTGTGTTTTTATGTGTGTGTGTGTGTGTGTGTGTGTGTGTGTGTGTGTGTGTGTGTGTGTGTGGCCCCTGTCCCGAAAGAAGACATGATCGCCAATGATATTCCTAAATAAACATGAACAATAGCAAATGTTGAAAAACAAAACTTGAAAACTCGATTCACAAAAAACAGAGAAAAATTACATACAAAAGGCAGGAACAGTTATATAAAAGAAGTGTGGGGAGAGAGAGAGAGAGAGAGAGAGAGAGAGAGAGAGAGAGAGAGAGAGAGAGAGAGAGAGAGGGGGAGGGGCGAGAGAGAGAGAGCGAGAGAGAGAGTTAGAACGAGACAAAGAGAGATAATCAATAGACAATAGTTAAATGGCATCACAGGTCTTACAAGTTAATAGTATTACTATCACTCAGAAACTGAAAAGCGTTGAGCGTTTTCTGGATAAAAAATGAACACATTAAATCAAAGAGAGAGAGAGGGAAAATGAAGCAAAAGAACCAACCTTTTTCTCATACTATGGAATATATCAACTCCTCTGACTGAAGGAAAAACAAAAATATTGACCAAAAGTTTGGAAAACTGGAACATCTCGAATTCCTTTTACATAGCAATACAAACAAACTTTAAAAAAAAATACACCCCCCAAAATCATCACTTACAATTGCTGAATACAGGCTGTACACCATCAAAGTACAAATAATCCAGAATTAAGATAGTAAATCTGAAGATTAACATGCTAACAACGTGTTGTTCGAAAACGGAACAAACCATATAATCTTTTTTGTTTCTTTTCTAGAGCGTTGTGGAAAGCAGTGTTTGAATGGTATAAAAGCTACCTTTAGTGCCAAAATAAGCCAACAACGAGATGAGTTCGCAAAACCGACGAACGTATATCTTAAGCATAACCATAAGTCCTTTTGCATTGTAAGAATTGAAACAAAAATATCTCTTTCAATTGTTGTTGTGATTAATACAACTATTTCCATATCTCTGGTATAGCAGAGGTAGCGTTAAGCAGTTAAAAAAAACTCCTCAACATTACTACTTCCATTTTTAAAGATAAAAAGTGATACATCAACAATAAAGAAGAAACTGTTTGGTTGTTGACCTTTTCTTAAAAAATATCATATGTAAGGAATTGAAAATTTAATTAATCCTTAGGTAAAGCAATATAAAGTACCGTTATTCACCGTTGACGATTATACTTATCGTCGATTTGTTATGTTGTTTATGTTTTAAACCATGTAAAGCAGTTGATAAAATATAGCCAATATTACATGTTTGAGCACAACAGCTTCACCTGTGAGTATCTAGAGGCCAGCATTTAATCTTGACAAGGCTATGGTATAATAACAGGACTGCTTGTATTTGTTCGTTTCAGAGAAACAGCTTTCAACAGAATCTTGCCCTACAAGCACACGTATTTTATTTATTTATTTATTTATGTATTTATTTATTATTTTATATCGAGGATAATGGAATAAGCACTTATGTGCTTTTTTACATCCAGTCCCCGTGTGTATGCGGTTTGTAAATTTTGCCATCTGTTCCCACCGGCACACAATGGCCTACTCTTACGAAAAGTGGAACAGGATTTAACCTGTGCGCAAGATGTTCTGCGTGCGCTCGCACACGGGGCCTCGGTTTATAGTCTCATCCGAAGGACAGTATCTGTGTGTGTGTGTGTGTGTGTGTGTGTGTGTGTGTGTGTGTGTGTGTGTGTGTGTGTGTGTGTGTGTGTGTGTGTGTGTGTGTGTGTGTGTGTGTGTGAAAGAGAGACAGTAATAGGGAGAAAGAAACAGAGAGGCAATGTATGCGTGAAGCAAACATTGAATCCAAAACGATACCCTTTCACTAGACACTGATTTTCTTAGGTCTAAAACCATACATAAACATACTACGAATCGTTCATAAACGCACTCATTTTATTCATTACACGACAACCATATAAACATACGTTTGTTTATACATTATGTATACTCATCGTTAAAAACAAGACTGCTCCTCACACTGGCATTCCAGTATATTAAGATGGCTGTCGAACATGGAGCTCATTTCGCTTTTGGCTAATGAGTTGTTTTGCTGTGTACTAAGTGAATTTTGAGATTAGTTAATAATGCCACATGCGAGCTACCCTACCCTGTTCAGATTTTGCAAAAGTACGCCATGCTCTAATATGTGAGAGATGGGAGAAAGAAAGAAAGAAAGAAAGAAAGAGAGAGAAGAGAGAGAGAGAGAGAGAGAGAGAGAGAGAGAGAGAGAGAGAGAGATAGAGATAGAGAGAGAGACAGACAGAGACAGAGACAGAGACACACAGAGAGACAGACAGACAGAAACAGACATTATAAGATACAGAGAGACAAGAAGACAGACTGAGAGGTAAACTAGTTTCTGAGGTGAGAAAATGTTACAAATTTGACCAGTCCGGTTCTGTCTTAGACATTCTCTAGCAGATGCTGAAAACCCGTGGCAGCCTGAACGTGTTGACTAAGATGTGAGAAGGAAGCCAGTAAGCACTGTTACCGTTATGCTATCGGTAGTGGTTGTCCAACACCTACTTTACACTACATTCAGAAAAGCAGAGAGATTTTATTTCTTTATTTGTTTATATCGATGATAATGGAATAAGCACTTGTGTGCTTTTTTTACAGCCAGTTCCCGTGTGTATGCGGTTTTGTAAATTCTGTCATCTGTTCCCACCGGCACACAATGGCCTGCTCTTACGAAAAGCGGAACAGGATTTAATGCGTGCGCAAGATGTTCTGCGTGCGTTCGCACACGGGACCTCGGTTTATAGTCTCATCCAAAAGGACTTTTGGGGAGAGTGGAGTCTGCACTGATGTTTACTCCAGGGGAAAATATTCCCCTTGAACGGGTATTGAACCCGGGTCGTCAGATTGCGAGCGCAATGTTCTGACCACTAGGCTATCCCGTCCCACACAGCAGTGAGAGAGAAGAGAGAGAGAGAAGAGAGAGAGAGAGAGAGAGAGAGAGAGAGAGAGAGAGAGAGAGAGAGAGAGAGAGGAGCGACAGACAGACAGACAGACAGACAGACAGACGAGAGAGAGAGAGAGAGAGAGAGAGAGAGAGAGAGAGAGAGAGAGAGAGAGAGAGAGAGAGAGAGAAGAGAGAGAGAGAGAGAGAGAGGAGAGGAGAGAGAGCAGCAGCAGCAGCAGCAGCTCATGCATACCGCCAAACAACTAGCACTTTTAGAGATGATGACTGGGCCCTTCAACTTGAGCAAATTCAAGAAGAAGGCAGTTTCTTTCCTCTTTTACTGATGTCCAACAAAATGATGATTGAACAGCAGACTAACCGCAAGAGAAATGGTCAAGAGTACTCACATTTAAAACTCTCAAACAAAAACAGAAAACCCAAGCTGAGGTCAATTCATGAATCTCTGGAACTGTTTGCTATCCTCTCACAGAAATATTCACATTTGGCACCAACTTAAAAAAAACAACAACGGATTTTAGGACTTACGCGCGTTTCATGAAAGTTGACTCAGCTAAGTTAATTAACCTCATAAAAGGAACGCGGGAGGCACCGTGGTCGAGTGGTTTAGGCGGTCAACTCGTGATCCAGAGGTCGTGGGTTCGATACCCGCTCGGCTCGGTGTTGTGTCCTTGGGAAAGACACTTTACTCCTATTTTCCTCACTCCACCCAGGTGTACAAGTGGGTACCAGCTCTGCTGGGGAAGTATCTGGCGACAGACTAGCGTCCTGTCACAGGGGTGGTGAAAAACCATCAGTTCGCTTAACGCTACAGAAACCGGGATAAGCTCCGGCTCTATGGGCCTTCTGGCTCGAAAGAACATACTTTTTAACTTTTTAAAAGGAACGCACTAGAGTCTACTCATATGATTATTGAATGCTTAAAAGTGTATAGCAGTGCGCGCCTCGGAAATGTGTGTATGTGTATGCGTGTGTGTGTGGGTGGTGGTGGTGGTGGTGGTGGTAAGCGTTTGTGTGTGTGTATGAGTGTGTGTGTGTGTTTGTGTGTGTGTGTGTGTGGGCGGGGGTGGGTGGGTGGGGGGGGGGGGGGGGGCGTGCTGGTAAGCTTGCGTGCTTGCGTGCGTGCGTGCGTGTGTGTTTGCCCTTTAGCATTTTGTTGCTGGAAAACTGCATGGTATAACAATAGATTTGTTGATTTTTTCCTTAGTACATCAGTATTATCATGTCATTGTCAATATCATCTGTACTATCACCATCATATAAACACTGCTAATGTGTTTGTCCATTATTCAAAGTCATTAGAATGTAAGAAAACATAAAGGATGTAACCCCCACCCCCCCCCCCCCTCAAAAAAAAGAGAACGTTTTGTTACTAAAAATACATTTGCAGACAACAATTGGCAAAGATAAAGGCTAAACATTATGGACTTTGCAATTAAAAAAAAAAGCACCTCGATAGTTTCAAAAAAAAATCATCATCACAATCCGTTTTATAGCCAGAAAAACGTTTTAAACTGACAGTGATATCTATGTGTTGTTTTAAGATTTCAACAGTTTGCAATAGACAGAAAAAATAGCCACAACCAATAATAACAACACTATTTCAAGTTCTTGGCCACTGGCTATAGACAGACCAACACCAGTCTTGTGTTGCTCTGTCAAGCACATACTCACTCTAACGCCCTGAAGGGAGAAAGCGACACAGTACTGTTGTCGTTGTTGACATTATTATCACCGATTTACTTGCTTCGTTTCTCTATCACCAGAAAGCGTGGGAAGGAAGAGCAAGAAAGAGAAGAAGGGGGGGGGGGGGGGGGGAGAGGGTAAAACAGCAGGGTTGGTGACCCCTTTATGTGGGTGGGAAGCTTGACTAGGTTTGGCATCTTTAGAAAAAAAAATGTATTGGTGAAAGTAGCTCCTTACCTCCAGCTGCACTCATTTTCTTCTGATGATTATAACAGGGAGCTGCGCTTAAACAGAACATGACTAGATTTTGACACAGAACAGAAACGGTCACGGATGTCTTTTCTGATAACACAATATTAAGACAACGAGAAATCGACTAATCATTGTCTTTCAAACAACAGCAAATCAACTATAAAATAGACCTGTTGTGAAAATTTGGTATCCTCGTTATTTCTTTTGTGTATTATACAGTTAAAGATTACGTACATCATACGCATGCCGTGAATACGGACTTAAAACTCAAGTCTGTGGTGTAAACAAATTACAAGCAGTTGATATAGATCTCGTACCATCGATAGAATCAAACACTGTTAAGATTTTCCTGTGGTAAAAAAAAAAGCATACCTTAATAGTCTCTTGACAAGGTTTTTATTTTGTTTTGCAGAGTATACTGCAATTATCATGTGTTCATTAGTAGTCGTTATAATTATTTTCCCCTCTTGTTGGCAATTCACGTTCCTTTTTTTATGGGAAGCAGTTTCACAAAATATGTCTTCTTTTATGGAGTGCATCAATGAAACGCAGACAGATAAAAGTGAACATCAAATCATAAGAATCGTGCTTACAAAAATGTAGTTTCTGTATAATATCATATCTGACCATCGTCTAATATCACTTTAAGTGAACAGACGTAAAATTGAAGACACACATATCTGACCATAAAGTGAAGAAGTGAAGTCTGATGATCAAGAAACAATCGTTTCTGTTCTGATCTGGATAAGGACCGCATAAACGTTGCCACATGTCATCGATTAGTATAAGCTCGGAACAGCTGGAATCATCTCACCTGTGCTTGGCAAGCTAGACTCGTAATCATAATAACAGTCCAGATAAAACATGATGACGTATCTATGTGACAGGTAAGATCTGAGATTTTGTAACGTGGATGACCAACTGCCACTAAAAACCACCCCCCTCATACCAACACGAAGGAAAGGAGACAAGTGCAGTCTGACAAACGTTGGGATACTTAACTGAACGCAAACCATGCAGTACTTTTACGTAACTCCTTTGTGTAATTGCTATAACCATGAGTATTTATTGAGACATGCGGCACACCTAAAAATAGAGCATAAGCTTTGACAGGAGGTCTGACAATTCTTTTCTTTTATGTCATGGTTGTGATACACTGGCTCCACCAGTCATACTGCTCTCTGACAAGCCAGTCACAAAAGTCAGCAAAAAGACTGCCATCGCGCAGACCAGACCAGATCAAAACAAAATAAAAACAAGGAAAATAAAAACAAACAACAACAAAATATGTCAAAAAAAATGCACCACCAATATAATTATCTCAACCATGTAACATCATGTTAGGTTTTCGGGTAAAACACTGAAGAAAAAACAAGACTGGGGCATAGATAAGGCGCTGATGTTCTTTTTTTGCAGAAATGGTTCAGAGGTACTTCGGCTCAGATATTGAATACGGTTACTTCTTAGCCTGATTTAAAAAAAAAAATCTACACACAAGTATCCGTGCTACTATGTTTTCATTCAACTTACATCCTTATAGCTAGAAGTATGATGAGCTTGAGCTAAGCCAGGGATAATTAAACTGTTCCGCGTCTGGGGCGAGTAAGTTTATCGCTGTTCAAGTCAGCTTGACCCTCAAGCACATGCTTTTAATGAAGCAGTACACACAGAAAACTTCATGGTTTTAAGACTCGTGCCACCAGTTCCATAGATCGTCCTGGATTACGATTCATAATCACGGAATTGATAGGCATATCATCAAACGAAAGGAAAGACTAACAATAGACTATAAAAAGTAAATGAAATAAAGGCACACGCAAACACATGGCGACAGCAAGAGATGTATCTACTTGATAGTTATCTAGATACCAAACGGAAGGTTCTTTTTTTTCTAATAAGATATCAAAATGAGAGTTGCATAGGACATAGACGTTATGAGAATGTCTCTATAGAAAAAAAAGCACTACCAAGAAGTAACTTGTCTTCTTCTGGTCGCAGTTCTTGTTTGTTGTTGGAGTTTCGTCTGCTGCTTTGGCTGCTGCTTGTTTCCCCTAGAATAACAATAGGCATACTTTACTCTACAAACACCTCTGCAGAGTAGACACGAGTCTACAATGGTTTCCTAGATATTGAAAGTAGTAAACACAAACAGCAAAGGAACAGATCAACAAGTGGCACACATTTCGTGAGACCTTGTATTCAAACTAACTAATTCGTTAAATACACAACACTAAAAAAAGTAGGTAACAAATTAAGTCATGTTTTAACAGTCTTTGCTTCACTACCTTATGTTTCATGATGAAATTAAACAAACATAAGCAGTAGCTTTTGCAAGTGTGAATCTGAAAATGCCTACCGCCTTAAAGTTGATTGTGTAGTACTCTCATAAAAAAAGAAAGATAGCAAGGTAGAAAGATAGTAGACTTACTATTCTACAGGCTGGGGTAACAGCTAGTTGCGCTGATGTAAACTAGCAAACTTAGGAAAATCAAACAACTAAAACGGCAGTGCAGACATTATACAGAGGACTGTTTGCCTGTATGCCTTTAAATGTTAAAGGTGTAGATAAAGTATATAGTTCCTGTAAACCGATTCCGCTACAAAGAAAGAAAGAAAGAAAGAAAGAAAGAGAAGAGAGAGAGAGAGAGAGAGAGAGAGAGAGAGAGAGAGATTCAACTTTTTTGTAGGACAAGCAAAATTCAATGCAAAACAAGATAGAAAAAAAAACAAATCAAAAGAAAACCAAGAGGGACAATCTGAAACCAAGCACAAAAAAGAAAAAAAAGAGAAACAAGAAAACCAAGCCCAGGAAGTTCACTTCCACTTTCTCTGTGAACTTCATTACAAGTCACTGGGTCATTAAACAAGGAAAGTATGTTCATTACATTTTCCTGTTTGCGTAGGCTGTGTGTAAGTCTGTGCAAATGGTTTTCGTGTCTTCTATGATATATATATATATATATATATATAATATATATATTATATATATATAATATTTTATATATATATATATATATATATATATATATATATATATATTTAAAGGTTCCTGGAGAAACAGCTTTTTTCTACCACTCAAAGTCACGAGATTTGTCTGCGTGAAATTCGGGCTGCTCTCCCCGGGGAGAGCGCGTCGCCACAAGAGCAGCGCCACCTTTTTTTTGTTTTTGTTTGCAACTGTATTTGTTTCCCTATCAGAATGGCTTTTTTCTAAGAATTTTGCCAGGGACAACTCTCTTGTTGTCGTGGGTTCTTCTACGTGCGCTGAATTAGTTTGTGTAACACACAGGACCTCGGTTCATCGTCTCATCCGAAAGACTAGCGCCCAGACCACCACTCATGGTCTAATGGATGGGGGAAAAGTGTCAGGCCCAAACGGGGTTTGAACCACGCACACTGTCGACCCGGACTTTTCGCATTCTAGACAGGCGCGTTACCTCTAGACCACCGATCCACCGCTTCAGTAAAGCTATTGTATCTGGCAGGGTGGCCACACTGACACAGTGTTCTATTCTTGACTAGATTCATCCGATCTTCGATCTTCGTATGGACCGAAAGGCTTCCTGAAGTTTCAGCGCACATGTGGTTTTTTTATCACCATGTTCAATGTATTCGACGCTCACTACCTTTGCTACCACACACCTTGTTTCTATAGGGAGGGGGCTATTCCCGCATGGTTCCCTGTCACGTGATTGTGTTTAGCAAGAAGACATGAAGGTATGGTATGCCAGAACATGAAGGAGTCTTATTTTTTCATTTATACAGATATATTCTTGCCCTTTCATAGAAGAACGTTATTTTCCATGGGCAAACACTGTGAGTTGTTCAAAAGTTCCTTTAACCTGATTTCTACCATCAAGGCAAAAACCAGAAATGTTCTTTATGTCAGAAAAAAAACAACAACAAAAACATCCAGCAGCACTGTGTGACCTTAAAAAGCACTGTTCCTCTGACAATGTGAAAACTGTATCACAAAGCAAACAAAAGAAAAACAAAACCCCACAAACTTACATCGGATGACGACCACAAAAACAAACAAATGGAGCATAATCAATATCAATATCTTAAGTCATGATCATTCTGGATAAAGACCAACGAAGTTTTCAACAACACTGGAGCAAAATCCAAGCGTAACAGAAACGTGAAATGAGATAAAACATGGGCACATGTTATATAAAAAAAATCGATAATAACTGCTACCGAAGTAACAACAATCAATTAGAATCTAAGCTAATTTTAAAAAAAAAATGAAAATCGTCTTTCTCTAATGATTGCTTTAGATTATATATTTAGTAATCTGAAAAAAATGAACCAAAACATCCATAGCTTTTGTTTCAAAATTATGGTTTTGTTTTATCCAGATCATTTAATATTTAAGCAGTTCTTTTCGCTGTAGGATGATACACTGAGCTACCTATCTCACAGTGATTCCCAAGTGGGATGAGTGAGTCAGAGTGCATGTTGTGGGGTGAACCCCAGGGTGTAAAGCTGGGGAACGCACAACAACAACAACAACAACAACAACAAACAACATACACCAACAAAATCAATTGGGGGGGGGGGGGGGGATACATGGGAAATTAAGTAAGGGATTAGATTCATTGACTAGTTTCAAATTACTTCACAAACTCTATCAGTCGAGTGAGATATATACCGATTTATGTTTACAAAATAAAGTACACACAAAGAAAATAATATGTTTTTTGCATTAGGCTTAGCGTATAATTTGATAATATTCTTTGTTGTATGCTATAAAGAGCACTACGTGTACAGCACTGTGGTCTTGACATAACAAGCAAAGTTTAACAGTTCGCACCCGTAGCCGAGCTTAAATGAAAAAGAGAGAGAGAGAGAGAGAGAGAGAGAGAGAGAGAGAGAGAGAGAGAGAGAAGAGAAGAGAGAAGAGAGACAGAGAGACAGACAGACAGAGACAGACAGTCAGAGAGACAGAGAGACAGAAGACACAGAGAGACAGAGACAGAGAGACAGGCAGACAGGCAGACAGACAGTCAGTAAAACAGAGACAGACAGACAGACAGACAGAGAAAGACAAGAAGAAAGACAGAGAAAGAGAGAAGAAGAAGAGAAGAGAGAGAGAGAGAGAGAGAGAGAGAGGAGAGAGAGAGAGGGAGAGAGAGGAGGGGGTACTAGCTGAAGCTCATATGAAAAAGCATCACACAAGGTAATCCTTGCACAACGTTTGAAAAAAAAAGATGTAACTAACCTTGTCAACATTTGAAGAGGAAAAACACATTTCACGAAATATAACAAATAAAACTATTAACCATTACAAAGCTGTTCTATGTACGTAACTGAGATCATTGACCAGCTAGGATTGAATACAAAATAACGCAAATCAAAATAACATGATATCCATGATCCACAAAATAAAATTACTGCTATCAATGAGATGCTTATCTATATAAATTTTGTTAAAAAGCCTTTATTCACAGGCAAGTTACCACCTCCCCCCTCCCATCCCCACACATGCATCCATTTGAAGGAACATTACATTACTGGTTTAGTATAATACTTACTTCATTGAACATCACAGATATCAATTTGAAAAACTGTTTTGAAACATTGAAACATTAGGAAAAAAAACATGTTTCTGCTAGGTATTGTTCGTGCATGTGGGTGCAAGTGTACACTCACAAAACAAAATGTGTTATCTCGACACAAAGTCTCTTCCAAATAATGACAAGAAATAAAAGCACTCTTTGTTTCAACAAAAGAAGAAGCAAAAAGCCGTAATATTCCATCTATTTCTAGACTAACACTTTGCTGTGACTTGAACCACACATATTTGGCCAGGAGGAAGACAAGACTTATGAAATTCAGTACCAACTAAAACAGAGAACGAAGTAAAATCCTGTTAACACCAATAATTATAAGTATTTGGTTTATGGGAAAAAATTGGGTCAAAATTAACACAAACTAACACAACAAATGAGCTACACAAACAATACAACAATCAAAGGTTTGCAAACACGGATTCAAAGGCCCCTTTGACGCAGTAGTAGATGTTGAAATCGTGTATAACTTATAGCTCATGTGGGAAGCAAGCTTTTCTTCTTTTCAGTCCAGATGAAAATGTCAAACAATTGCCAAAGGTAGTTTGTGCACGTGTCACACACAACACGGATAGCATTGATTAAAAATATTAATCTATTTACAAATAAGAGATGTACATTGGCCTCATTTTTATGAAGGTTGGCGAGTAAAGTATATTTTCCCTTTTTTCTTATGTGGTTGTGTATATATATTTTTTTTTCAAAAGCCAGAAACACCCGTTTTCTTTTTCATCTGCTTTGTCCATTTTTTTTCCATTTGGCTTTCTTTTTTTCATTCAACACAAAGGATTTCCAAAATACAAATTTCGCTTTGGGGAATCCTTTCTCATATTCCGTCACTCGATCTATGTCTTGTGGTATGTGTTTTATAAGAATGTATGTTTGTCCGTCGTGTCCGACGATGACCTCCAAAATAGCAGAGGAGGCAGCTGCTGTTTTGGAAACTGGGCAGAAATTTGATTATAGTGGAGATGCCTTGCCCACAGTACATTCCCACTCTCTCGGCCAAGTGGGCATAAGGACAGTCAGCGTTGCAGATGTTCTCCAAAGGCCAACCAGCCCGCAGGGCTGCAGCACATAAGGACTGTGCGAGTCAAGCCTCCTAGTCAGAGTGTCATAGTCAATCACTAAAGACTAAGCTGTAAAGTGGAATTCCATGAGTGGGAAAGCCACTGGTCATACAGCCTCTCACTTTGCTGTTGTTGCCCCCAGCGTCAATGGTTTAATCAAGAACTGTGATAAAGCCCAGGCGCTGACGGCATATAAGAATGTGACAGCTTTCATCATGCCTGGTCTACGATTGCTGGACCAGTGCATCTTGTTGCATGCCTTCATGGACTGTAGCTGATCTCAAAAGCCGGGTTTAGTGATCCTCTGGTGCTGGTTGTAGTCCACCCAGTCCCAGTTCACACTTTCGTTGGAAATCCGTGGATTGTGTTGTGTTGTGTTTGTGTGTAGTGTGTGTGTGGTGTGTGTGTGTGTGTGTGTGTGTGTAGTGTGTGTGTGTGGGCTGTGTGTGTGTGTGGTGTGTGTGTGTGTGTGTGTGTGCGTGGTGTGTGTGGTGTGTTGTGTTGTGTGTGTGTGTGTATTCTGTGTGTGTGCGTGGTGTGTGTGTGATGTGTGGTGTGGTGTGTGTGTGTGTTGTGGTGTGTGTGTGTGTGTGTGTGTAGTGTAGTGTAGTGTAGTATAGTGTAGTGTAGCGTAGTGTAGTGTAGCATAGAAGACTGTAGTGTAGTGTAGGGAAGTGAAACAGTAGAATAGTACTATTTTTAGTTTGTTGCACATGATCTGCTAGAAAAAAGCAAACAAGTACAACATATCAACACACGTTAAAACAGAATGTACCGTGACAAGTAAGTTGACCCAACATTGAATTCTATGAGTCTATTAGAACACCGCGCCCAAAAAGACTGAGCCATGCTAGTTGTTGACACATTTTGGTTTGTTTTTTCCCCAGAAGGTCACATTTTGATTTTATTTTCAAACAGTTCACCTGCACGGTCAAGGTAAAAGCAACCAAAACAAAACGAATATATCCATAAACAAAAGGTTGCAGTGGATAAGGAAGCCACGTGCCTGAACCCTATGAATATTCATCGTCTAATCCATATCCAATCGTGTTGCTCATAGGGAGCCCCTCTCTGCCACCCCACACAACCCATATGGCGGCTGGCACCACGTCAAAACTAAATCATCGTAACCAATAGGTAATAACAGTCATTTTGCTGAGCAATACAAAAAAATATAGGACGAATAATATTGAAAAAAATTGCAATAGCAGCCCAGCCGGCAGTATGTCCTTAGACCAACATGTAACAAAACAGTAAGCATAATATAATCATAATAATCACATCTGGCTGTGAAATCAAAAATCGTTCTCTGAAAAAAAAAACCAAAACTTGCATCATTTTGATGATCATTTTATTATTGTTATTATTATTATTTATTATTTCAAGAATAAAGGCGGGTTCTGTCAAAGTTGTCAGCAAGAAGTAAAAACAAGGGCAAGGCGGACACCAGTTGACATTCCATGTACTGGATTGAACGCGTGTACCCTTTACTGATAAAGGGAAACATGGATAGGAGGCATTCAGAGAGGGTAAACCCACAAAGGAAATATACAACTCTGCACTCACACACACACACACACAAACGCACGCACGCGCACGCATGAACGAGCGAGGGAGCGAGCGAGAGAGACACAGACAGAGACAGACACACAGACAAATGGAGATAAGAGAGAGACACAGACATGGAATGAGAGAGAGAGACATACCGAGAGAGAGAGAGAGAGAGAGAAACAGTAACTTTAATTTGTATACAATTTGAACCAGTCACTGAAAAAAACAACCAAACGGTAAAATGCCCATCTCCTGCTTACAAGGAAAAACAAAATCAAAGCTAATGATTGAGGCAAGAGGAATAAGAAAGACAGGAAAAAGCCAGTCGATCTCTAAGAGTTAACAGCTTTCGCACCCTTGTCCTACACATTATGAACTAGTCCAGTAAAATAAAATACTGCATGGCCAATCAATCATGTAATAGTTGTTATGTACAAGGTTGTCTCATTTCAAAGGCCACTAAAAAACAAAACCAAAAAACCCCAAAAACCCCTCCCCCCAAAGAAAATCAAACCCAGAGCAAAAACAATGCCAAGTGTTGCTAGAAAACTGTTCAGATATTTCGGGTTGAAGGTTGTATATAATGCATGTCCAAACAGCCAGAGAACCCACAACAACTGAGTTGGTTTAGCTCCAGACTGACAAGATAGACATTGAAGGGTCCTTAATCACGTAACCCACGGGACTACTACTACTACTACTACTACTACTGAATGGAATTTATATAGCGCTATGTCTTACAAAAACAAATCAAAGCGCTTGCATACAACACACTCATACACATACAACCAATACCAATTAACAGAGTTCACAAATTCAAATACACACACACACAGCATACCGAAACAAAGAAACAAAGCAAAAACAAAGCAAAAAAACCCCACAAAAAAACCAAAAAGAGACACATGACATTAGCACTGTGTATATTGATGTGTCGTTCTAGTGGTTTACTGCAGTTAGGTAGATTCCTTTTTAGTCCTCTAAAAACATTTACTTCTTTTCACAAACCAACACAGCGGGAATCCATGTTTTGAAAAAAAAAAGAACAAAATAATGTTCAAAATCATATGTATATATATTAAGTAAAGTAAAGGTGTCCCATAACCTACAAGGGGAGTGAGGCGTTAGAAACTTCACTTCTCTAGGGGCCAGCATATTGAGGGCGGCGCCCATGTCCTCTCCGTCGCTGCTTTACCTTCCCTGACCCTAAAGAGGGCAGGTACCCATTTACAGCTGGGTGAACTGGGGCGCAAACGGTCACCCATCCAACTGGAAACCTTGCTGGACGCTGCTTAACTTGGCTGGGGTAAATCAAGTGCTCCAACCACTGAGCTATGCCGTCCCTGCCATATATATACATATGAAAAAAACTGACATTGCAACAGTTCTTTCTCCTGCAACGACACTGCTTTGAATACCGCCCGCCTGGTCACTGATGCTTTAACAGGCGGAAGGGCAGGTACAGCCAATCACAACAACGCAGACAACACAGTCAATCAACTCACTAAAAAAAAACACGCTAATGTACAACATTATTGAGTACATTCTCCCTGTACTGAACAAAACCAGATAATTTCAGACAAGCAATATTTGTTTATCCATTAGCTGGTGCACAGGTGAGAGAAAGGGTCAGGGAAAACACTGTCAATGTTCACTGCAAGATGAGGAGTATAGGGATCATTAACGCCGAGTTTAATGTCGCCTGGAAGAAAATAGTTGTCCCTGCTTGTTCATGAGCTAGGTGCAGTGTACTGTTGTGTAGCGTAGTGTAGTGAAGTGATGTACAGTGAAGTTTAGTGTAGTGCAGTGGTGGCGTAGCGGGGTTTGGTGTAGTGTGTGGTGTGGTGTGGTGTGGTGTAGTAGTATAGTGTCTTCTCCTTGATTTCACCTCTTTTCAAGGGTATTGTTTCAGCTCCATTCAATTAAACCCCGCTGCATTTCAATTAGCATAACACTTTCAGATTAGTACAAAAACGGTAACAAGATAAATAGTGTTTTATTTAAATTTCATTTTATTAACTGTCCATGTAAATGTGAACATAGCTTATTGAATCAAAGT
This sequence comes from Rapana venosa, assembly GCA_028751875.1. Taxonomy (NCBI): domain Eukaryota; kingdom Metazoa; phylum Mollusca; class Gastropoda; order Neogastropoda; family Muricidae; genus Rapana; species Rapana venosa. The sequence goes on from CM054144.1 coordinate 35,553,308, forward strand.
TGTTTTTTTTATAAAAAAAAACCACGGACAATTAAGATAAAACAAAATGCCAGAAAACGAAACAAACACAAAAGGGTCAAAGATAATTATTACGAAACATACTTAAAAATGAGACCAAAGCCACAAAATTATATTAAAAACAGTTTATGTCCCAGCACGTTTTGCATTTGCAACACAAAGTAACATTTTCTTTAATATGTCTAATGTGGATACTTGATAATTATACAAAAAGCTTTTTTTTTTTAATCATGCTATATTCTAGTTCACCTGCGTGAGGACTTGGTTTCACTGTGCTTTCCATGTAACTGAATATTGACACACAACTTCAATCGTGTTCCCATCTGACATATGTAGAGCACAAACTTAACCACTTCGTAAAACAATCCGTTTCACAAAATAATGTAAAATTAGATCACAAGAATCATTGGTTCATCTAGTACATACTTTGTATGTTAATCCTCTTGTTAAGATATAATGATCAGCACGCAATGTTGCGACAAAACCACCCATTTCTTAAGATTATATGAACTTACATAATGCATACATGCATGCATACATACATACATACATACATAGATGGATGCATGCATACATCCATGCATGCATGCATACATATATACATACATACATACATACATCTCTCCATCCATGCATACATACATACATACATCCATGCATGCATGCATGCATGCATGGATACATACATACATACATACATACATACATACATACACACACATGTATATCACAAAAGGAATACACGTAAGCAAAACCGTTACCTACGTACACAAGCAGTGCCCCAAAGCAATGTGCTAGACCCTTTCCCATCAACACGTGACTGTGCACAACATCAGAAGCAAGACAGTATGTTGACCGGGATTCTCTTTTCCTCTTTCCTTTTTATTTGCGTTTGGATATTTTGTGTTTGGTTTAATGTTACTGTAGTTCATTAAGTACTTTACATTTAGGACCAGTAACTGTCACTGCACATCTATAATTCAGAGACATTATTCTTTTGCTGTAAAAGGATCTGTGAGGGGATGCGTGCTAGTTTTTTTGTCATGTACTCTGTCTTTTGTATTACATAGCAGCATCAAGTAAGCCCAAGAGGTAAGGTCAACTGCAGTGTTGGTCAGAACATGTGGGAAGCACCGTTTGCCTCATCGATTGTTTAAGCCATTTTGTTTTGCTTTGAAGCCACTCGGCTGGAGATAGAAAGGGGCCAACCAAGAAACCCTGCCCCCCTCCCTTCCTCCCTTCTTCACACATACAAATAGTATCAAAAATACGTTTTCCTCGGAGCTCAAATTGTGGATCTTGAACCACCTAGTTAACCATTGCAATCACCCACCGTACCAAGAATGTTCAATGTAGCACGACTGAGCAAAGTGAAATTGTCCGCTAGATACATATCACGCCATGGGATAGAATGCCATGCAAAACAAAACAGGCAGTTTTACCTTGACCAACGTGAACATCCAGGTATCCTAAAAGAAAGGGGAACTCCATCTTAAACCCGTAGGCATTTTTGCGCATAAGGAAGAAAAAAGTGACACAGATATATAGGCTTATTTTTACATTTTCTTTTAATTCTTGATTTGCATATGCTAAAAATAATAATGTTCTTAAGATAAAACTGACCCCAGCCAGTGTGAACAGAATGCATTATAGCTGGTTCTGATAAGATACGCACTGGAGTTCAATTCTCAAAAAAATTCGTTTGCAAGACTTCCTGATGAAGAGCTTCAAACATAATCAGTTGATTGATGATCACAATCTCCCTGACAATAAATCCATCAGACTTCGGGGATGATTACCAAAAAAAAGTAAAATATAAAGTAAAAAAAGAAACCCAACAATAAAGTAACACATATCACTACACTGCGGCTATTCACAAATGTAAAGAATTGGCAAAATTTGAGGGTATTTTGTGGAAATGTTAACAGCAAAGTAAACGTTTTCAGTAGATTGAAAATACTTTGCATATACTCAAAAAACGGATTCAAACGTTGACACGATCAAGCACAGTCGGAAAGCAATTGAAACATGAACAAAGAAACGCGTGTCATTTTGTGTAGAGCGGAAATATCGATACTGGAAGAGTTAAGGGGGAAGAAAAGAAGCTTAACCTATTTTTGTTAACCCCCCAAACCAAACCAAAACAAACAACAATACCCAAGGCACGCTTTAGCGCCTGAGTGAAAGAAGCCTCTAAGTGAAAGAAGCCTCTAATTGAAAGTTTACATTACAAAAGCTTCAAGGTTTGAATTACACACGCGCGCATGCACAAAGTTTATTCATAGATTATAGTCACCTCTCTCTCTCTCTACTCTTACAATTTGAAATAAACGGGTAGAAAGTTAAAATAAATAAAAAAAGAAGCACTAACAACAAATGCCAGACAGTTATTACGCTACTGAGCAAAAAATACGGGCTCACTGTTGTCATACAGACTTAACAATTTATTTTCAGTTGCCAATAAAACCCCAAAACAACAAAAACTTTTGCTACACTTACTGCTTCAACTTTCCTGATCCCGGGGAAATGACTATACAAATGAATACATCTATCTTTTAAAAACAACAACAACAACAAAAATAAACACACCCAATCTCGTAAGGTATGATTTTTTTTTATAAACAGAAAAAGAAACTGAGTCGAGTATGGTATAAAACAGATTAAGCAAAAGTCTAGCAGCGCTTAATAATTTATCCCCGGTTTTTTGCTGCAGACTTTCGGGGTGGGGGGTGGGGGGGGCATAATTAAAAAAACCCATTGTAAATAGGAACTAAACCGGAGCAATAAGAGATAACGCCGTCAAATGTGTGTAGTGTTGCACATTGAAAGAAACAAATCCACACAAATGAATCAAAGGTATATGTCTTCTTTATAATAAACAAGGAATCTGGCCAGCGACAGGGTACCTGTGGCAACAGCGTGTGAGCCAAACCAACTAAAAAAATCTCTGATAGTTCCAGCAATACTGCCATCATCATGTTAAACGCCACACAAAAAAAAGAAGAAGAAAAAGATGAAACAATATTCCATGTCAGACTATTGAAGTGCCTGAGGGTGCTAGATCCAGGGTGGTACCTTTGACTCTGGATGTAGTAGTAGTAGTAGTAGTGGTAGTAGTAGTAGTAGTAATAATAATAATAATGATAATGACGATGATAACGTATAAAATTTGTACAGCATTGACATCTTGGAAAGCAAGAAATCAAAGTGCTTACATTTAAACCGTTTACACACATGCAAATACACATGAGTAAGGTTAACACATATCACATTCACACACACACACACACACACACACACACACACGAGCGCGCGCATACACAGGAGGCTTAGGCAGGGTTTTGAAAACCAAAGGTTACGGTTAAAAAGTATGACTAGTTTATGAGGGGGCAGGTCTTAAGTAATAAACCGATGTGTTTTGAGCCTGGATTTGCACGCATCAAAGGTAGGTGTCTAGGGGCAGACAGGGAGCACTGGTCCTCACCGACACTCAACTGGCACGACTGGCTCTGGGACATTTTTCCAGCCACTACACGTGTGTGATGTGTGTTGCCAGCCACCAGAAGAAGAATCGGAAGAGGAGAAGGGCACCAACAAAGAATATCCATTACCCCTAAAAAGAGCCAAGAAAGACGTAGCACGTAACACTACACGTTCGTGGGTTGGTTGAAGCCAGGATTAAACAAAGCCCGCGCCATCCAATCCACTGCAGGTAACTGGGGAGTGGATCAGGGGAAAAGCTTGCTAAAAAAAAATTAGTGCCGATGTTATATTCAAAAACTACCAAGAGAACACGTTATCATCGGGACATGCACTGTTTGCCTCCTGAGCGCCTGTACAATAAAATGAAAGAGCTCGAATACAAAATGGAGAGATGTGTTTTGGAAGTTGTCAGACTCTTGTGAAGTGATGTGGGCAGGATTCAGAGAATCAACAACCCAAGATGACAACAGGATCTAATACAGCGGAGAAGAAACACGCGCCCAAGATAGAGTGGAGTTCCGTGCAAAGAAAGAAGTAGCTGGGTGACTTACTATTGTGAGGCCTGTTTTCGAATAGGTACATTAGTAAAACTGGCTTTTTCCCCCCATCTCCCTTTCATTCTCCTCTTGTAACCGCTTCCAACTCATCGCCTGTGCTTTGTTTCTAACTCGTTCGGTCACAACTGAACAAACTATTCAAACAACAGTCGCCAGATGATCCAGATGGATATGTAATTGTGTATACTTTGCCGCTTTACTATAGGCCCGATAGGATTATTTCATTAATGGCTTTGAACTTTTAGAAAAGGGAAAAAAGGGGTTTTAGAATATATGAAGAACTTTTGAAACCATAAGGTATCTTACATTTGAGCAAAATACCTGTTCTAAATCATTAACACAAATATGCGCGCGCCTCTTTCTCTCTCATAGCGTTATGCTAGGTTTAGCTGAAGGGACAGTCTCTACCAATGATACCAAATCAACACTAAAACACCATATCTCTGTTCACAAAAGCAGCACAATAGAAAAAAAAAACACCGCTTTCATAGATCATGATAAATGAACCTATTGAAAATATGTGCCTAAAATGGCAGCAGTTTTAAAGAAGGGACTGCTCTCCATCTGATGATAATAACCACCCTTTGATATAGTCATGGTTTTCAGGGATCATTCCAGCTTGGAACTAAAGCATGCCAGGAACTAGTTGCAGCAAACCATTCCAGAAAATGAGAAGTACATTGGCTGCACACCGGTATTAAAAAATCACTCTTTTCCTTCTGTTTTTCTGTGTGACTCATATTCACACCACACGTACTAAGGCATCCACATAAATAAAAACCACTTTTTGTGAAAGGCCAACCTCTGACTCAAAACTCATGTGATTTTGAATAAATTTGGTAGGTATGAATTTTTTTTTTTTTCAGCAAACACTGTGCCCACTCAGTCTTTTGTCGTCTGCTAGCTTCCTTACCGAAATATGCATGCGTGGGGTCAACGCTGTAGGAATACAGGCAATCCTCATTTGATGATTATGTCCAACTTTCTTGTGACTACCTGGTATTGCTCTATGTCCTCAATCCCCCAAAACAAGTGCACAACCCCTTTTCTCATACTTAAAAAAATCTGTGAAAATCACCAACATTTTGTTCCACTCGCACTCCGGTGTGTTGCCATTACTGGTTGGCTTGCGCTAGCAAGATCAGCTTGAAATTATGAAAGTCTGATTTTGTGGCAAAAAATATGCATAAGCTACAGTTTAAAAATATGTCTAACCCAAAGACTGAACTTCGCATCAAGCAAATTCACTTAAAAATACATCCATCCTCCCTGACCCCCCACCCCCAAACAAAACAAATACTTTATAAGCAATCCAACAGTTAAAGGTCTCATTGTGAGCATAAGACTGGTTGCACACAACAGAAAAGTAAGTTGTGTTTAGAAAATAAAGATGTCTATAGAGGCAAATAAAAACACAACTATAAACGTTTGAAAAATTCTCATTAATTTTGACTGAGAAATCGACATAGGCATATCCTTGGAATACACAACTCTGTCCTTTTCAAACTAGTTTTCTTTCCAAAACCGCAAATAATAGGAACACTTGTATTTACAAATGAATCTGGTTCTATTTCAAAATTATGTGTGAGTAACACGCATATCACAAAGCTGTCTTTTTTAAGGTACAAACACTATGAATAAGATCTGGAGAGAAGTTATCCTTACTACCAACAAAGTTGAGCTAAAGGAAAACAACAAGAATATTAACTGACAAAAGATAAAAAAATGAAAGCCAGCAACATTGCAAACAGATGTAAACGGCCATGAAACCATAAACTACCAATATCGATATTAAAAAAAAAACACCCCTCCACCCCATCTGAGTTAGTTAAGCAGACATCAGTAAACAGTAAACACATGTAAAATACAAATAATCTTCAATGAGGGGAACAAAACTAAGGTGGGGGGGGGGGGGGAAACAATGTTTCTTAACAAGGAAAACCTACGCAGAATGTAATATTACCCAGCGTAAAATATGTTATCATAATAACAAGCAATGCCAAGGTAAAATGAACAGGTACGACAATTTGCATTTTATCTGCATAATTATTACAAAACAAGGTGTGTAGGTATACACGGCGCACATGTCCACCACAACTCAGTCCAGGGCCCATCAGTGCTAACATGAGCGTGCCTTATCCTTACAGTCCACATGCGGCCAGTTCTTGCTATGGCTAGCACCAGCTGACCCCGGCTGGGCTGGGATGAGATGGAATGGAATGGATAGAGGGCTGGAGTGAAAACTGGCAGCTGTGACCACAAACATAGAACCAAGACTACGAGAAAACAATCACACGGAAACGAATCTATCCCATTGCCACACGCCTGTTGCGGGATATATACCAGGCAGGACCCAAGACCAACATGACGGGAAGACCAGAGTTGACAAATAATCAATTAATGGAAACACATTGTTTCCTCTGTGTTTGCTATCCAAAAAAGGCCGACACACAGCCATACTTAGGAGATAAAAAAGAAAAGAGACACAGCGATACATACCTGCTTACCTTTATCAGTATTAAACAAAACGCATCAATAAAATAATGGAGCCTATACTGTGTAGTGCATTCGTGGGTTTCATTAGTTTGTGATAGTGTTGGTGCGCTTGAGGGTCAAAGCAACTAGCATTTCGTTAGCCCCCAATGACGAACAGAATAACAAGTTGCCCTGAATTCCAAACAGTACACCAAGGGGAGTTTGTTTTGTTTGGTTGGTTTAGTTTTGTTGTTGTTGTTTGTTGTTGGTTCTTTTTGTTGTTGTTGTTTCTTTTTCTTTGAAAAGGGGGCGGGTGTTGTTGTTGTTGTGTTTTATTGTTTGGCGCGTTCTTTGTGAAAGAGAAATCCCTGAGCACGTAAATTCTTTGTGGAGCGAGCTTCGCTGGTTTTCTATTAGTAAGTTTTGTTTGGCAGTGTGAACATTTGCAGTTTTTGTCTACCGTCATTTTTTTCTTCTTGAAAACCCGTCCACTGTTTCTTTCGACTTCATTGTGTCCACGCACAGACACCTTCTTATACTTCTAGTTCTGACATGTGTCTAAACACGTTGCATGCAGACTATACAAAGCAGATGAGCGGGCTTTTTTTTTTGTTCCAATGCGACAGACATTCGGAATTTATTACCGATCAGTCTCTGCAGTATTCCAACTAAACGCCTCAAAAACAGATGTGAAGACACTCTTATTTGTATAAGTTTTTTCTATAGACTATTTTTTCCTCGCAGCTTTTCGTGTAGGGTATTAGAGTGTGGGTAGATTGAGAGGATACACTTGCTTATTTCATGAACCCGCGTGTGAGTACATGAGTGTGCGTTTGTGTGTGTGTGTGTGTGTGTGCAAGAGTAACTTCTCGGTGTGTTTCTCGTACGAGGTCTATCGGGCTATTTCCCAGCTCTGGAGAGAAATGATGAGTACAGAGAATAAGAGCGCCAATGCAAAATGTTGTTCCTGCAGAAAAAAAACCCATATATATATATATATATATATATATATATATATATATATATATATATATATATATATATATATATATATATATATGTTGAATGTGTGTGTGTGTGTGTGTGTGTGTGTGTTATAACAAATGGGAAGACGAAAACAAACTACAGAAAAAACTAAGTTAACAGAAAACGCCAGAACACACAAACAATCGCCAGACTTTCAAGTCATTGAGCATCAGAATAATCTGCATCTGCCAAGTACCCTCCCGAAACAAAGCAATACTTAAAGCAGGCAATCAAAGACATTTTGTTTTCTGTAGTTGACAAAGTTAGCCGAGAATAGCATTCGTCTTTTGTTACAAAAAAAGGCAAGCAAAACGAAGTATCAGCTATTTGGGGGGAAAAAACCATAAACTGCTTCTGCTACATTTTCGTCCATCAAAAACAAACAAACAGAAAAAAAACAACCAAAAAAACCCCAACAATTTAAATTTACGGTAAAAAGCTGAGATGATTTTACCAGAAAAACTGGATCAAAGTTGCAAGCATGTTATCTATTTACGAAAACAAAGACCAACAAATACCATTGTTGCTAACATTTTGACATCCAGAAATGGCATGGCTGCAATAAAGAAAAGTGAAGGATCTGCACCTCCATGCCATATAATGTCAGCTGTACTACTTGCGCTCGCCGCGCGCCGCACACCACAACACACACACACACACACACACACACACACACACACACACACACACACACACACGTGCGCTTGCATACACATACGCGCACTCGAAGAGAAGGGGAAGGGAGAGAGAGAGAGAGAGAGGAGAGAGAGAGAGAGAGAGAGAGAGAGAGAGAGGAGAGAGAGAGAGAGAAGAGACAGAGAACAGACAGAAGACAGACAGACAGACAGATAGAGGCAGTGACAGAGAGACAGTGACAGACAGACAGACAGATATAAGCGACAAATATAGAGACAACAATAGGGAGAGTTACAAAATAAATCGAGAAATATATTTTGAACACAAAGAGGTGAGCTCCTCAAGATAATCAGTATCGGAGAGATAAAACCACAGATTTGACCAAAAAAAACCCCACCCACCCAAAACAAATAAAATAGCAACAACCACACAAACAAACAAACCCACACTCAAACCTAAATATAAAACCCGCTCACATGGTTACTTCAATCAGTGCTGAATCTTCAGAGACCTCTAAAACAAGGATGACCAACTGCTTAGCTAGCTTGTACAGCCCTTTTACTCAAGACCATCTTGGGAAGCACGCGTGGCTTTCTTATCAGGAATCTTCGATGCTACACTGTATGATAGTTTATTTGTTTGTTTGTAGGTTGTTACTTCCTTAAAAGTGGCCCAACCAATTCAACAACAAACAGGAACTCACACATGCCCACGCGCGCGCGCACGCGCGCTCGCACGCACTCACACACACACACACACACACACACACACACACGCACACACGCACGCACGCGCGCGTGTCGGAGAGACAGGATTTGGCTCTTTGGAAATGATAGGAATTCATTGAGAATATTCCCGCTAGTCGTTAGACTGCCAATGAGGTGAACAGTGAGAGAAGGCCGGTCACATTGAAATAGATTAGCAGACACACGGATAGTTATCTGAAATACGTACAAGACTGATAAGCAACATGTAGGACTGTACTGTGGGTTAATGGAATATAGAAAGTTCAAAAAGTTAAATGAACACATCAACAAAAGCAAAATCAACTCATTATGACATTTGTGTTCATTAAGAAAACAAGTTTTTTTTTACAGATTTATAACAAAATATTATATGCAGACATTGTCAGTTCATAATACATACTTTTGTCATATAACTGAGTAACATCAAAACTATTTCAATCTTTAAAAGTAATTCGAACATACGTATTTTCCAATAGCATACGCACACCTTACTATGATCAAACCCATTAAGCGTACGCGGAATACCTACATGGCTATAAGAGAAAAAAAGATGGATTTTTTTTAAAAAGACAGAGAGAAAATTAGACAGAAAAAACAACAAACAAACAACGAAACAAGTAGGAGAAAACTACAATCACCAAAAACAAAGCGAAACAAACAGACATATAAAGTAAGAGAGAGAAAGACTTGCACCCAGGCCACCACTCACTGCGAGAGAGAGAGAGACAGACAAGAGTGTCGATCCAAATGTGTGAACTAATGGTGTCACCGTGTTAACCCTTCGTTTCATTTTCATTAACGGTGAAAGAAATACACCTACCACCACTACTTCTACCATCACCTACAAAAAACAACAACCCAAAAGAAAGCTCCAGACTTAACATAAAAAACATTCGCAAAGGCCTCAGCAATATGAGTAATACTTGTTAATTTGAACTGTGAGATTTAAACCCAAAAATATGAATCAGCCTCCTACGCACGTCCTTCCTCTTACTTAACAGATTCTTGCTTTAGAGCGGTTTCTTAGCACACAACCCACATTCTGATTTTACAAAAAACATATATATAATATATATATATATATAATATATATATATATATAAATATATATATATATATATTATATATATAATAATATACATACGGGAGAGAGAGAGACAGAGACAGACAGACAGACAGCCAGGCAGACCAGACAGACAGAGAGGTACGTACAACAGATATAAGTACGAAAACACGCCCACATACACATACAGAGAATCGAACCTTTTCACAACTGTCTACGAACAAGAAATCAAGCAAACAAAGAATGAAAAAAAATCGAACACATCAAAAACGAGGAAACAAACAAACAAACAAACAAAAGACAAAAAAAAAACCCAATCTGAAACCCCAAAAGGCAATAACAACAACAACAACAACAATTTAACAACAGCAAATTGTGATTTAATTATACGATAGAGTGCACATGACTCGTCTTTTAGATCATATTACAATTGTTAAATAATTCGTTCCTTCTTTTGTTTCACAGTCCTAAGGTTGGTTGATTTTAAGCATGTTTTTTTTTAAAGTCAGCACTGGATAGTTTTTTTTCCGTAAACCTGTAAACGAGTACTAGCTCCCGGCCCTTTCAAAACAAAAATCCAAGCAAATAATTATACTGAACGCATTTTATTAAGAGGCAATACTTGGTCGGTTTCTTTTTCCTTTCTTTTTTTCCTTTTTGGGGGGTGGGTGGAGGTGACGTGAAATTTAGACTCGGGTATGGATAAAACAAATCTGGAACCTATGCATGCACACAAACAGACACACAGTGACACAGACACACACAGACACACACAGACACAACAAAACTAAGACGGTTGTTGCCTGCCAAATTCTTTCTTTAGACTCCTTTGTTTTTACAAAAAAGCTCAGCACACATGCATACATTTGATTCCATATGTTAATACCTTTATGAACAAGAGAGAGAGAGAGAGAGAGAGAGAGAGAGAGAGAGAGAGAGAGAGAGAGAGAGAGAGAGAGAGAGAGAGACAGAGAGAGAGAGAGAGACAGAGAGAGAGAGAGACAGACAGACAGACAGACAGACAGAGACAGAGATACAGAGAGAAAGACAGAGAGAGAGTATGCACGTTTATGTGCAACTTAAATTGTTGACAATTAGTGTGTGTTCGTTTTAATAATCAAGGAGAACACTCGTACTGTTATTTCAAATGATAGAAAGCCACACAGAATCTAATGAACAAAAAAGTATACTCAATGATGAAACAAATGCACGTTCCATATACGGCGTGGAACCACTCAAATGAGCACACTTATTTTATTGTAAAACAACATATGTATCTCACACACACACACACACACACACACACACACACACACACACACACACACACACACACACACACACACACACACACACACACCACACATCGTTTGATATCACTTGAAGTGGAAAGACGTTAAAGCGAAGAACACACACACACACACACACACACACACACACACACACACACACACACACACACACACACACACACACAAAACACACACACACACACACACACACACATCGTTTGATATCACTTAAAGCGAAATACGTTAAAGTGAAGAACACACACACACACATACACACACACACATCACAACTGTGAAAAGACGTTAAATGAATTTGAACACACACACACACACACAACACACACACACACGCACACACACACAAGCACGCGTGTGTTTGAGATGGATCAAGACGAACACAACCCAGCAATACATATTTAAAAAAAAAGACTGGAATCACTAAAATGCTTTGTAATGTGCGTGAAGTAACTTACAAAAAACAACAACCCAAATTGTTTCTGGAATCTACATTCTAAGAGCTGAACAATATAAAACAAATAATAAAATAAGACAGAAATAATTTGTTAAATATGGGAACAAAAAAAATCAAACGGTTTGATTAAATCGTGAGATTTCGCATTCCAAAAACGGCCTTAGAAAAAAAAAGACATTATCAAAACGTGTTTTTTAAAAAATGCATCAAAAATCGATCTCTTCATCCATTACTGTATTTCTGAGCAGAAGTACATTAAGTCTTTTCACTGTGTGTAGAATTATGTTTCCTTATGTATAAAATAAAAACGAAAAAAACCAAACAAACAGGGCATACCATCAAAACAATTTAAAACATTACACACAAACAACAACAAAAATAATAATATTATTATTATTAACAACAAAAATGACTCTTTGATACCTTAACAAGTTCTTTTTGAAGTAAAGGTCAATGTAAAGTATTAAAAGTCATACTTTATCAAAGCAAAGCAGTAAGGATTTATTTGAATCGTTTTACTTGGAAAATTGCAGACTGTAAAAGAAAAGAACCCAATATGTCAGGACCTTTTAAGTCATCAAAAGTAGTCGATGAATTATGTCTAGATGTGTGAGCATTTAAAAGAAACAAAAGGCAATCAATTACTAAGTGAAAGCGAACATTGCCAATATTTGAAGAACTTTGTGTTAGACTTTTTGTGTCTGTGAAGAAGAAGCCGTTCTTAGGATTTCATCAGTCTCAAGTATGTGTGTAACCACTCAAACCATGATGTAGAACATAATTGTATGCCTCGGGCATACTGATCCTGACCTGTCTGTGCAAAAAAGCACTGGCTACATCATCTGCTAACTATCCTGTGCTTATCTTCAAACTTACGAAATATACACATATTTAAACAAAGCTTAGGCAAAACAATCGTTATAGAAGACACGAAATGTTGTTTTTTTAACACGGGGCATACATACCCTCTTGGGATGGTGGGGGCATGGGCACACCTCATAACAAAACTGGAATCCCATTCAAAACCTTCGATGATAAATGAATATACTGCATATCTGCGAAGTAGTTCATAAGAATTCTTTAAATATAAAAAAAACCCCAAAAAACCCCAAACCCTTCACTTTACACAGATTAGTCTGCAGGCTCTGAGGAGAAACAATAGAGAAATCCAGGTGTCCTAGGCGGACAGTGACAGTCAATAATGGGAATCAAGAGCTGAGCAGAGCAGGGCGTGTGCTTCACACGGAGTGCAGTCTGAGCATAACTATGAAGGATTCGCAGTCTTTGTGTTATGATAATAGTGTTGTCAAAGCTTTAGTACATAGTTGACAGTCATGTATAGCTCACATGGATGAGGATACATCCTCTCTCTTTTCTCCTCTCCTTCCTCTCCTCTCTCTCTCTCTCTCTCTCTCTTCTCTTCCTCTCTCTCTCGTTTTGTAATATCAAATAGACGTCACATATTGCGAAAAAAAAAAGTATATAATGTTGATGATTTAATTACAGCAGGCATCTGTTTCTTCGAGTAAAACTACAACTGTTAAAAATACTTAAGATCATGATAAAAAATAAACAAAACCCCCCAATAAATATACCTATGATATATATATATATATATATATATATATATATATATATATATATATATATATATATATATATATATATATATATAATCAAACAAAACACAACAAACAAAAATACACAATGAAACAAAACCAAAACCAGCCCAGCAACAAAGAAACAAACAAAGAAACAAACAAAACGTATTCATTTTTTTGTGTTCAAGATATGTCGTTAATAGCACATGAGACACAGAAAAGAAGAAGAAACGACAGGCCCCCAATGCAGCTGACAATAGTAACAGAAAAAAACCCAATGTTTCATAATAATTAATTCATCTAATAGTGTGTAATAGAGTAGGTCCATTTGCAGTTTTGTTACTTAATCAGCAGCGCAATATTTCGTACGAGTGCAACCTCTTACGTCTTTTCATCAGAATGTATAGGGAGGGGGAGGGTCTAGTCTATACACAACAAATATCAGGAAACATGCTGATGTCCTGAATTTGGGGTTTTTTTTATCCTATCATCGGGTTTTCTTTTCTGATGGTTTCTTTTGACTTTGCGAGATTGTGCAATGTGCCTTGAGGTATTACCTGCAATAAATGTCAGCTCTACTCAGGTTTTTGTTGGGGGGGGGAGGGGGCGAGGGGGGCCGGGAGGAGTTGGGGGAGGGAGTCTCACTTCCCCACCTACTATCTCTAAAACCTAGTAACCTGTTTTTTCCATAAGTCTTCAAGTTATTTCTTTAAAAAGAAAAAAAAAGTCCTTTGATGTGCTTTTTGTTTGTGATTCACTAAGCCAACGCATAAATAGAGCAGGTTTATTTCCACTGTCTGAATAAAAACACAATATTACATTAAAAAAAGAATGTCCTTACCAGAAACAGCAAGAGCCCACAAGCATACATCCCTATACATAAAGATGTATGGAGATGCACGGTTGTGGCTCTTAATAGACGAGCATTACCGTGTGATATAGGGAAGTCAAGGAAATAAGTCATGATCTTGTTCCAGACACCAGCAACAACAAAATAATTAGAAGAAAGTGTTCTAGCTTAAGTTCTTACAACGTTGAGGATTGTGCCACCCTTACTATATAATCTTTCTTGAAGAGTGACGATGACAAAAATGACAAAATTGTTTTATTTTGAATTCAGCCGTTTCAAAAGAAAAAAAAACACCAAAAGAAAGAACAATCACTTTGTTTCAATTTAACAACTAAACAAACAAACAAAAACAACACCATGAAAGAGAAGCCTCTTATTTAACATGTCGCGGCTCTATTAGTATGACGAGTGGACCAGTGGAGCACTCATGTTGAGTTAAGTCTACGCGTGTGATAGCAAAAAAATAAGATAGTTGAACAATAGATAGCATGTTTCGTTTGTTTCAGGGTGAAAGTGAATGCAAACAAATGGTTGATAATCATCTACGAAGTGTCCTTGTTCTAGACAGAACAAAAAACCCCGCTTAAGTGAGGAACACACACACACACACACGCGTGCGCACACATACACACACACACACACACACACACACACCACATTGTGTGAGTGTCGCTGTTCTAAATCCAAATAACACTAACAACACACACATACACACCCACATCTACACACATAAACACACATACATACACACAAACACACACACATACATACATGCATACATACATACATACATACGTACGTACGTACATACGTACGTACGTACACATATACATACATACATACATACATACATACATACATACGTACGTACATATATACATACATACATACATACATACGTACATACATATATAGATACATGCATACATACATACATACATACATGCATACCTCCGCCGACTGAACGCCAGGACCAAGGTTGTGGAGAAGATCATCCTGGAAGCACTTTTTGCTGATGACTGTGCTCTCATGGCACACAAAGAGTCTGACCTACAGCTTATCACAGATAAGTTCGCAGAAGCCTCTCGCCTTTTTGGGCTCACTATCAGCCTCGGCAAGACAGAGGTACTATTTCAGCCAGCGCCTGCTTCAGCCACCCCTCCCCCCTCTATCTCCATTGAGGGCACCCAGCTAAAGATAGTGGATGATTTCAGATACCTCGGCAGTACCATCAGCAATGATAACACCCTGGATAAAGAGATCAACGCTAGGATCTGCAAGGCCAGTCAAGCTCTTGGTCGCCTCCGAGCTCGTGTCTTGAACCAGCACAACATCCAGCTTTCCACAAAACTCAAGGTGTACAGAGCCGTCGTCCTCACCAGCCTACTCTATGGATGCGAGACATGGACGGTGTACAAAAGACACTGGAAGCAGCTGGAGAAGTTCCACATGAGAAGCCTTCGGTCAATTATGAACATCCACTGGCAAGACCGGATCACAAACCTCGAGGTCCTGGACAGAGCTGGGATGACCAGCATCGAGGCCATGATCCTGAAAGCCCAGCTTCGATGGGTTGGTCACGTGATCCGGATGGACGACCAAAGGTTGCCTAAGCAGCTCATGTATGGCGAACTGACCTTGGGAAAGCGGAACCAGGGCAGACCACGCAAAAGATTCAAGGACTGCGTGAAGTCCAACATCAAACACGCTGACATCCCTCCCAAACAGCTGGAGCTGTATGCTATGGACAGACCAGGCTGGCGCGCCCTAACCATCTGGGCGCATGACAACTTCGAGGAGAAGAGGCGAGATGACGTGACTGCAGCACGAGCTAGGAGAAAGGCGTCAACCACCAACCCTGAACCCCCCGGACAGTTTCCTTGCCCCCACTGCACCCGCGTCTGCCTATCACGGATTGGCTTAACCAGCCATCTCCGTGCCCACATAAGACAAAGACTCAACACATGAGGACAGTCATCATCGGATCGATGGACGACCAAGAGAGATACATACATACATACATACATGCATAAATACATACACACATACACACAAACATACATACATACATACATGCATACATACATGCATACATACACACATACACACAAACATACATGCATACATACATACATACACACATACATACATACACGCGCGCCACACACACACACACACAAGCCATCAAAACATTCATTACATTATCCTACACTCAAAGCATTGTCTACATCAATGGAAATCGTTGAATACACCAGAGAGAAAAAACAAAAAAAAAGATCCGATTCACTGCACACCAAACACACACAAAAAACCCCAAACAAACAAACAAACAAAAACTTAATCAATAACGCTGTCAATCAAGTTTACGCTGCTGAAAGGTTTGCTTGTTTTAGATAATTATCACAACCATGGCTCTCGTGGTCTTCTGCGATATACACAGCATAAATATACACCATAGGGGTTTGGGGATAGGGGGGTGGAGTGGGTTGGGGGGGGGGGGGGAGAACCTGCTCTATAGTTCTATCATCTTCTTCGGATAAACATCTCCAAGAAAGTTAATGCAATACCGTTTGTCCAAGGGAATCGTGCGTTTGGTTTGAGGTAATGCTGTGTAGCTAGCAATACTTGGTCAGCACAGCATCAAGCGGCATCCTACG
>CM054144.1:35577683-35585183 GCA_028751875.1 Rapana venosa
TGCATTTCAGTGTGTTGTATTGCTTGGCATTGTGTTGTGTTGTGTTTTTTTGTGTTGGATTGTACTGAAAGGTAACATATTGTTTCATTGTGTTGGATTGTACTGAATTGTAACATATTGTTTACTTGTGTTGGATTCTACTAAATTGTAATATGGTGTTATTGTGCTGCATTGTACGCCACTTTCACAGGTACGGGAATCTTCATGGCGAGGATTTTCCAGGCTGTCCATGTGGTGACCACCTTGACCACAAGAACAATCACACCGCCTATATTCTCTTTCAACTGTCCTGGTTTTATAGTTGCATTCTTATGACAGCGGTTTTCTTAGACTGCATTTTGCTCTAAACAATTCCCTTGTTGCCGTAGGTTGTTTTACATGTGTTGCACACGTGACCCCAGTTGATCATCTCATCCGAAAGCCTGGCATCCACACGGCCATTCAATCGACTGAAGGGGGCTAGTGCCACAGGTAGGTGGTATGAAATAAACGCAGCACAAGTGTAGAAAACCAAAGTAACTTCAAAAGAAACGAGATGAATGTATATCAAGCAAGAAATACCGGTCGGCATAGGCAGATCGTTTGTTAGGGGGATGTGTGTGTGTGTGTGTGTGTGTGTATGTGTGTGTGTGTGTGTGTGTGTGTGTGTGTGTGCGTGCGTGCGTGTGTCTGTGCGCGTGTACGTGTGAGAACACCCTTCCCACTTCAAAAGAAGTTGGACTAATTAGAAATAAAACAAAGCAAAAAAAAAAAGCAATACATAAACTATGAAAACAAACGATATCTGGCTCTTCAGGTATCATGGTTAAGTAAAAAAAACAACAAACAAAACTTTGAAGAGGGAAAAAGTCAATTAAAACACCACATAATTATGGAGAAGTTTCTTTGCTCGTGTCATTTCAACAAAATCAAGCATTTACAGCCAAAACATGCCAAATGGAATAATATGTTCCATGCTTAAAAAGAACTAGAACATGTTATTTCTGGGAACATCGCGAAAGAAAGCAAACATTTGAATTGTTGACCAATCGTTTATGTAGAGGCTTCTCGGTGCACCTGTACTGGTTCACACTGGGTTCTGTTTGCCTGTCATTACTCCATCAACCCTCCCTCCCCCGTTCCCCCCCCCCCCCAACCGCTGTTCTTTATGTGCTTGATCTATTGCCGACAGTTTCCTCGTGGGTGAGGGAATGCATATTTATCCAATCAATTAGCAGAAACAATAAAATAACATGACATAAGTTCACACACACACACACACACACAAAATGATCTTAAACTTTTACCCCAAATAAAGGTGACTCCAGACTCAAAAAACGTTTTCTACGGCCAACATGGAGACATTACAGTTTCAGTAGTCATCAACATGTGTCTCAATACATTAAAAAAATATATAATACATGTCAAACGAAACAAGTTGCCCTGATAAAACATCTGAAATAGCAGACAAAACCAATCTTTTAAAATGTAGGGCCCTACAAAAGAAAGTAAACAACAACATATATTTGTACATGACAGCACTGCAAAGTAGGGAAAGCTGGTAGAGGCAAACTTATCTCTGTCCACGTGTGTTGGTGACTGGGTGTCTGGACTAACAATTGTCTACACGAAGTCAACAGCAAGGCTTACATTGTAGCCAGCTTCTTGGTAGCCTTAGGAAATTACTTTGCTTTTTTTCAAATTATATTTCGGACCTTCATGGTGAAGACGAGTTAGCATAAGTTATTGGCCACGAACGGCTTGTCGAATGTATCTTTTTATGTGAAGTCCTAGCTGAACTTTTTTTTTTTACAATTCTGACATCACTTGTACGATCATACTATCGTATGTTCACGTTGTTGAAAGACGACTCGTACAAGTTGAGCAAAGCCACACATTTACTCTTACCTACTCCAACATATGCGCTTCTAGGTTTGGGAAAAGGTGGGTGAGTGGATGGGTGGGGAGGGGTGGGGGTGGGGGTCTGCAAGCGATTATTATTATCTTGGTAAACAGACTTGCATGACATTGAACATAAAGGTTAATGGGGAAGAGGTAATTGGGGCTCCGTCGAACTGAGACGAGAGGAGAGAGATAGAATAGAGAGAGGAGAGAGAGGAGAGAGAGAGAGAGAGAGAGAGAGAGAGAGAGAGAGAGAGAGAGAGAGAGAGAGATAAAGAAAGAAGAAAGAAAGAGAGAGAGACAGAGACAGACAGAGAGATGAGAGCAGACAGACAGACCGACCGACAGATAGACAGAGAGACAGAGACAGACTTATACAGACATAGATAGACAGGAAGGGGGAAGCAGGGGGGGTGGGGGTGCGTGAGGAGGCACTGACAGAGACCGACAAATGCAGAACGCTAGTTATCGCCTACATGGGGGCTAGCTCCTTTACACTAGCACAACAAAGCCAGATCAGGCAATGAGCAGATCAGGCACAGGCAAGCTGCTGCTTCCCTCCTTCCATTCTTCACATCGGGGTCTGAAGACCTGTCAGGCGCTGAGTGGGAGCGCTGGCGAGGTTTGGGATGAGAGGCCAGATGGCGGCAGTAAAGGTAAAGGTAAAGGCGTCCCATAACCTATATTAAGGTCGTAGGGGAGCGAGGCGTCGGAGACCTCACTTCTCTAGGGCCAGCGTATTGAGGGCGGCGCCTATCTCCTCTCCTTCGCTGCTTTACCTTCCCTGACCCTAAAGAGGGAAGGTACCCATTTGCAGCTGGGTGAACTGGGGGAACTGTACTGAAGCCAAGGCGCGAAAACGGTCACCCATCCAATTGGTAACCACGCTCGACGCTGCTTAACTTGGCTGGGGGAAAGCGAGTGCTCCGACCACTGAGCTACCCCGTCCGTACGTTAATAAGTAATGGTTGACTTTTTGAAGACGACAGTATACCAAAAAAAAATGACCGTTCGGTATTGAGAAAACATGTGACAAGGTTCCAGCCGAGGTGGACGGGTAGGGTCACTTCACACGATTTTGTTGGTGCTGGATTTTTTAAAATTTTAATTCAGTATATCAAGTGTTGTTTACCTCAGTGGGCTGGGGGTAACTAATTGGCTGTTGGTTTAGAAGAAGACAAAAAGCAGAGACACTAGGAGTCCAGTTACAACCCAGAACCTCACCCCCCCCCCCCCTTCTCTTCCCCACACTTCCCTTTCCAACAGCATTTACATGCACCCATTTGACTACAAACACACGCTCAATAGAAGATGCTGCACCATTTGGAAGACAGGAGTCATCCCAACCTACTGTGCTCCATCATTCAAGCCAAGCTCACGCCCTATGTGCTCTTAATGTGATAGGCTTCAGCTGCTGCTTAGAACAAGGACCCTTTCGCTTGACAGCCTTCAGATTTACTTAGCAGGCGGTATGGTACCATTCAACTGTGGGTACTATCCCCCACCCCGTTGCCCCCAAAAGCCAATAAAAAACCCAAAACAAAAACACAAAGCAAGTCAAAAAGAGCAAAACTAACCCACACCCTACAACTACATACTTTTGCTTATAAGTCCATGTTTTGATTCAGATCAACAGTCTGTTTTGATGTGAAAGCAAAAAAACCAACCCCAAACAAACAAAGAAACATCTGGCACTCAGTTTCATCGTACTATAGTGTGGCCGATTTGATAATAATACAGTTGAGAAAAATCAGCGACTGTTCACACATAAAAAACCCACAAAGCCCCTCCATCAAGTAGGGCTTTATTAGAAGATGCGGGAGTAAAAGAATACTGAAACTGCTTGAAGACTAGAGAGAGAATCAGGTATGTCCACGTCACCTGACTATTTTTGTGATGAAACTGTTAATGGCAGAGAACTTGCACCTGACCTTTTCCCTATGGACCACTTTGTCCACAGAGAACATTGTAGAGGACAATAGTTTTCTTTTCCGCGGGGAAATCTGCAGAGAACATCTGCATGATATTTTGTGTCTGGGGACACACCACCAATGTGCAAACAACATCTGTGCTTTTGTTCCTCCAAGGGATACAATAGTTGCAAAAGAACGTGTACCTTTTCTCTGGGGATATAATAATTATAGTAATGTTATTGCAGAGAACATCTAAAGCCTTTCCTCCGTAGGTACTTTAATTGCAAATATGTTTTTTCTTCTCATGTGCAAAATAATGATTACAAAGATTATCTTTTTTTTTTTTACTCTAGTAATAAATATATCAATTGCAGAGAACATGGGCTTTTTCTTTGGAAAGAGTGCATTTGCAGGGAACGGCTTTTATTTTTCTCTAATAATAATTATATTAATTGCAGGGAACCTTTGGTTTTTTCCCCTTCTGGGGTTATTATAATGATTGCAGATAGCATTTGCTCAATCTCTGGTACTATATTGACTGCAGAAAACATTTACTTTTTCTTCTGGGGACATACTAATTGCAGAGAACGTTTACTTTCCCCAGTTTGGAACACATTGGTTGCAGCAAACAGTTACTTTCTTTCCGTCTGGGAATACATTAATGGGAAAGAACATCTACCTCTTTTTTCTGCTGAGGACACAGCAGTTGCAGAGAACTTCTACGTTGTTGGATTTTTGTGTCCTTCTAGTACAATTTGGTTTCATAGAAAATCGTCTGTTTTCTCCTGAAGACAAAATACTTGGAGAAATATCTACGGGTTTTTTTCCCTCTCACATGACCACATATTAATTGCAGAGAAATCCCATCTGGTCTCCTGAGGACGGTCATATTGATTGTAAAAGGTATCTTCTTTTTTCTACTGAAGATATTAATAGGAGAGAGAAATCTATGTGATTTTTGTTCTATCTCCTGACTACATGTTACTTCCAAAGAGTATTCACTGTTTTGAAATTAATACACATGACTTGGGGAGAAATAACCGTGTTTTTCTATTTATCCTGAGATATATTAATTAGAGAGAAATCTCACCCTTTTTCGTGAGGACACATTGATTGCAAAGAACATCTACTTTACTCCTCAAGACCCATTAATTACACAGAACATCTACTTTTTTTTTCCTCCCGAAGACACATTAATTATAAATAAATCGATGTTTCCTTCTGGGGACACACTAGGTGCAAATGATATCCACACCTCCCCCAACCCACTCCCCCCTCCCCTTTCCCAAAATGATAAATTGCATTGACATCAACATTTTTTTCTTTTAAAGGTTTATTAATTAATTGCAGAAAATACCATCCTGTGATCCCCATGGGAGAGAGTTACAAGAGTTACAGAGCGCATCTGCTGGTTTTGTTTTCTTCTTCTCCTAAGACTCGCTCGTTGCAGAACACATATTTTACTTTGTTTGAACACTCCTGGAGAAAATGTATTAATTACAGTGAATATCTACTTCTCTGTCTGTCTGTCTGTCTGTCTGTCTGTCTGTCTGTCTGTCTGTCTGTCTCTCTCTCTCTCTCTCTCTCTCTCTCTCTCTTCTCTCTCTCTTCTCTCTCTCTCTCATCTCTCTCTCTCTCTCTCTCTCTCGGGTTTACATTAATTGCAAAGAACATTATATTTTAAGGGGCGGGGGGCAATAGTTGTAAAATGTATCTACCTTTTGCATCTGAGAACACAACGATTGCAGAGAACAGCTTCATTTCCACCTCAGGGTACATTAATTTCAAAAGAACAAAAAAAAAGGTCTACTCTTTTCCCACTGGGGACATAATTCGTGCAGAGATCTACCCGGTTAAAATGTCACGATGAATACGAAGTGTATCGGGATTTACTGATGGTGCGTTTCACATTCAAATTGTCTTTTCTTCTTCCCCTTATTTTGCCTGTGAGTTGGCTCACATGTATTGCGCAATACAGGTATCTGCAAATATCATTATTACTCTTTATCGACAAGAATTAAGAACGGAATTCAGCAAAATCACGGTAGAGCAATTAAGTCGCTTCTGGATGATAGTTTCAGCAAAATTTAGATAGGTAGGGGGGGGGGGGGGGGGGGGGTCGGGGGGAGTCACATTGTTTTGCATGAATGGAACTATAATCTACCGCACGGAGATGTAGTGTCATAAAACCCTCCTTCTGAAGATACCTTGATTTTAATGTAACAAATAAATACAGCCGTGAACGCATGCATCATTGAAAAATAACACAACCAACAACACACCATAATAATTTATACAACCAATACAAGACTTAATATATAAATTACACCTAAAATGAACAACAATGTCGTTTTTCTTTTGTAGCCCCCTTGTTTGAATACATGTCTAAGGAGCCTGTTACGTTTTGTTCTGTGCCATAGTACGGATATTGCAGACTAGCTCTGTGTGTGTGTGTGTGTGTGTGTGTGTGTGTGTGTGTGTGTGTGTGTGTGTGTGTGTGTGTGTGTGTGTGTGTACCTTATCTTTTAAACGACAAACGTTATGTGTAAAATTGTATCTAAAAGTCTCTGAATACGTCTTAGAGTCACGCATCTTATTCCGTGTATCAAGGAATATAACCTCATAACTATGTCTGAAACTCTTGTCCATTCGCTGTTCACTCGAAACTACAGCGTGCGTGTTATGTTTTTCTTCTTTTGAATTACGGCGGTTTCTTTCCTGTTTGACCTAAAGCGATAGATTTCTAACATCGCTGAACAAACATTCTTTTACCTTTATAGTGTCTAAACCAGCTGTAGTGTCTTCTATGGCGGAAACGCCTCTTAAGCAGAATTCTTGGCAATAGTGTGACCTACTGAAATTCGCAAACATTTCTGGAAAAAAACACAGTCTTCCTGGTGTTCAAAATTGGCTGTACGTTTAATGAACCAAAACCATAGGCACACACGGCACCCTATACAGATAACGTGCCATTCCAAGAGTGGAACAGCACATACTGAACATCATAACAAGGCCGGGCTTGTTGCATCACAGAGATACCCTCTGGCCCAATACAAAGAAAGATAGGAAGCGGCTGGAAATCGGCCGAGATTAAAAAAAAAATTAACAACAAGAAAACAGAGTGATGACGCCCAGAAGTCTTCCAACCTAATTGTAATCAGGGGTGAAGCAATCGCCGTCAGTGCAAAATGACATACCAGTATTGTTGACTGTTCTTTAAAAAAACATAATAATGGCCGCCATGTATTATAATCAAAAGTTAGTACCCTCTGAAAATACCTCACAATAACGAGGATATCCAAATCAGAACTGAACCAGTGCTATCTAAAATATTTTAAGGCATTGTCTCATAATAATATATGAAATAACAACAACAACAAAAAAGAGAAGAATATCTAGTACCTCCTATTATGTTTAAGCCAATGTCCGTCGTACAAAATAATGGTGTAAGATCCCTGATTCTGTACTTCCAAAGAGTAGTTTTCAAATACAGTAAGAAAGCAACGCCCTTAGCGAGGGGTACAAACGCTACCTGTCACAATGAGCATGAATCTCATTGTCTACAGCGATCGAGCAAAGGACCTTATACATGCGAAAAAAAAATAAACAAAAAAACCACAAAAATACCACGGTCTGGCCCGTCGAAGTAAAAACAAAAAAAAAACCAAAACCTGAACAAACACCTCCCCCCAAAAAAAACAACCTC
>CM054144.1:35590183-35595183 GCA_028751875.1 Rapana venosa
CACAAAACATTTCACCCCCGGAGATCCATTCGGGAGGGAGCAACAGCAAATAATTATCAAAACTTGCAAAAGTGTGTATGTATATTATAATCATAAGTATGTGTACAAACAGCGGATACTGGACGACAAAGAGGTCATTATTAGCTCCTTTGGGTCATTTGCATCGAAAAGCCGCTCCCACAGCACTCCAAGGTTTCGTGGGGTTTTCTGTTTGTTTTTTTAAAATATTTCTGTGAAGGAGACCTGACGTCATAACACGTCTGTATCCACTGCACAGGCACATGAAATCATCACATGGTGTCTCACACACACACACACAAATTTCAAAGTCATTGACTCGTCCCGGGGCGCGCTAGACCACGACGTCGTTGAGGAAGAGGTTGGTGTCCACGTCACGTCGGAAATCCTCCTCCCCTCCCACGGTGTAACTACCTGAAGTGGTGGTGGTGTTCAGATCCTCCTCCTCCCCCTCCCCCTCCTCCTCCTCCTCCTCCTCCTCCCCTATCTCGCCCTCTGCGGAGACGGAACGTCCTCCCCGTCCTCCCTGACCCCCCCGACAGCTGCCCACCCCTCTCCTACCCTCCTCCACTCCTGAGGAGGAGCGACGGCCCGGGGACCCCGCTTCGTCTACCAGCCGACCGGAAGAACCTGCGCGGCGCGGGGTCATCTCGAACGAGTTGCCCACGGCGAAGTTGACAGCCTTTGTCCGCGTTCCGTACAGGTCGTCCTCCACACCGCGCCCGCTCTCCGTGGAGCCGTCCGGGGAAGGCAGGCGGGGAGGGGAGTGTCTCTGGGAAGGATGCAGGGCGGCCTGCTGCTGCTTTCTGTAGGGCAGAGAGCGGCTCAGCTGAGAGGCTCCGCCGTGATGGGCGGCAGCGAGCTGGGAGGTGGAGGAAGAAGAGGAGGATGAGAGCGGAGCCGCCCTGTAGCTGCGGTAGTGACCGTCTTTGTTGGTGAGGATTCCGCGAGGAGGAGCAGGCGGGTGAGGGTCCTCCAGCTGCCGCCTCGGATGCTGCTGCTGCTGCTGCTGCTGCTGTTCCTGCAGCGGGGAGGACAGCTGGGAGGTCCGGTGAGGTGCTCGCTCAGCATCCACCACGTCATCGCTGAAACTGATGCTGCGGCTGTGCTGGTAGGGCGAGGATTTGGAAGGCAGGTTGGTGTAGATGTTGTGGCTGCTGGTGGGGTTGTTGGTGGGGTTGTTGCTGCTGCTGTTGTTGTTGTCGCTACCCGGCATGGGGGAAAGCAGGGAGCGTGCAGGGTGGGGTCCTCGGAAGGTGGAGAGGCCCGGGGTGGTTAGATAGCTACGGGAGTTGAGGGGACGTAGGTCCTCCCCTGGAACAAACACACACACACACAGGCCAAGATTAAGTCTACGTTTTTGTGGAAACAGAATACACAATTCGGCGAACAGTTGTGAATGAGTGTAAGAGTGATAAAAAAAAAGAGTACACGATATATTAAAAAAAAGACGACAGACGACAATCATGTGTATATGATGAATATGAACAGAATATAAGAAACAGTGACAGGTAGGAAACAACTGGGTTAACGGACATAATGAACAGACAGTAGCAAACAAGACACAGACATAATTATATTATAGGCGTGATGATCAAATTGTAGGAAACAAGACCAGCCATGAACAGCTCTGCGAGGAAATGGCCAAGAGTCAAAAAGAAAAAGAAAAATATCAGTCTGTACGAATGACACACACACACACATACACACACAAGCACGCACACACATACGCACACACACACGCACACACACATACGCACACACACACACATACACACACACACGCACACACATACGCACGCACGCAAGCACGCACACACACACATACACATACGAGTTCAATAAATGTAATATATTTCGTTTTTGTTTAAAGCAGGCGATCTGCAACCAGATACTGTCAACATCAACAACAACACCAACAAGAGAAAACCCCAATTCTTCTTAACTCTCCACACGACCGTATATCATTCTTTTAGACACAACCCCTCTATACTGTTAGCGGTGTCTCTTTCGGTGATCACAAGAAAGCATTACCAAAGTTCGTGTTACATGGCCCTCCGTTTGGATCACATTGTAAACTGGTGAGGGTTGGCTTAAATGGGATTTCTCTTCTTTTTAGGGGGGTTATGATATGATAGTAATCAATAACTGCAGTTGAAAAAAATGCGATTATTTCTAGAAAGTGTGTGTTGTGTGTGTGTGTGTGTGTGTGTGTGTTTGTGTGTGTGTGTGTGTGTGTGTGTGTGTGTGTGTGTGTGTGTGTGTGTGGTGTGTGTGTGTGTGGTGTGTGTGTGTGTGCATGTGTGTGTGTGTGCATGTGTGTGTGCGTATGTGTGTGTGTGTGTGTGTGTCGTTGCGTGCGTGCGTGTGTGTGTGTGTGTGTGTGTCGTTGCGTGTGAGAGAGAGAGAGAGAGAGAGAGAGAGAGAGAGAGAGAGAGAGAGTGAGTTTATGTGTGAGTGTGTGTATGTGTGTGTGTGTGAGTGTGTGTATGTGTGTATGTGTGTGCGTGTGTGTATCTGCCTGTCTGTCTGTCTGTCTATCTATCTATCTCCATCTCTCTCTATATATCTATCTCTGTATCTATCTCTGTATATTTCTATTTATCTGTCTGTCTATCTATCTATCTATCTATCTATCTATCTATCTATCTATCTATCTATCTATCTATCTATCTATCTATCTGTCTATCTATCTGTCTGCCTGTCTGTCTGTCTGTCTGTCTGTCTGTTTATCGAACAGAATCTGTCTACCTTAACGGTATGCAAAAACGGACGCATTCGTAAAATGTCATCTCTTGTGAATCTCAGAGCTCTGACTGAGGAAAGATAAAAGACAGAGAAAAAGAAAAAGAAAGACCACAGCGAGAAAGATTTATTTATTTATTTATTTATTTATTATTTTATATCGAGGATAATGGAATAAGCACTCGTGTGCTTTTTTACATCTAGTCCCCGTGTGTATGCGGTTTTGTAAATTTTGTCATCTGTTCCAACCGGCACACAATGGCCTTCTCTTTCGAAAAGCGGAACAGGATTTAACGTGTGCGCGCGAGAGGGAAAGAGAGAGAGAGAGAGAGAGAGAGAGAGAGAGAGAGAAGAGAGAGAGAGAGAGAGAGAGAGAGAGAGAGAGAGAGAGAGAGAGAGAGGGAAAGAGGGAAAGAGAGAACTGAAATAGGCACGCCATAATAAATAATAGTTCACTGCAAATATCTCAGAGCGTGACATCGTTTCCTAACCACGGGAATCATTTGGGAAAAATGATACCAGACTGTGGTTGCGGATACCGACCCATCCCATGTGAACTACCGTCTCTAATTACCAAAATAAAAGAGCGTAAACAGATTACCAAAAAAAAATTCATAATCATAATGCGACAATAAACGAATACAAAAGAAGCGCCGCACATTCTCCTTTCACGCACTTTTCTTATCTCAAAACCAAAGCAAACAAAATGTCGTCCCATTTCTCCTATCTGTGTATTTCGATTATAAAACTAGGAACTTTCTTTTTTACCCCTCCCCAAGTGTACTCAATATAGCCTCTTAGATACCATGACAACAGCCTCATTATATCAGTGACTATTTTCAAAGCTGCTAGCTGATTATGTTTATTTTATTATTTTTTAAAAATAATTTTATATCGAGGATAATGGAATAATCACTTATGTGCTTTTTTTTACATCCAGTCCCCTTGTGTATGCGTTTTTGTACATTCTGTCATCTGTTCCACCGGCAACAAATGGCCTACTCTTACGAAAAGCGGAACACGATTGAACGTGTGCGCAAGATGTTATGCGTGCGTTCGAACACGGGGCCTCGGTTTATAGTCTCATCCGAAGGACTTTTGGGGAGAGTGGAGTCTGCACTGATGTTAACTCCAGAGGAAAATATCCCCCTTGAACGGGAATCGAACCCGGGTCGTCAGATTGCGAGCGCAATGTTCTAACCACTAGGCTATCCTGTTGCTGTCCTAGTGGTGTGGTATTGGCACTGGTGCGTGCTTCATTAGCCTGATATCTATTGTGCTGGAGCCGCGGTGGTGGAGTGGGAGAATGGAGGACGTAGAAGCCAGAGGGAAATGTCACTGGCGGAAACACGACACGAGTATGTTTGCTTCTGTTAAGGCTGCTAGAAAGATTAAGGACATTGATTACCGAGCTAGCTTTAAAAAAAATCTTTATGAGTCTGTTTCTCTGCTCCTGTTGAGATGTTGAGATGTCTCCTTATCACTGCCTCTTAGACACGCACACACACACACACACACACACACACACACACACACACACAAGCACGCACGCACGCACGCACGCTCGCGCATAATTGTATGTAGGTACGCATGCATGCACGCACACACGCTTTTCGGAAGAGTAGGCCATTGTGTGCCGGTGGGAACCGATGACAGAATTTACAAAACTGCATACACACGGGGACTGAATGTAAAATTAAGTACATGGGTGCTTATTCCAATATCCTCCATATAAAAGAATTATAAAACACACACACACACACACACACACACACACATACACTTGCACATACGCAAGCATGCTCGCGCACCGACACACACATACACAGCCTTACACACAGCCCTACACACACCTCTACCCCCCCCCCCCACTACACACATAGACACACTCCGAACCCACGCATCCACCCCCCCTCCCCCCCCCCCCCCCCCCACACACACACCCAAATACACCCACCCCCCAACACACACACACAAAATGAAATCGAAGACTAACGAACACACTTATCACTCACTATACATACCCCCCACCCTTCCCCCATACCACTCACTAACACCCCCACCCCCCACCCACTCCTCCTCCCCACCCAAAACTCTAACCCACCAGGGCAGTACAAAAACCTTAAGAGGGGAAGGGATGGGAGGGTGGGGTGGGGGGTGGGGAAGGAGATGGCAGAGAAGAGAACTGAATGAGTCTGGAGAAGAAGAAAAAAACAAAACCCCCAAAAACGTGAGGC
>CM054144.1:35605183-35607683 GCA_028751875.1 Rapana venosa
CAACTACTGTCAGCCGATATCCACATTGCCAAACCACACACACCACAGTTTACTCGGTGCTCACACTAGTTCAGATCATATCACCCTCCAAGTCCGTCCACATTCAAACCCTACTCCAAGAGCGGAAATTAACCACGAGTTGTTGAATTTTAGGCAGATAACAAGAACATGATGGAGGAGGAGGAGGAGGAGGAGGATGAAGAAGAAAAAAGAGAAGAAGAAGAAGAAGAAGAAGAAGAAGAAGAAGAAGAAGAAGAAGAAGAAGAAGAAATAGAAAAACAAGAACAAGAACAAGAAGAAGAACAAGAAGAACAAAAAGAATTTCGCTTGATTTAAACATGATGTAGTTCAGTTACAGCCTATCACGGAAAAAAATACATGTTCTACCTGACTTCATTTAAGCTTATGCTCTACATAATCATAACATCATGCTGCTGATAACTGCATTTCCCCTGAGTGAGCAAAACTTTCTGGAAATCAAGAGAAGAAGAAGAAGAAGAAGAAGAAGAAGAAGAAGAAGAAGAAGAAGAAGAAGAAGAAGAAGAAATAGAAGAAGAACACACAAAATCATCCCTCTAAACAAAAACAAAAAAAAAGAAACAACAACATAATTTAATGCATGCCTCATAGGAGACGATGGCTGGTCTTGGAGGGAAAAGGGAAAGAAAGTAGGGATGGAGGAAGGGTTAGGAAAGGAGAAAGAGGAAGCAGTGAAGAGAAAAGAAGATGAAGAACAGTGTGCCAAATAAAAGAAAAAAGAAAAAGAAAGAAAAATGGATAACATACATCAACAAGCTCCCTGCCCCTCCCTCCCCTCCATCATCAATATGAAAGAGGATATCATGTTGTTACTTGATTGATGTTGTTATAGTTATTTTCGGTGGTATGTTTTGTCCGTCGTGTCCGACGATGACCTCCAAAACAGCAGAGGAGGCAGCTGCTGTTTTGGAAACTGGGCAGAAATTTGATGATAGTGGAGATGCCTTGCCCACAGCACATCCCCACTCTCTCGGCCAAGTGGGCATAAGGACAGTCAGCGTTGGAGATGTTCTCCAAAGGCCAACCAGCCCCCAGGGCTGCAGCACGGTGGTACTGAATGAACGCTCATAGGCCTAACACTCTGGGTAAAGAGCACCCGGAATATGACACTGCATTTCGAGACACCACATCTTCGTGTCAATCATTACAAGAGTGCAAGACTGGATGAGAAGTCTTGAGTGTACGGCTGTGTTCAAGTCAATGCCTCGCCAACAGTATGGGCAGCCATAATCTGGCTTCGTGTTGAGAAGCATACAGGTTGTTGTTATACAATGAGCTCTGCATTGGTGGAATACTACCGCCATACAACATTTAAAAGCACAACAACGTGTCGCATGAGACTATGAACCGAGGCCCCGTGTGCGAACGCACGCAGAACACCATGCGCACACTTTACATCCTGTTCCGCTTTTCGAAAGAGTTGGCCATTGTGTGCCGGTGGGAACGGATGAACGGATGACACCATTTACAAAACCACATACACACAGGGACTGGTTGTGAACAAGCACATGAGTGCTTATTCCATTATGCCCGATATGAAAGAATAAATAAAGATACAAATAAAAATAAATAACAGTAGATCTTTGACACATTGCTAACATGAATACACTGGAAAAGCTTTGATCCTGAGCCAAAGCTAATGTGGTAACAACAAGTTTACTATGAACAGAGATAAAACAAAGACAATCATTGTGTGTTTTAACAATATCCTTGAACTGAATAATCAAATAAACTGAATAGTAGCAAATACACACAAGTGTAATCATCGTGAAATAAAAAAGTGAGAAGAAATTCCGCAAGTGACACTGCGATTAGCAAAATAATTACATGCCTTTGATGTTTAGCCAAAAAAAAAAAAGAAAACGATATAAAATGAACACATCTTACCCTCCTGCCCTGTTGCAAGAGATAAAAGACAAAACAAACAAACAAACACACTAAGATAATCAACCAGGAGAGATAACCACTTAAACGGAACAACAAGATGAAAGAGAAAACTGGGGAAGAGAGTGCAAAGAGAACAAAATAAATGGGAACAGGACATTGTTTGACGACAAAGTAAAAATCCCTAAGAATAGCACGGAATTAAATTGATCAGATGTACTTTTTTTTGACAGGGATCACCTTTTCGAAATTGAAATTATTGTTTATAAACATGTAGCCAAAGGAGGATAAGTGGGAATGGGAAGATGAAAGTAGGATGAGATAATTATCAAAATGAAATAATTTTAATTGAACTTTTTACTCTGTCTCTGTATCTGTGTGTGTCTTTTTCTCACACACACACACACACACACACACACACACACACACACACACACACACACACACACACACACACACACACACACACACACACACACACACACATTCCATTATCCTCGATATAAACGATTTTTTTTTTTAAAGACACACACATACGCACACACACAAACGCACGCACGCACACGCACGCACCCAC
>CM054144.1:35622683-35630183 GCA_028751875.1 Rapana venosa
TATCTCTCTCTCTCCCTCTCTCTCTGTGTCTCTCCCTCTGTCTCTGTCTCTCTCTCTCTCCCTCCCTCTCTCTGTCTCTCTCTCTGTCTGTCTGTCTCTCTCTCTCTCTCTCTCTCTCTCTCTCTCTCTCTCTTTCTCTCTCTCTCTTTCTCTTTCTCTCTCTTTGTTGATATATCATTTTATATTTATATACATTGATAGAAATGTGTTTATAACACTCATGTCATATGTCCACTCCATACGCCCATCATTCCTTTGTATTGTGGCCTAAGGCCGATGTACAGTAAAAGTCTGAAGTCTGAAGTCTGAAGTCTCTCTCTCTGTCTCTCTCTCTCTCTCTCTCTCTCTCTCTCTCTCTCTCTTCTCTCTCTTTCTCTCTCTCTCTTTCTCTTTCTCTCTCTTTGTTGATATATCATTTTATATTTATATACATTGATAGAAATGTGTTTATAACACTCATGTCATATGTCCACTCCATACGCCCATCATTCCTTTGTATTGTGGCCTAAGGCCGATGTACAGTAAAAGTCTGAAGTCTGAAGTCTGAAGTCTCTCTCTCTCTCTCTCTCTCTCTCTCTCTCTCTCTCTCTCTCTCTCTCTCTCTCTCTCTCTCTCTCTCTCTCTCTCTCTCTCTCTCTCTCTCTCTCTCTCTCTCTCTCTCTCTCTCTCTCTCTCTCTCTCTTTCTCTCTCTCTGAATGACAAGGATGTAAAAAAAATATATTTACATAATCTTTTTTTCCCCAATTCAAATATTATAGCACAGTGGAAACATTCTGACACACAAAAACCCAACACCACCCAAACATATTTTTTGCTGTTTGGATCTATTTATGTTGTTTGGTTGGGTTTTTGGGGTGGTGGTGGTGATTGGGCAAGCTAAGGCACTTGCAGAAACATTCCATTAGCAAATCTTAAAAAAAAGAAAATTCCACGTAAGAGGTGCACATAATAATCTTGCGGATTGCATGCTTGTTTATTTGTAGTTTGTTTCTTCGTTTTCCTTCTTTGTGTGTTTCTTTCCTTCATTCTTCGCTCGTTTGTTTTGCAGGACGGTTTAAAAAAAAGAGAGAGAGAGAGAGGGGGGGGGGGCAATGTTAGTTTAATAGCTTACTCTTCTAGATGCGCTTTTAGAGAAATAAAACAGTTTTGTGTTTCTTAGTATACGGTGAAGGAGTCACACACAGGAACCAAGAACGTGGCTGTTGGCTGATAGCGTGATGTCGTGACGTGGGAGGATGCATGTTATGGTTTCTTCCATATGTCTTTTACCGTTGCAGAGTTTGCTTTTGGGTTTGTTTGGTTGTTGTTGTTTTTGTTTTTGTTTTACATCGCATTGTGTTATTCATCCGTCAGAGCAAATATCGACACACACACAAAGGGAACAAAAAAAGTCGACAAACTCATGTTTTATAATGATGTTTTCTTTACAAATAGCTAAAATGCATGTTGTTGTTGGTGTTGTTGTTGTTGTTGTTGTTGTTCTCCTGTTCATTGCTTTGCTTCATTCTTTCTGTTTATCCCGTTTGCTTTCTTTCACCTTGCTTTCTCTCTTTTCTTGTTCATTCTGTTTTCATTTTTTCTATCACTCATTCTTTGTTTCTTTCTTTGTTTCCCTGTCTCTCTGTCTCTGCCTCTGTCGGTCTGCCTATCTGTCTGTCTGTCTGTCTCTCTTTCTCTGTCCCTTTCTCTTTCTCTCTCTGTCTCAATCTATCCCTCACCACCACCTCTCTCTCTCTCTCTCTCTCTCTTCCTCCCTCTCCCCCCCCCCCCATTCTCTCTCATGTTTGTATTATCTCTGACACTTAAAATAACCAAATGTTGTTCAACAATATGACTAGAAGAAACATTAGGTGTATTTGTCATATCATCATACCATCAAGCTCCATAAAGTTTATATGTGATCATAATTATCTTGTTTATGATGATAGTGGTGATGATGGGGATGATGCTAGTGGTGATGTTTATTGTGATTATTATGATTCACTTTGCGTATATTTTTGTCTGTTTACCTTCTTTCTTTCTTTCTTTTCGAGGGCTGGATGTAAAAAAGTCTTGTACTTATTCTATTACTCTCAGAAAATAAAATGTCGGTATCGTTATCGTTATTGTTATCTCTCTCTCTCTCTCTTCTCTCTCTCTCTCTTCTCTCTCTCTCTCTCTCTCTCTCTCTCTCTCCTCTCTCTCTCTCTCTCTCTCCCTTTCTTTTGCGCTCCAACACATTAACCACAGAAAAATCATCCTCTGCTATTCGCAGGAATCGTATTTAGCGAAGCTGGTTTCCGAGTCGACGGTTTACAAACTACAGCACACAAGAAGCGCTAAGTTATAGTAGGCTTAAAACAGCGGTACAGAGAAGAATCAATACTTTTGTGCGCTCAAGACTTTTTTCCAGGCTAGACATTAGGTCTGACTTAAGACAGGCTTAAAAAGTACTGCTTGCATAGTTACGACTTCTGAAGCGAAAGGATAGGGGATAAAATGACGCACGGTCGTCATTCAAGTTTCAAGTACGACTTGAAGTATCAAAAGGTACTACTGTGGCTGGAAATCACATAACTTATAGTTTACAACGATATGGTGATGAACAGTTAAAGAGTGTTGCGTGTAGTTTAAAGTTAAGAAGAGATACTGGTATGGCTGTGTAATAAAGAGGCTGACACGGCCAGAAGTTGAAGCTTAAGTATGTCTAAGTTATCACTAGATATTGGAAAGGCTTAAAGGTTGAAGCTGGTTTCATTGCACACCGTACGGATATAGCTGGATGCAATGCAATCCAATCCAATCCTGTTGTTTATAGCCCCGCCGACCACAGAGGCCATATCCGGGCTGTCACCTCGACAACTTTTTAATCTCAGATTAAAAACGTGCAAATGGATGCAAACAGTAAGAAGCAAAAAATAAATAATAAAAGACCCACAAAGACAGAAAAACGCCATAATTTAACTTGGTAGGGGGACGGGATAGCTCAGTGGTCGGAGCACTTGCTTTCCCCCAGCCAAGTTAAGCAGCGTCGAGCGTGGTTACCAGTTGGATGGGTGACCGTTTGCGCGCCTTGGCTTCAGTACAGTTCCCCCAGTTCACCCAGCTGTAAATGGGTACCTGCCCTCTTTAGGGTCAGGGAAGGTAAAGCAGCGAGGGAGAGGAGATGGGCGCCGCCCTCAACATGCTGGCTCCTAGAGAAGTGAGGTCTCTGACGCCTCGCTCCCCTACGACCTTATAGGTTATGGGACTCCTTTACCTTTACCTTTTTTTAGTACGACTAAGCTTCCTGACCAACAGGAAGAAAATACAAGTACAGGGAGGGTCAACGTCAATCATTTACTGGAATAGCCGGAATCTACTTATTAGAATAGCCGTTATCAGTTTATAAGAAAGACACACCGCGGTCATATAACTGGAATGGCCACAGTCAAGTTATTGGAATGGTGGCCACTAAAGTGAATAAACTGGCCTGTGCTGGGATAACAACACATCCCTTTATCGGTATGGCAGAGGACCAAGATGTGATAGCTTCAGTGCAAAGTGATAAATATTGAAGTAATCAAGCGACACTAACGAGGCTGAACGCTGCTTTGCCAATGTGCTAGGAAGGAAAGGATGATAATGCCGGTGCCCAGGACTTGGTAGGGCTTCGCAACGAGTTATATGTAAGGAATATTATCAACCATTATCCTGTAGAGATGATACCAAGACATTAGGAGTACTGTTATGAGCGGGAAGTCAAGTTACGGACATAGATGCAGGTGAGGACTTATAGGATAGGCTGCACGTTATGATTTATTACAATGGCTGTGTGTTTGACTTATAAAAAAAAACCCGCTGCATGTAATAACTTACACGAATAACTGGAAGTTGTGATTTATTAGAATGGATCGCTAATCATGGCTTTTCAGAAGAGCTGTAAATAACGTTATTGGAATAACTGCACGCCGTGATGTATTGCTCTGGCTGTAAATACAGATTTTGGAATGGCTGTTATCATAGTTAGGGATAAAAAAAGGTTAAGGTGTCCTATAAACTGCGTGGTCGTAGGGGAGTGAGGCATCAGAGACCTCAGTTTCTCAAGGGGCCAGCATATTGAGGGCGGCGCCCATCTCCTCTCCCTCGCTGCTTTACCTTCCCTGACTCACAGACAGCAGGTACCCATTTACAGTTGGGTGAACTGGGGGGCTATACTAAAGCCAAGGTGCACAAACGGTCACCCATCCACTTGGTAACCACGCTCAATGCTGCTTAACTGGATGTAAAAAAGCACATAAGTGTTTATTCCATCATCCTCGATATAAAAGAATAAATAAGTTAAAAAACCACACACAAA
The DNA here is from genome assembly GCA_028751875.1 of Rapana venosa. Lineage (NCBI taxonomy): Eukaryota > Metazoa > Mollusca > Gastropoda > Neogastropoda > Muricidae > Rapana > Rapana venosa. The sequence goes on from CM054144.1 coordinate 35,627,003, forward strand.
AACACCCTTGCCTTGGGGAAAGTGAAGGCACAGTCTGAGACTGGAATAAATGCAAACGAAGTTATAGGTATGGTAGAAGGGCACTTAGGGATGGACCCATGGTTAGGCTTTATTATACGGTAGAAGGAAAATGGAAACAACAATCTACTGGGAGGGCATGACTTGTGTTTCATGTTTAAAAAGAAAATGACTCTTGTGGCCAAAAGTGTTCGTATACACGAACAGCTGCTTGCTATCGCTGAGTCCATATTTCTTGGTGTGGTCTACAGTTACCAGCAGTATTTCACTGCTATCTAAGACAGCCTCATTTCGGGTACGCTGTTTATGGCCCTGCTGATCACGTAGAACATCGAGATAAGAGCTGTGATGTCCACAAGGGTTGATGCATCGGAATAATCGATCAGGGGACAAATCAGCGTTGCTTGAGTGCTTTTTAAATGCAAGCACCCGATCTAATAAACAACAACATGAAAACTGATAAGCCGTTTCTTTAAATAAGCAAACTATAAACTATGTGTATACTCGTGGAAAAAGAAGAAGAAGAATTGCGAAGAAGAAGAAATGCGAAGAAGAAGAAGAAGAAAGAAGAAGAAGAGAAAGAAGAAGAAGAAGAAGAAGAAGAAGAAGAAGAAGAAGAAGAAGAAGAAGAAGAAGAAGAAGAGGAGGGAGAGGAGAGAGAAGAAGAAGAAGAAGAGGAGGAGGAGGAGGAGGGGAGGAAGGAGAGAAGAGAGAAGAAGAAGAAGAAGAAGAAGAGAAGAAGAAGAAGAAGAAGAAGAAGAAGAAGAAGAAGAAGAAGAAGAAGAAGAAGAAGAAGAAGAAGAAGAAGAAGAAGAAGAAGAAGAAGAAGAAGAAGAAGAAGAAGAAGAAGAAGAAGAAAAATATTGCCAAGAAAACAGACACAGGAAGACGGACAGACAGAAAAAAGCTTGACTTTAAAAGTCAAAAGCAGCAAATGGAGCGTGACGCGTTTCTTTTTTTTTCTTTCTTCAAAAGTTATGACTGTCGATTACAAAGAACAACTTAACACAGAAAGAGAACGTTTATTACATATGACAATAGCACATGACACATTTTAGTACAGCAGATATCAGAGACAAGGTTAATTCACCCCGATTTCAAATAAACCTTTGAGAGGCCATTTGTGTTAAAACCAATGCGTTATAACTACTTGCAAAGGCCGGTTTTATTCTCTTACTTCGTGTGTTTATAATGTTAGCACAAAACCGTTAGGAGAGCTACGTAGAAGTAGCATAATATTATGATAGATAATGCATATGTAATTGACTTAAAAACAACAAGGGTTTTAAATCTACTTAGCAATAACTCATTTAGGATGGATTGCCCATATTTCAAAAGACAACCACTCAAACAATTGTCCACTGGGCAAGGCGACTATGGTAGATTACATACATACATACATACATACATACACACATACATACATACCTACATACATGCATGCATATATACATACATACATACATACATACACACATACATACATACATACATATATACACACATCCATCCATCCATCCAAACATACATACATGCATACATGCATACATACATACATACATACATTTATACATACACACACATACACACACATACACACGCACACACACACACACACACACACACACACACACACACACACACACACACACACACACACACACACTCACACACAACCTGAAAAGAAAGGGCAGACAGGGACAAAGTCGAGGGTAAAAAACAATGACCTGCCTTCAGAGCCAAGGGACCTTCTTTTTTCTCTCACGTCTTTCCTCACCCCCCAACCCCCACCCCCCTCCCCACCCACCCTTCAACCCCCCACCCCATCCCCCTGCCTTGCCCCCCCCCCCCCCCCCCCCATCAACCCTTACCTCTTCATCTTCTTCTTCGTCTCTTTCTCTGTGATCGGAATCTTTTAGTTCCTTTCCTTTACTTCCCTTCCCAGAAAAAATCTTGAAATCAGAGTTCCATTCTGACGCTGAAGCCAACAAAAAAGAATGCTGGTTGGCAAAGAAGAGAGAGAACAGAAGTGATGCAAATAAAATTAATATATATATATATATATTATATTATATATATATATATATATATATATATATATATATATAATATATACAGAGCATGATTGGGGATGAACATGAAGGAGAGAGAGGGGGAGGAAAGGGGGGAATCGAGAGGGATAGAAGGAGAGAGGAAAAAGAGAGAGAGAGAGAAGAGAGAGAGAGAGAGAGAGAGAGAGAGAGAGAGAGAGAGAGAGAAGAGAAACAGACAGAGAGAGGGAGAGATGTAGTAAGAGAGAGAGAAAGACAGATACAGACAAACAGACAGGCAGACAGACAGACAGAGATAGGGAGAGAGACAGATAGACAGACAGGGAGACAGAGGGGGCATACAGACACAAAGAGAAACAGAGATACATAAAGAGAGACTGATACAAAGAGATGGAGAAAGAGACAGAGACAGAAAGACAGTGTGTGTACGTGTGTATGTGTCTTCAAGTATGTCTTCAATTTTAACGTCTTTCCACTTTAAGTCATACCAGACGTGTGTGTGTGTGGGTGTGTGTGTGTATGTGTGTGTGTGTCTGTGTGATTGTGTGTGTGTCTGTGTGTGTGTCTGTGTGTGTGTGTGTGTGTGTCTTTGTGTGTGTCTGTGTCTGTCTGTATGTGCAAGCATCCAATTTTCGGTATGTGTATGTGTCTACATGTGTGTGTGAGAGTGTGTGTGTGTATGTGAGTGTGTGTATGTGAATGTGTGTGTGTGTATTTGAGTGTGTGTATGTGTGTGTGTGTGTCTCCGTCCCTTCTTAACCTGCCCGTTCTACGCCTACTCATCCTCACCGAATCCTGAACAATGGCAGCGTGGTGCCAGAAACCAACACGTTGCTAGCTCGACAAGAAAAAAACAGTCCCAAAGACCCTGACCAGCACAACTCTTCTGGTCACCAGCGCCCTGATAATATAAGGCTGCCGCCGAACTCTTGTCCCATTGTTCCAGCCCAGTCTTGCATGCAAGGCTCTTTGTTAGCGGAGGCAACACGAAGGGAACGACCACAAGAGAAATAGCAGCACACAGACACAGATACAGATAGACACAGACAGACACAGACACAGGCAAACACAGAGAGACAGTTTATTTTTTTATTTATTTATTTACTTATTTA
>CM054144.1:35637683-35655183 GCA_028751875.1 Rapana venosa
TCGCTAGACTTCCATTCATGCCCAGTTCTTTCGTGATCATCATTCTTTTTTTAATAAACATTGCGAATAAATGCCAGAGGATATTGCAGACTTGATGTGGACACAAGCGTTTCTGATTACGCTTCTGATTAATGTTGTCTGCCGTGCCTGGTTAGGCCATCATCATCATCATCATCATCATCATCATCATCATCATCATCATCATCATCATCATCATCATCATCATCATCATAATAATAATGTATGGAATTTATATAGCGCTGAATCTTGTAAAGCAACAAATCAAAGCGCTCAGATTTTATTTCATACCACTTTAAGTCGGCAGATTTCTCTCTGTGAAATTCGGGCTGTCTCCCGGGAGAGCGGAGAACGCGTCGCCACTTAGCGCTGCGCCACCCTTTCACCTTTTTTTTTTTTTTTTTTTTTCTGCAGCTGTATTTGTTTCCTATCAGAGTGGCTTTTTTCTAATAAAATTTCATCATCATCACCATCATCGTCATCGTCGTCATCATCACCACCATCATCACCACCATCATCATCATCATCGTCATCATCACCACCATCATCACCATCACCACCATCGACATCATTGTCATCATCACCATTATCATCATCAGCAGCAGCAGCAGCAGCAGCAGCAGCAGCAGCAACAACAGTAGCAGCAACAGCAGCAACAGCAGCAGCAGCAGCTTAGCAGAAGCAGCAGCAGCAACAGCAGCAACAGCAGTAGCAGCACAGTAGAAGCAGCACAGCAGCCCACAACCACCACCAGCAGCAGCAACAGCAGCAGCAGCAGCAGCAGAAGCAGCACAGCAGCAGCAGCAGTAGCCTGAAGGCAGCTGGTCATGGGGTCTTGGCTTTGATGGCAAAGAATTGGTTCCAGTGGTTCGCCCGGGGTGCAGGCTATTGCAATGACAAGCGGTGATACTGAGTGATGAGGGCTGGAGCTGTTCTGTGCTGGGGGTGTACTGTGTTCGTTTGAATAGGATTATGTCCGAAATGTGTCTGTCCGGTTTAGGGGTGGGGATGGGGGGGGGGGGGGGGGGGGTGTTGTTTAGCCCTGTACTAACTGCTCTCTCTCTCTCTCTGTCGGTCTGTCTGTCTCTGTTTCTGTCTTTTTGGCTCCGTCTGTCTCTGACTGTCTCTGTGTCTCTTCCTCTGTCCATCTCCCCGGGGAGAGCAGCCCAAATTTCACGCAGAGAAATCTCGTGACTTAAAGTGGTATAAAATAAAATAAAAATAAAAATAAATCTCTCTGTCTTTCTGTCTCTGTCTCTCTCTCTGTCTCTGTTTCTGTTTCTGTGTCTATATCTCTCTCTGTATCTCTATCTGTCTTTGTTTCTCTATCTCTGTCTCTCGTTGTCTCTCCTCTCTGTCTTTGTCTCTCTGTCTCTCCTGTCTCTTTCTCTGTCTGTCTGTCTGTCTCTGTCTCTCTCTCTCTCTTTAATCATCAAGCTATCTCATCCCTCAGAGAGAGACAAAGAGAGACAGAGATAGAAACGGAGACAGAGAGACAGAGACAGTGAGAAAGAGAGAGAGAGAGAGAGAGAGAGAGAGAGAGAGAGAGAGAGAGTGAGAGAGAGAGAGAGAGAGAGAGAGAGAGAGAGATGAGAGAGAGGAGAGAGAGAGAGAGAGAGAGAGAGAGAGAGAGAGAGAGAGAGACACACATTTTTGTTTTCTAACATTCGAACATTTTAAATTCTTTTAAACGTTATTTGTGTCAAATAAGAGAGCTCGGTCAGATTTTGCCTTAAACCAATTCCATCAATGCCTAGTCCTTTTCCTTCATTTTTATTGACGATAAATGAAAGGCGGCAGAGGGAGATGGGATGTGGGGGGGTGGAGGCGAGGGGGGGGACGGGGGGGGGGGGGGTGGGAGGCGAGGAGGGGAGGATATTTCAGACTTGACATGGCCACAGCCGTTTCTGATTACAGCCTTGATTTGGTTTCTGTGCTCTGTTTGACGATAACCAGCTTGAAATCTTTTGGGTCACGGGGTTTTGCCTTTGAAGGCAAGAAGCAGTTCCAATGGTTGGTTTTTGGGGCAGGCTGAGTGACAGGCGTTGATATTGAAGGGGCTTAGCGGTTTGTGATTGTGTGCCCCCCCCCTCCCCTCCCTGTTGGTTTGGCTGTGTGTTTTTGAATGTGTGTGTGTGTGTGTTGTGTGTGGTTGGTGTGTGTGTGGAGGGGGTCAGTGTGTGTGTGTGTGTGTGTTGTGTGTTTGTGGTGTGGGGGGGTGGGGGTGGGGGGGGGGGGGAGTGTGTGTGTTGTGTTGAGTGTTGTGTTGTGTGTTGTGTTATGTTGTGTTTTGTGTGTGTTGTGTGTGTTGTGTGTGTTGTGTTGTGTTGTGTGGGGGTGGGGTGGTGTGAATTTCTGTCCGTAGCGCTGTCTGTTCAATCTTGTGTTTTCCTGTCTATCTGTCTGGGTGTCTATTCAATCTGTTTCGCTGTCTGTCTCTGCCTGTGTCGCTGTCCATCTGTCTATCTGTCTCTGTCTCTCTATGTCTCTTTCTCTGTCTCTCTCTCTGGCTATCTGTTTCTCTCTCACTCTGTCTCTCTGTCTCTGTGTCTGTCTGTCTGACTGTCTCTCTCTCTCTCTCTCTCTCTCTCTCTCTCTCTCTCTCTCTTTCTCTCTTTCTCTCTCTCTCTCTCTCTCTCTCTTCTCTCTCTCTCTCTCTCTCTCTCTCTCTCTCTCTCTTTCTTTCTTTCTTTCTTGCTCTCTACTCACGCGTTATGGTCTCTTTCTGTTTCCTTCTATAGCTCTTTTCCTTATTTGATAAACATACAAATATGCATGCATGCATGAAAACATCCATTGACAGACATGCATGCAAACACACCCAAGTAAATGCACACATGCACGCATGCGCGCGTACGCGCATACACGTGTGGTGCACAGCCAGACAGGCACAAACACACAAACACACACATGCATGCATACCTGCCTACCTACATTCATTCATGCATACATACATATACATATATATTATATATATATATGCACCTTATTATGCATATATATATATATATATATATATATATTATATATATATATATATATATATAAAATACATAGACACATACCTACACACACATACATACATACATACATACATACATACATATCCATACACACATACATACATACATACATACATACATACATACATACATACATACGTACGCGCGCGTGCATAATTATAGTCACTATAATTCTATTGTTCAAGCATTTTGTTGCATTATCGATGTAGACTTTTGTTTTGTTTGTGTTTTTTTTGTTTTACGTTAGTACCGATATTCCTTCATGTCTTTTTCTCATTCATCCAGTGAAAGGATAGGATATTACGAACCTGACGATATACACGGGGTTCATGATTCCAGTTCTCTATCATTTATTATGCTTTTGTTGCAACGATGGTTAGAACTGACGTGACAGGGTCTGGGTTTGTTTCCAGTCTGATTTTGGCATATTGCTTCCATTGTTCTGATCAAGCGTGAATGAGCTGGTGCATGGGGCTTTTGATTGATGGTGGACAGTGTGTGGTTTGGAGTGGCAGGTGATTTTGGTAGTATGTTGGTTGTTGTGTTGGGTGATGCTGTGTGTGTTGTGGTTGTGTGAGTGTTGGTTGGGTGATGTGTGTGTTGGGGGTTGGGTTTGTGATTGTGGGTGTGTGTGTTGTGATGTTGTGTGTTGTGGGTCGTGTGTTTTGTTGTGTGTGTGTTGTGTGTGTGTGTTTGTGTGTGTGTTGTGTGTGTTGTGGTGTGTGGTGGTGTGTTATGTTGTGTGTGTGTGTGGTGTGTGTGTGTTGGTGTGTGGTATGTGTGTGTTGTGTGTTAAGGGTGGGGGTCGAGTGGTGTTTGTGTTTGTGTGTGTGTGTGTGTTGTGTGTGTGTGTGTGGTGGTGTGGTGTGATGTGGTTTTGGTGGTGTGTGTGTGTGTGGTTGTGGTGTGTGTGATGTGGTGTGGTGTGTTGGGTGGGTGTTAGGGTGTGTGTGTTATGTGTGTGGGTGTGGTGTTGTGGGTGTGTGTGGTGTGGTGTGATTGTGGGTGTTGAGTGTGTGTGTGATGTGTGTGTGTGTGTGGGGTGGTGTGGTTTGTGCGTTGTTGGTGGTTGTTTGTGTGGTGTGTGTTTTGGTTTTGTGTGTGTAGTGTGTGTGTATGTATGTGTGTATGTCTGTTCGTCTGTGTAACTGTCTGTTTGTCTGTGTCTGTGTGTAAAAAAACCTTTTCCCCTGAATGTTCGTATATGTATAGCACGACTCCTTGGAATGCATTATCTGTCTCTCAATCTGTATGCCGTTTGTTTGTGTTTTTGTGTTGTTGTTTGTGTGTGTTGTGTTTTTTGTGTGCTGTGTTTGTCTTTATCGTGCTTTTTGCTCTGCTTTCTCTTTCTCTCTCCTCTCTCTCTTCTCTCTCTGTCTCTCTTCTCTCTCCCTCCTCTCTCACCTCTCTTCTGTCTCTCTCTCTCTCTCTTCTCTCTCTCTCTTACTCTCTCTCTCTTCCTTCTCTCCTCTCTCTCTCTCTCTTCTCTCTTCTCTTCCTCTCTCTCTCTCTCTTCTCTCTCTCTCTCTCTCTATCTCTTTCTTTCTCTCCTCTCTCTCTCTCTCTCTCTCTCTCTCTCTCTCTCTCTCTCTCTCTCTCTTCTCTTTTCTCTTCCTCTGCTCTCTCTCTCTCATTCTTCACTCACTTTGTTTCTGTCTTGGTCCTTACCAAGTTCTATGCAATGCTGTTCCATATCCTTTATTTTGTTTACTTCAACCACGAACGATGGCAATCAAAATTAGATGCAGGATCAAATCAATGATAAGCTGCAGTATGCGGCCGAAGATGGAATGGGTGCGGGGATTGGAAAGAAAATCGGAATAAGAACTTTTTTTCTCGATATATATATATATATTTTTTTTTTTTTTTTTTTTTTTAATTTTAACTCGGGTTGACATATACAGACAGTGAGAGATCATGCTATGCTAAGCAGCATAAATCTAAAGATGTAGTCTTTGTAAAAGATGCTCCATGGCTGACACATTTACAGGTCATGAACCTTTTCTATTGACAAACTCTGCCCGTCCTTCCTCTCACCTACTATTCGGCCAAGGTTTCTTTTGTGCCCCCCGCGCGCGCCCGCACATACGCACACACACACATGCACGAACGCACGCACACATACAACACATGCACGCACAGATACACACACATGCACCACAAACACACATGCACACACGCACGCACCCCAACACACACACGCACTAACACACACATACACACGCGCGCACGCACAGACACACATGCACACACAATTGCAAACAGTAAAAGACACACACATTTTATGCACTAAAAAATGAGAAGGACACAGGCATATTGGAGTGAAAACCACGTTTGCAAAATGAAGAGAGAGAGAGAGAGAGAGAGAGAGGAGAGAGAGAGAGAGAGAGAGAGAGAGAGAGGAGAGAGAGAGAGAGAGGAGAGAGAGAGAGAGAGAGAGAGGAGAGAGAGAGAACACAAAGACAGAGACAGAGTATGATCTTAAACAGAGACTGAGACAGAGCCTAAGAGAAAGAGACAGACATAGAACGAGAGACAGACAGACAGACATTTATTTTTTCTCTCTTTTTTTAATTCTTTTATATCAAAGATAATGGAATAAGCAATCATGTGCTTTTTTTTTTTACATCCAGTCCCCATGTGTATGCGGATTTATGAATTATGTCATATGCTCCCACCGGCACACATTGGCCTACTCTTACGAAAGGTGAGAAAGACAGAGAGAGAGAAGAAGAAAGACAGAGAGAAAGAGAGAGATAGAGAGAGATAGAGAGAGAGATAGAGAGACAGAGAGACAGACATACAGAGAAGACAGAGAGAGAAAGACAGAGAGAGAAGAGACAGAAACAGAGATAGAGGCAGAGGGAATGACAAACCGAAAGACCGGCACCACCCTTCCCCCCCCCCCCCCCAAAAAAAAAAAGAGCCAGAAATTCAGTTTTCTTTCCCTCCATTGCTAAAGCAGAAATAAAACAGAAAATGTCGGGCTTCCGTTCGCAAAATCCACACGCGATGAATGATAGAAAAAGAAAAAAAGAAAAGAAAAGAAAAGAAAAAAAGACAGAAAGGGGGAGATGTGGAGTTGGGGATGGGGGACAAAGAAAGCTGCGGAAATTAAAATATGAGCAATGCAAATACCCATAGAAACACACACACCACACACACCACACACACACACACACACACACACACACACACACACACACACACACACACACACACACACACACACTCAACGAAATACTGGGACTCTCTCTAAATTAAGAAATAAAAATCAAATCCACGGCTGAATTGTAATAATGATAATCAATAAGTGAAGGTGATGAAATATTATTATAACCCTTGCGCGTTTCTTTCCAAACATGCTGCCCTCTGCTTTTTCTGTATTTGCGCACGCACAAAATATGCACGCCTGCACGCACACATGCACGCACCAAGCTTTCAGTGATTGATTGATTGATTGTTTCATCCATTTCTTCATTGAATCATTCATTCATTCATTCATTCACACACACACACACACATACACACACCATACACACACACTCGCGCGCGCACAAACACATCCACACACACACACACACGCGCGTTTCTACAAACCATTACACATTCACCCCCTACCATACAAGACGACAAACAGACACACACACACATATTTACAACACACAAACAAACAACCACACACACACACAACACAGCACAAATAACATACAAAACACACACATACAAACACAACACACACACATACCACCTTTCCCCACATCCCACTCCAAACCCCCTGCCCCCAGCCCCCCCCCCCCCCCTAACAACCCCCCCCACCCACCACCACCCACCCACCCTTTCCCTCCCCACCCCCTACACACACACACCCTCCACACACACACACACACACAACACAACACAACACACACACAGACACACACACACAGACACACACACACATACACACACACACCACGCACGCACACACACACACACACACACACACACACACACACACACACACACACATACACACACACACACTGTAGAGGGAGGAAAATGAAAACTCTAGGTTCACTGTCCTATTGTGCTGAAGTTCATTTCCTGGAAAATTTATTTGGCTTTCCGGAGCTGGGAAAGGGCTGTCATTAGCAGCAACATAACCACAAAGAAGGACGAAGGGGTGGGTGGGGAGAGGAGTGGGAGAGGGAGGGGGGGTAGGGAAAGGGAGGTGAAAAAAAAGGGATGGAGTAAGGGGGGGGGGTAGGGAGGAGTAATGGAAGAAAAGCCTGATGAGGGGAGGGGGCATGGTGGCATGAGGGGAGGAGGAAGGGGGTGGGGGTGGGGTTGGGTGGGGGGTGGGGTGGGGGTGGGTGAAGAGGGGAGGATCACTGGTGGTGAGCTTGGCTTCCCCGGAGAGGATCGAACACAATCTCCGCTCCCTCCCTCCAATCTTGTGGCGATACAAAACCCACACAATGAGAGTGCAAGAGAGAGAGGAGCGAAAAGAGAGAGAGAGAGAGAGAGAGAGAGAGAGAGAGAGAGAGAGAGAGGAGAGCGAGGGGCGAGAGAGAGAGAGAGAGAGAGAGGAGAAGGGCAGGGAAGGGAGCAGTGACACAGAAAGAGAGGGAGGGAGGGAAAGGGAGGGAGGGAGGGAGGGATTGGGGGAGGAAAAGGGGTAGAGAGATAGAGGGAGAGAAAGAGAGAGAGAGAGAGAGAGAGAGAGAGAGAGAGAGGGGGGGGAGCAGGGAAGGGAGCAGTGGCACAGAAAGAGAGGGTGGGGGGGAAGGGAGGGAGAGGGAGGGAGGGAGGAGGGGGAAGGGAAGGGGTAGAGAGAGAGGGAGAGAAAGAGAGAGAGAGAGAGAGAGGGGGGGAGGCAGGGAAGGAGCAGTGGCACGAAAGAGGAGGGTGGGATGGGGAAGGGAGGGAGAGGGAGGGAGGGAGAGGGGGAAGGGAAGGGAGAGAGAGAGAGGGAGAGAAAGAGAGGGGAGAGAGAGAGAGAGAGGCAGGGAAGGGAGCTGTGACACAGAAGAGAGGAAGGGAGGGGGAGAGAGGGAGGGAGAGGGAGGGAGGGAGGGAGAGGGGGAAGGAGGGGGAGAGAGAGAAGGAGAGAAAGAGAGAGAGAGAGAGAGAGAGAGGAGAGGAAGAGAGAGAGGAGGGGAGTGAAAAGATGCGGGGAAAGGGAGAGTGACACAGAAGAGAGGGAGGGAGGAGGGGAGGAAAAGGGTAGAGAGAGAGAGATGGGGGAGAGAGGGGAGAGAGAGAGGGGGAAGAGAAAGTGCGAGAGGAAGAGAGAGGGGGAGGGAAGGAAGGAGAGAGGAGGGAGAGAGAAAGGATGAGAGAGAGGGGAGAGAGAGAGGAGAGGGAGAGAGAGAGGGGGATGGGAGGAAGAGAGAGAGAGAGAGAAGGGGAGAGAGAGAATGAGAGAGAGAGAGAGAGAGAGAGAGAGAGAGAGAGAGAGAGAGAGAGAGAGAGAAAGAAAAGGGGGGGGGAGGAGAAAGAGAAAGGAGGAGAGGAGCAAGAGAGGTAGAGAGAAGATGGAGAGAGGTGATGAAGATAGAGGAGAGAGAGAGGGGAGAGAGAGGGGGGAAAGGACACAGAGAATGGGGGAGAGAGAAAGAGAACTAGAGAGGGGAGAGAGAGAGGGGGTAGAGAGAGAGAGAGTGAGAGGGAGAGAGAGGGGGGGTGGAAGGAAGCAGAGAGGGGGAAGAGAGAGAGGGGGAGGGAGAACAGGGAAAGAGACAGAGACAGAGAGACAGAGAGACAGACAATGACAATGACTTCTTCTTCATGTGCCAGGTCTGTTGCAGACATCGGCGATCATGGCCTTCCATGGAATGACAATGACAAATTCTTTTATTTTGAGGATGATGAATAAGCACTCATGTGCTTTTTTTTTTACATCCAGTCCCCACCCGTAGGGATACATCTTAATAATAAACCCAATACTCATACTCTCACACAGTAGAAACAAGGAGACAACTTTTTTTTTTTTTAAAGAGAGAGATAGAGAGAGACAGAGATAGAGCTACAGAGACACAGATAGAGACAGAAACAGAGAGAGAGAGAGAAAGAAGCAGGCTGAGAGACAGAGAGATAGAGAGCGAAAGACAGCGAGAGAGAGAGCGAATGCGAATGCGAGAGACAGAGAGAGAGAGAGAGACAGCGAGAGAGACAGAGATGCAGAGAGACAGCGAGAGAGACAGAGATGCAGAGAGACAGAGACATAGAGAGTAATGAAAACAGGAAAGGGGAAGGGGCGACGAGGTGCAGTGTTTAGGGGGAACAATGAAGCAGGGGTGATTAACTCTGCTTTACAGCCCAGTTCACCACAAAGGCCACATTAGGCCGCTCATAACAAGGGCTGTGTCACCAAAACACACACAGGCGCACACACACATACCCACACACACGTGCGCGCGCGCCCACGTACGCACGCAGAAACATGTTTGCGCGGGCTGCTCCAGCGCGCGTGTTCGCCCCCAACGCACAGCCCACAAGACAAAAGAAGTCCACCACAAGAGAGAAGAGAGAGAGAGAGAGAGAGAGAGAGAGAGAGAGAGAGAGAGAGAGAGAGAGAGGCTGCCATATATGTTTATTGCTTTATCATCATCATCAATGCCTTTGTGCCTTATTGGCACGTAGGGCAGCAACAAATGTTCTCCACTCCTGTCTGTCCTGGGCCAGCTTCCGGATGGTTCCCCAGGTATGTTGGAAGGTCTTCAGCTCTGTTTCGACAGTCCACGATCGACGCCAAGTATTCTTGGGTCGTCCTCGTTTGCGTTTTCCCTCTGGTGTCCAGTGGAGGGCTGTTCGGGCGAAGTTTCCCTGTTCCCGACGGCAGATATGCCCTATCCATCCCCATCGCCTATGCATGATGATGTTGTCCATGCTTTCTTAGTTGCAACGGGCAAAAAGTTCTTGGTTGGAGATGGTCTCAGGCCAGAAGATGCGCAAGATTCTTCTGAGATTCTTCGTGTGGAATGTGGATAGTTTGTCGAGGTCACTCTCAGTCATCCTCCAGCACTCCGAGCCGTACGAAAGGGTGGAAAGTACACAGCTCTGGTATTGTCTTAGTTTGGTTCTGGTGCTGTACTGGGACGATTATTGCTTTAGTTCTTGTTTTATTTCACTTTATGTATGATGCTGCTGCTGCTGCTGCTGCTGCTGCTGCTGCTGCTGCTGCTGATGATGATGATGATGATGATTGTGATGATGATGACGATGGTGGTGGTGGTGGTGATGATGACGATGGTGGTGGTGGTGATGATGATGATGGTGATGATGATGATGATGATGACGACGACGATAAAGATGATGACGACGACAATGACGATGACGAGGACGATGATGACGATGACGACGATGATGATGACGATGATAATACAGAGATACAGCAAGGAACAGCCCAGGACAGCAACAGCGACAGTGGCAGAGAGATTGACCTAATACAGGAAGGCAGCGAAAACTGTTTGGAATTTGAAATCGCTGTGCATGCAGCTGTGTTCGGGTAAAGGAAAAAGAGAAAAAAAGAAGAAAGAACTGGTTATGTGTTGGGTCTGTTTTTTATCTAGCTTCATTTGTTGTCATGCTGTTCTAATCATACACACGTGGGCATCAGCGAGTGGTCGTATGGTGGTGGTGGTGGTGGCAAGCGTGTGCGCGCCTGTGTGTGTGTGTTAAGAGTGTGTGTGTGTGTGTGTGTGTGTGTGTGTGTGTGTGTGTGTGAGTGTGTGCGTGATTGCGTGAAGGCGCCATACAAGATAAATAGCTAGATATATAGCTTGGTAGATAGATACATACATACATGGATATATATATATATAAAGATATATATATATATATAAAGATATATATATATATATATATATATAGATATAGATATATATATAGCCTGTTAGATAGATATAGAAAGATAGACTACTGATAGATCCATTCATCCAACCATCTATCCACCCATCCATATACATACATACAAACATACATACATACATACATACATACATACATACATACATACATACATACAAACATGCATACATAGTTAGATACTTACATATATACATACATAGACAGATATATGCATAGATACCTAGAGAGATAGGCAGTCATACAGATAGGTGGACAGACAGATACAGAGAAAAAGGCAGCGATAGTGCTACTATTAAAATTGCTCTCTCTCTCTCTCTCTCTCTCTCTCTCTCTCTCTCTCTCTCTCTCTCTCTCTCTCTCTCTCTCTCTCTCTCTCTCTCTCTCTCTCTCTCTCTGTGTTATGTTTTCAAACATGGATTTGTTTTACAAATTATGTTTTTGAAATTGTTCTTTTTTTCAGTCATCTCTAATTCTGAAGAAAAGCCCTTTTGACAGTCAGCCTTTGCATCATGATAACTTATTACATTGTCCATATTCGTTTTCTTGCCGTTGTTAGAAATGTGATGATACTAATGATGCTGATAATGAGAGGATATTGACTACCAGGAAGTTAGAAGAAAGCATCCCCCCCCCTCTCCCAAAATAGAAAAAAAAGAGAAAAAAACTAAGAAAGAAAGCAAAAAGGTAGAGATAACGATCAAGAAAATAATAAAGGAAAAAGGTGAGTCAAGTAGCGTCATAAAAAACTGTAATTATCTGATAAAGGGTGATTACTGGAGAAGGTAAAGAAGGAAAGAAAGAAAGAAAGAAATGAAGAAAGAAGGAAAGAAAAGAAAGAAAGAAAAGAAAGACAGGAAGAAAAAAGAAAGGAAGAAAGGACGGAAGAAGGAAAGAATGAAAGAAAGACAGAAAAAGGAAGGAAGAAAGAAAGAAGAAAGAAAAAAAAGGAAAGAAAGAAAGGACGAAAAAAAGAAAGAAAAAAGAAAGGAAGAGAGAAAGGAAGAAATAAAGAAATGAAGAAAGAAAAAACGAAAGAAAAAAAGAAAGAAAGCGGGTAAGAAAGAAAGAAAGACAGAAAGTAAAGAACTAAAAAGAACAGAAAGAAAGAAAGAAAGAAAAAAAGAAGGACAGAAAGAAAGGTAGTCAGAGAGAGAGAGAGACAGACAGACACACAGACAGACACACAGACAGACATACAGACAGACAGACAGACAGACAGACAGACAGGTAGATATATGAAAAAGCGAAAGACAAAAAAACAGACAGAGAAATATATTTTAACTACCACACACACAACATTCACCACCATCCATATAACCTACCAAGACCACCCCCACCACAACCACAATCACCACCACCACAACCACCACCAACACCAACACCACAACCACCACCACCACAACCACCACCACCACCACACCACCACCAGCACTACAACAGCAGCAGCAACAAAAACAGTATCAAAGCTGAACAGGAACAACAACAACAAAATGTGAGAGAAGAAGAAGAAGGAAGTTTACAAACTAAATGCAAACAAGAGCAGGTGACGAAATGCCAACTAGACAACACCTGCGTCATTATGATGATGACCGTCAGCAGAATAGGTTTAGCCCGAAAAACCCCCAACATCGATCCAAAAATAATGATGACAATGAGATTGAACATGACATAGAAAAGGTGGGTCTCGTGTGTGTGTGTGTGTGTGTGTGTGTGTGTGTGTGTGTGTGTGTGTGTGTGTGTGTGTGTGTGTGTGTGTGTGTGTTGGAGTGTGTGTGCGTGCGTGTGCGTGCGCGTGTGTGTGTGTGTGTGTGTGTGTGAGAATGTGTGCGTGTGTGTGTGTGTGTGTATGTATGTGTGTACGTGCGCATCGTGCGTCTGTGTGTGTGCGCGCGCGCGTGTGTGTGTATAATAATAATGATAATAATGTATGGAATTTATATAGCGCTGAATCTTGTAAAGTAAACAAATCCAAGCGCTTGCATTCAAATCATTCTCACGTATGTGTGTGTGTGCGTGTGCTAGTTTGTCGATTTTACAGATCTTTATTGCTAGTCCAAGCTATGTAGGCCATCGTGTGCCGGTGGGAACGGATGACAAAATTTACAAAACTGCATATGCACGGGGGCTGGATGTAAATTAAAAAAAAAGAACATGAGTGCTTATTCCATTACCCTTGAAACAAAAGAATGAAATTCAAAAAATGGATAAAGATTTTTTTTAAAAGATGTTCTACACTTCTTCTTCTTCTCCGTCGTTGTCGAATGCTCAGACAGCAATTGTTGTTATATGTCATATGAGTGAAAATGCGTCGCGGTGCCGTCAAGCGCCTGACAAGTCAGACCCAGCACATCCGACTTAACGATTGACTTGCATTCGTGGCCTGGCCATTATTCCACGAATCTACCCCTCTGTCCTACACCTTCACTTTTGCACACGCGCTCATACAGACAGTGATTAATGCAAAATTAATATATATTCCTTCTGAGTTTCCCATTCATGCAGGAGAGAGAGAGAGAGAAGAGAGAGAGAGAGAGAGGAGAGAGAGGAGAGAGAGGAGAGAGAGAGAGAGAGAGAGAGAGAGAGAGAGAGAGAGAGAACTCCAACTCGAATGTTTTATTGAGGGTAATTGGATAAGCCAGAGGCTTCCTCACACCCAGGCCCCCACAAAACAAAACCAAAAAAACCAACAATAACAACAACAACAACAAAAAACAAATGAAAAAGCATCAATTATAAAGATATTCATAAATCAGAGATCAAACCAGGAAAGCTAACACTGAATAACAGGACTGGCTGATTTTGTGTGTGTGTGTGTGTGTGTGTGTGTGTGTGTGTGTGTGTGTGTTTGGGTGTGGGGGGAGGAGGGGGTGGGTTTTGGGTGTGGGCGTGTCTGTATGAGAGAGAGACAGAGAGACAGAGAGACAAAGAGAGAGTGTGGGGGGGGGGGGAGAGAAAGAGACAGAGAAAGGGACATAGAAGAGAAGAATTGAGTATGGCTTTTTGAGAGAGAGAGAGAGAGAGAGAGAGAGAGAGACAGACAGACATACAGACATACAGACAGACACAGACAGTCAGAAACATACAGACGGACAGACAGAGAAAGCTAGAGAGACAGAGACAAAGAGACAGAGAGACTCAAAAGAACATACAAACAACCAAAGGCAGAGAGAAGCAGCGGCAGGTTTAATTGATTTTTAAAAAATAAATAAATCTCTGTTTATTGCCAAAACATGCACCTGGTAGAAATTACACTTTTGCATGCACAATTCCATCGCAATAGAAAAGGGATTTGTTAGCGGGTAAAAAAAAAAAAAGAAGAAAAGAAGTTGTGGAGTTTTACTAATGCAAATTTGAATGACACATAAAAGCAAATAGTTTATTGAGTTTCTGTGTTACAATATCACAAAAACAAACAACATTTCTGAAAGTCTTTGTGGATTCAATAGAGAAACATCAAAGTGGGTTCATATTACAAAGGAACTCTAAGCAAGCTGATCCCAGCGCTTTAAATACATATTTTTAATTGGAATTTTGTTGTATCATCTTTTGTCCGTGCATGTCATTTCACAATGTTTTCTGTGTATGCGCAAGCGTGCGCGTTTGAGTGCGTGGGTTCGTACGTGCGAACGCACGTGCGTTCGTGTGTGTGTGTGTGTGTGTTTATTTTTTTATATCGAGATAATGGAATAAGCACTTAAGTGCTTTTCTTTCATCCAGTGTGTATGCGGTTTTGTAAATTCTGTCATCTGTTCCCACCGGCACACAATGGCCTACTCTTACGAACAGCGTGTGTGTGTGTGTGTGTGTGTGTGTGTGTGTGTGTGTGTGTGTGTGTGTGTGTGTGTGTGTTGTGTGTGTGTGTGTGTGTGTGTGTGTGTGTGAAATGCCTTTATCAATATCCCTCTCTGTATGTTTCTCTTTGTCTGTCTGATATTTGTGTTTGTCTCTCTGTACCTCTGTCTTTATTTCTCTTTCTCTGTCTGTCTCTACCTCTCTCTCTCTGCCTGTTTCCCTCTCTCTCTCTCTCTCTCTCTCTCTCTTCTCTCTCTCTCTCTCTCTCTCTCTCTCTCTCTCTCTCTCTCTCTCTCTCTGTGTCTCTGCCTCTCTGTCTCTCACTCACTCACTCACTCTCTCTATCTCTCTTTCTCACTCTCTCTCTCTTTCTCTCCGTCTCTCTCTATCTCTCAAAACAGAATCAGGGAAGAAATGAAATCAGCAGGTCTAATACTGCCTTGCTTAACTGTTCATTTCTTGACAACTTTATTTCCCTTTGCGCAACGACGACACTTTATTATACTCTGTGCAGCTGACACGGTCACTTTATTGCACTTTGTTTCAGCCAAAGACCGTGTTTCTCTTTGTGCAGCTATAATATAGCTTAAAGGTGAAAATGGATTTTTCTTTGTGCAGCAACTTGTTTGTGTTTGGTGTATTTCATCTTGCGCAACTCTGACACTGTCTTAATTGTTCGATGGGAGACTGAGAAACTGTATTTGCCTGTGTGCAGCTATGGCATATTATAATTTTTTCATTCTGTGCAGCTATGGCATACTGTGTTTAATTTTTGTGCAGTTATGGCACGTTGTATTTCAGTTTGTGCAGTTGTGTCATGTTGTATTTCAGTTTATCCGGTTATGACAAAAAATTTGGTTTGTCCAGCTATGGTACAATTTTTTTTTTACCTTTCACTTTGTGCAGTTCGGGAACATTATATTTCAGTTTATGCATGTATGGCACACATTTCAGTTTGTTCAGCTATAACACATTTTGTTCACATTTTTGTGTTGTGCGGATATGGCACACTATATCCAAGATTGTGCAGCATTTCATTTTGTGCAGCTGTGGCATATGTATTTCATTTTATGCAGCTATGGCACACTATATTTCATTTTGTGCGTTTGTGGCACACTCTAATGCACTTTGTGCAGCTGTGATACATTATATTGCACTTAGTGCAGCTGTGATACATTATATTTCACTTAGTGCAGATATGGCACACTGTATTGCACTTCGTGCAGCTGTGGCACACTATAATGTGCTTTGTGCAGCCATGACACACTATAGTGTGCTTTGTGCAGCCATGGCAATCTATAATGAACTTGATGCAGCCATGGCACACCATAATGTACTTTGTGCAGCCATAGCACACTATAATGTATTTTATGCAGCCATGGCACACTATAATGTATTTTGTGCAGCCATGGCACACCATAATGTACTTTGTACAGCCATGGCACACCATAATGTATTTTGTGCAGCCATAGCACACTATAATGTATTTTGTGCAGCCATGGCACACCATAATGTACTCTGTGCAGCTATGGCACACTATAATGTATTTTGTGCAGCCATGGCACACCATAATGTACTTTGTGGAGCTATGGCACACTAAAATGTATTTTTTGCAGCCATGGCACACCATAATGTATTTTGTGCAGCCATAGCACACTATAATGTATTTTGTGCAGCCATGGCACACTATAATGTATTTTGTGCAGCCATGGCACACCATAATGTACTCTGTGCAGCTATGGCACACTATAATGTATTTTGTGCAGCCATAGCACACTATAATGTATTTTGTGCAGCCATGGCACACCATAATGTATTTTGTGCAGCCATAGCACACTATAATGTATTTTGTGCAGCCATGGCACACTATAATGTATTTTGTGCATCCATGGCACACCATAATGTACTCTGTGCAGCTATGGCACACTATAATGTATTTTGTGCAGCCATGGTACACTATAATGTATTTTGTGCAGCCATGGCACACCATAATGTACTTTGTGGAGCTATGGCACACTATAATGTATTTTGTGCAGCCATGGCACACTATAATATACTTTGTGCAGCCATGGCACACCATAATGTACTTTGTGCAGCTATGGCACACTATAATGTACTTTTTGCAGCCATGGCACACTATAATATACTTTGTGCAGCTATGACACACTACAATGTACTTTGTGCAGCCATGGCACACTATATTGTACTTTGTGCAGTCATGGCACACCATAATGTACTTTGTGCAGCTATGGCACACTAGAATGTACTTTGTGCAGCCATGGCACACTAGAATGTACTTTGTGCAGCCATGGCACACTATAGTGTACTTTGTGCAGCCATGGGCTACTATAATGTACTTTGAAACACTATATTGCACATTGTGCAGCTGTGGCACATTGTTTATTTGGGTTATGTATCTAAGAAGCTTTGTTTAGTTTTGTGCAGCTTAGACACTTCCTATCATTCTGTGCAGCTAAGAAAAGAAAGGTCTGCCATCAGCAGAAGCCATCACCACGAAAACCAGAAAAAAAAGGAAGAGAAGGAAGAAAGTGTGGATTATGATCACGTGTCAGGTCTCTACTTTAAGGAGAAACCCAACACATTTTCAGTTCCTGTTTTAATCTTGCCATAAACGAAACCACACAATTAGGGGAAAACATATATATATATATAAAATATATATATATATATATATATATATATATATATATATATATATATATAGAGAGAGAGAGAGAGAGAGAGTGAGAGAAGAGAGAGGAGAGATGAGGAGAGAGAGTGAGGAGAGAGAGAGAGAGGAGAGAGAGAGCGAC
>CM054144.1:35672683-35677683 GCA_028751875.1 Rapana venosa
GGAGGGAGAGAGAAAGAGAGAGAGATGGAGAGGGGGGTGACAGGGAGGGAGAGAGAGAGCGATGGAGAGAGAGAGAGAGATGGAGAGAGAGATGGAGAGAGAGAGGAGGGAGACAGGGAGGGAGAGAGAAAGAGAGGGAGATGGAGAGGGGGGTGACAGGGAGGGAGAGAGAGAGCGATGGAGAGAGAGAGAGAGATGGAGAGAGAGATGGGGAGAGAGGAGGAAGGAGGGAGAGAGAGGAGGGAGAGATGGAGAAGGGGGAGAAGGAGGGGGAGAGAGGAGAGAGGGAGATAGAGAGAGATGGAGAGGAGAGTGGGGGGGGACAGGGAGGGAGAGAGAGAGAGAAGAGGAAGAGAGAGATGGAGAGAGAAGAGATGGAGAGAGAGAGAGAGAGAGGAGAGAGATGGAGAGAGAGGAGGAGAGGAGAGAGAGAGTGGGGGAGAAAGGATTAGAGTGACAGACAGGCACACAAACACGCACATATACACACACAAATATACGTACACCTACACACACACAAATACACCTACTCACACTCTCACACCACACACACACACGCCCACGCACGCACGCACACACACACACACACACACACACGCACGAACACACACACGCCCACGCACGCGCACACACACGCCCACGCGCACACATACACACACATACACACACACACATACACCACACACACACACACACACACACACACACACTTTCGGGAGAATGTCATTAGCTGACCAACCTCCAATTTCATACGTTAAAGGCGACCCTTTTCTTCGGCTAATTTCCTGTGTGTCTCTGTTGTGTACCTGACACTACCACAGAGATTTGGCTTACCTGAATACATACAACATCCTATTCAACAGAAAATTGACAAAACTGCATACACACGGGGACTGGATCTAAAAAAAAAGGCACACACGTGCTTATTCCATTATCCTCGATATAAAATAATTTTTTTTAAAGCTCTCTTTCTCTCTTTCTCTCTGTCTTTTTCTCTCTCTCTCTCTCTCTTCTCTCTCTCTCTCTCTCTCTCTCTCTCTCTCTCTCCTCTCTCTCTCTCTCTCTCTCTCTCTTCTCTCTCTCTCTCCTTCTCTCTCTCTCTTCTCCTCCCTCTCTCTGTCTCTCTGTCTCTCTGCCTCTCAAATACACACAGTCTCTCTCTCTCTCACTCCCCCCCCCCCCCCCACACACACACACAGCATACCCCATCACACACTCACACAAACACACAGAAATACACACACAAACTCACATACACACACTCTGTCTCTCTATCTCTCTATTTATCTATCTATCGAGTTATCTATCGGGTTATCTATCTATCTATCTATCTATCTATCTATCTATCTATCGAGCTGTATAATTATATATCGAGATATCTATCTATCGAGCTCTATAATTATATCTATATATCTATCGAGCTTAATCTATCAATATATCGAGCTATCTATCGAGCTATATATCTATCGAGTTATCTATCTATTGAGTTATCTATATTTATTGAGCTCCCTATCTATATTTTTCTCTCTCGCTTGCTCTCTAGCTATGTATCTAGCTAGCTGGCTGTCTGTCTGTCTGTGTGTATGTCTGTCTGCATGTCTATCTATCTCTTCCTGCTTCCCCCACTCACACACCCCCGAAAACAATTTATCTTGACAAAATTTGATTTGTCCCTACATGTGCTTGAAAAACGTGCACAAGTCTGCCAGGTATTGATTTTGACAATGCCTCCAAAATGTTCCATCATCACCACAATAATATTCTGTGAGACTTGTTCTATAACTTTATGTCTATTCTATATCATTAAGCTTCTTTCTTCTCATTTCTTTATTTTTTTCTTTCTTCAAATCATGCGTTAACCACTTTCTATGTAGTTGATACATTTTTATTTTTATTTCCCCCGATGTGAGCCTATGACTCAATACTATGATTGTGGCTATTTCTCAAACCCATCTTCTGTCTCTGCTTCCCATCCCATCCCCTTCAAAACAAAACAAAAACCCAAAAAAGAAGAAAAGAAGAAGAAGAAGAAAATAACATCAAGGAGACAGAGTGGTGGAAGGAAGAAAGGGGTTGAGTGCATGGTAGGGGTGAGGTGTGTGTGTGTGTGGGGGGGGGGAGGGATGGGATTGGGGTAGAGGAGGGGGTGGTGAGGTTGGGGGGGGGGGGGGGGGCAAGGGAGTGAGGTTACACAATTTTGTGAGATGGTTTTTGCAAGCTACAAAGCCGGTTCGTTGTGTGGTTGTAGCGCTTCCAACTGTGTGTAAGCTTGTCCATTCCATTTTTTTTTTTTTTTTTAGTTGTTCTTCTGACCCTTGCGTGTTTCGCGTAGTCACTCCGTGAAAGTGTTTTAGCTGAAAAGATGTTTGCGTGTGTGGGTTGATTTATTGTGTGTGTGTGTGTGTGTGTGTGTGTGTGTGTGTGTGTGTGTGTGTGTGTATGTGTATGTGTGTGTGTGTGTGTCTAAATTGGATTTTTCCTTCACCGAATTCTCTGTCTCTCTGACTCTCTGTTTCTGTCTGTCTGTCTGACTGTCTGTCTGTCTTCTCTCTCTCTGTCTCACTCTCTCTCCCTTCTCTCTCTCCTCTCCCTCTCTCACTCTCCCTCTCTCTCTCTCTCTCTCTCTCTCTCTCTCCCCTCTCTCTTCTCTCTCTCTCCCATTCTCTCTCTCTCTCTCTCTCTCTCTCTCTCTCTCTCTCGCTCTTCTCTCTCTCCTTTGTTCTGGCAGCTCACAATAACTTGCCCCGTACTGCTACCTCGCTTCAAAAACAGTAAACTTAAAACAATAATAAATAGTATTGTTTCTTTAGAAAAGAAAAAAAATGATAATACCTAAGTGCAAGAAAGAGATGGTTTTATGATACAGCAATATTGTCTGTAGTTAATACATACAAGTGTTTAGAAATAGTCTCTACCGCTCAGCTATATTTTGTTTGTTTTGTTTTGTTCTGCATGTAAAGATCTTGCCAGTAGGGCACAAGCCTTACTGCTATGTAATATGAAGAGATCATATATACTGAAGATATGTCTATAAACTCATATCTTAAGTCTGTTTGTATTCATAAGTCCAGTCTATCGTACTGTATGGCCCTAACCGTGGGGATCTTTTTCTTTTCCAAACGCTCTGACAGCAACTACTGCTGTCTGTCATATAAGCGAAAATGCATCGCGCTGCCGTTAAGCGCCTGACAATTCAGGCCCGGCGCATTCTACTCCAGCATGGGAGAGAACTGCTATCTTTTAAGTGTTTGTGGAAACGAAAAAAAAAATGACGGAAGGAGAATGGGACCAAGACGGCAGAAGAAAGACAAGAAGGAGGAGACAGGAAGAACAAGAATAAGGAGAAACAAAGAGAGGGACAGAAGAGAGGAACTTCCTCGCACGGAATTTCCATAATATGGTGATGCTATTTATATTGACAAACTCGCCGACATCTTCACAGGGGGGGGGGGGAGGGGAGGGGGAGAGGGGGGGAAACTGTGGGGATAGAATGCCCTGAAAAAAAGTGTTTGGCTTTAGTCAGGCGCACACGTAATGATCTGGTGTGCGGTAAAACTGATAGATCCCCTTCACATAGAAACTCTGCTGTTTAGTGCTTACGCTACAAGATTAACATTTGCAGATAGAAGAAAGCGGAATTCTTTTTTTTTTCATAAATGTCATAATGCTGTTTGAGATTGACGTCAGTGGTAAAATAAAAACTGGGTAACGGATGCAAGCATCTGTTTATGTAAATGTGACGTTTATTATGCATTCTTAAATCAAGAAGTCGAAGATACAGATGCATTTAAAAAAAAAACACCCCAAAAACCAATTCGTCGACACTTAGTCGATTGTAGATGGCAGAAATGGAAAAAAAATGTTATGTTCAGAAAAGCGAAAGGTTTAACCTTACCACACACACACACACACACACACACTCACACACACATAATATGTGAGAGAGAGAGAGAGAGAGAGAGAGGAGAGAGAGAGGAGAGAGAGAGAGGAGGAGAGAGAGAGAGGAGGAGAGAGGGAGAGAGAGAGAGAGAGAGAGATCTTGTTTTTGTTTATGCAGTCATCAGGAAATGAAACCCTAGTTTGACGTCAAGCCTAGAAGGCTATGTGGAATTTGCAGAGACGCGATTTAGGATGGGTGTGTCAGGTGTGTCAACCCATCACGACATAGATGCAGGGAGTGATCACACCGGGGTTCATCTATCCTTCGTATGGATAGGGGGAGGAAGATGATGATGATAATTATGTAAAGTTTGTTCTATTTTGTTGTTGTTACCATAAACGGCTTTAGACAAAGATGCATTCCAGCGAACTGTTATCGACAGCCAGACCAAATATCAGACACAATGTCATCAATAGCCCTGTATGTTTAAGTTAAGTGTGATTATGGCATCTACAAGGTATAGCGATGTTTGGGAGCTTGGTTTTCTTTTCTTTTTCTCTTTTGGTCCAAAAAAGCATTCACTTTTGGAGATATTGCAACGTCACAGATTACTGATTTTTTTTTTTAGAGACTGTCAACTATAGTTGATGTATTGATTTTTCTCCGTTCATAACGTAATGTTGTCTTTCTGTTTTTTTTTCATTTACGAACATTTTCAAGAAAGGCAGAGACGAGAATATTATCAAATAATCGTATTGTAAATCTGTGCCTCTCTCTCTCTCTCTCTCTCTCTCTCTCTCTCTCTCTCTCTTCTCTCTCTCTCTCTCTCTCTCTCCTCTCTCTCTCTCTCTTCTCATCTCTCTCTCTCTTCTTCTGCACTCGTTGTGTCGCTGTCTGTCTGTCTGTCTGTCTGTCTGTCTGTCTCTCTGTCTGTCTCTCTCTCTCTCTCTCTCTTCTCTCTCTCTCTCCTCTCTCTCTCTCTCTCCTCTCTGAATGGGCAGATGATTGTGTGAGTGTAAGAGGGAGAGAAACAGACAGACAGACAGACAGAGAGGGAGAGAGAGAGAGAGTTTGTGCGTGTGTGTGTGTGTGTGTGTGTGTGTGTGTGTGTGTGTGTGTG
>CM054144.1:35682683-35687683 GCA_028751875.1 Rapana venosa
TTTTGTTTTAAAAAGCCATTGGGGGCTTTTTGTATCAGCCTTTTAAAAAATCTAAACTTAATAAATATTTTAGAAACACAAAAGAAACTTTACCATGTCCTTCATGGGAGATAAAAAACCTGTTTTGATTTTAGAAATTTTTAAGAAAAAAGAATGAAAAAAAAAAACACATAGTTCGATGTTTCGTCGCATATTTAAAAATAAGTATGCTGTGCTTTAAAAAATTTTTTACTGAGGATTGTTTTTGAAAAATCATGAACAGGCTCTGATTTGTCATACCCGCTTAAAATTGGAAATCATACTATCTTGGGAAACATCGTTCAATTTTACAGCTGGAAAATTATTGCAGTTCTTTTGGCTCTGAACTATATCTTGATTTTCCATTTTTTTCTCTTTTCATTTTGCTTTGTGTTGACCCCAAGTTGTATGAGCTATAAAATCCCCGAAATTTTAAGAAGGCTCCAGAATTATTTTTGAAATCAAATATGAATACACCTCCAAGTTTAAGAGGGATTCCCGGGTTTTTTTTTGGGTCCTTCTCACTTGAATTTTTTTTTAATAGGGGAAGAGCTGCAAAAAAAAGGGGGGAAGACATATATGGGAAACAAAAACTGGATGTTCCCTTATCCCTACAGGAAGGATCCGTATATTTGAACAAACTTTATGGGGGAAGTTTAAAGGATCGATCAATTCAAGGAACATAAATTTTAAAAATTGCTTTACCACTGCCCATATTTTTTTTTATATGGCTCCTTTTCAAATAGATTCGCGTTTTAAAAACCGTGAGAAGGGGGATCCTATATTTTTAAAAAATGAAGTTAAAAGCATTCCCCAAAAATTTTGTAAACAGTTAGATTTCTTGTGGGGATCTATTTTCCCAAAACTATCTCAATTTAATTGCCCTATTTTTAAAACCTTTTTTACCTACATTTTTGAACAGTCTCTGGAAAATGTCTTTGAAAAATTTTAAACTAGCCTTTGCCCTTGCCCGTTTTATTGCATAGTCCCATGATTATTTTTTGTGTTACAGTATTGTTATTTTTATGTTTCCACATTGTTGAGTTTTTATTTTTCTCCGTTTAAAAGTATTACATTACTTTTTTTGGTTGGTTGGGGGGTGGAGGGGGGGGGGGGGGTGTTTAGTTTGTGTGTGTGTTTTTTCCCAAAAAAAAAACAAACCCCCAAACATGTTATTTCTTAAAAAAAAACCTTTTCCCCCCTTTCCCAAACCTTCTTCTCCCCTTTTTTAACTTCCCCATACTTTCTATTTCCCCCCGTCAATACCTTAGAGTGAACAGACGTTAAATTGAAGACAACAACAACAACACTCATGCACACACGCACACAGATACACGTGCACACTCATACTCAAACACTCAAAACACATATACACACAATCACAACACACACACACCACCACACACACCACACACACACACACACACACACACACACACACACTCCACACAGACACAGACACAAACAGACATACGGACAGACACACACACATACACACACACACGCCAACACACACACGCACACACACACGCATACACACACACACACCACTCTCATACACACTCTCATACACACACGCACGCACGCACAAACGAACGCGTGCGCACGCGCGCGCAGGTAATTCTTGTTAGTGCATTTTGTTCACAGGGTAAAAAAAGAAGAAGGAAACTCTCTTCCTCCTCAGGACTAGATTAGCCATCTCCTTTGATCTGTTCCGACCCGTTAATCGATATCTTGTCTGTAAAACATCGTGTATAGCATTGTGTGTGTGTGTGTGTGTGTGATGTGTGTGTGTGTGTGTGTGTGTGTGTGTGTGCGCGTGTGTGTGTGTGTGTGTGTGTGTGTGTGTGTGTGTGATGTGTGTGTGTGTGTATGTGTGTGTGTGTTGTGTGTGTGTGTGTAGTGTGTGTGTGTAGTGTGTGGTGTAGTGGTGTGTGGTGTGTGTGTGGTGTGTAGTGTGTTGTGTGTGTGTAGGTGTGGGTGTGAATGTGTGCGTGTAGTGTGTGTGTGTAGTGTGTCTGTGTTGAGTGTGTGTATGCGTGTCTGTGTGTGTCTTTTGTGTGTTATGGCGTGTGTCTGTATATGTATTTGTCTGAGTGTCTGTGTGTCTTAGTGAGTATACATTACAGAGAGAGAGCGGTAAGGAGGGGAGAGAGGGGAGAGAGAAGAGACATAGAAAGAAAGGGATAAAGAGAGAGAGGGAGGGAGGGAGACAGACAGACAGACTGGCAGACAGACAGATAGGCAGACAGGTAGGCAAACACACAGATAGACACATAGACAGACAGCGACATAGAGAGAAATACAAATCCATGTTTATAGTCCACCTTATACTTTTTGTTCAAAATGCAGATTTGAAAAGAAAAAAAAGAAAAAAGAAATGGTTCGAAAACAAAACCCGGAAAACACGTTAAAATGACCTTGGATGTTTACAGCTTGTCCTCCTTATCACAGAGACGACTTCAATTTTACACATTTAGGATTCCGTTAACTCGGCTAATTGGCTGAATCGGTTTTAGATGAGTTTGAGGCAATTACGCACATTTTCCTTTGAAGAAACAAAACCTGTTTAAAAGTGTCAGAGGATGCCTCAAATTTCTTTCGAGTTTTGGCGTGAATGAATTTTTTGTTCAAACGGGATACATTTCACGTATATTGTCTTTAAATGTTTCTCTTTTGTAATTTCTATTTATTCACGTATCTATTTATTTATACCACTTTAAGTCACGAGATTTCTCTGCGTGAAATTCGGGCTGCTTTCCCCGGGGAGAGCGCGTCGACACAAGAGCAGTACCACTTTTTTGGGGGTGCTTTTTTCAGCAACTGTATTTGTTTCCCTATCAGAGTGGCTTTATAAAAAATAAAAAAAATCCTTGGGACAACTCTCTTGTTGCCGTGGGTTCTTTTACGTGCGCTGAATAATTGTGTGTAACACACGGGACCCCGGTTTATGGTCTCATCCGAAAGACTAGCGCCCAGACCACCACTTATGGTCTAATGGAAGGGGGGAAAGTTTCGGGTCCAAACGGGATTCGAACGACCCGGGCACACACACGTCCGACCCGGACGTTTTGCTTTCTAGACAGGCGCGTTACCTCCAGACCACCGACCCCCCCCCCCCCCCTCTCTCTCTCTCTAGCTGCTACCACGGCATTCATGTAGCGGAAGAAAATGCCAGAGATATGTCATAATTAGGAATCAGCACAGCATCACGACGCACTGTATCAAAGACTTGAAGTTCAGGGTGAGGGTTGGGGGTTGGGGTGAGGTTGTTGGGTTTGGGTTTTTTTTTTCAGGTCAAGGTGAATGAGTGTGTAGTGTGTGGTGTGTGTGTGGGTTTTGTGTGTGAGTGTGTGTATGTGTGTGTGTGTGTGTGTGTGTTTTGTGTGTGTGTGTGTGTGTGTGTGTGTGTGTGTGTGTATGTGTATGTGTGTGTGTGAGTGTTTGGTGTAGTGTCGTGTAGTTTAGTGAAGTGTAGTGTAGTGTACTTGAGTGTAGTGTAGTATAGTTTTGTGCGTATGTAGATGTGGGGTGTGTGTGTGTTGTGTGTGAGTATGTGTATGTGTGCATTGTGTGCGTGTGCGCGTCTGTGCGTGTGTGTGTGTGTGTGTGTGTGAGTGTGTGCATGCGCGCGCGAGTGCGAGCACGCATGCACTGAAGTTGACTACTGCAATATCCAAACATAGAATCAATCACTTAAAGAGGAATACCACTAGGAAAATGATGCAGGAAAACAAATGTAAAGTGTGCACTGAGTTGTCACAGGAAAAGACACAAGTGCAGAGAATCAATACTGCCTGTGTGAGGAGAAATGGAAAGAAACCAGCCGAAAGAGGAACAGAAAAGCATATTTTACACAAAATAACCCCCCAAAAGAAGGAATGCTTTTGGTTGTAGTTGTTGTGGATATGATTTTCCCCCTGGAGTTAACATCAGTGCTGACTCCACTCTCCCCAAAAGTCCTTCGGATGTATAAACTATAAACCGAGGCCCCGTGTGTGAAAGCATGCAGAACATTTTGTGCACACGTTAAGTCAAGTTCCGCTTTTCGAAAGAGTAGGCTATTGTGTGCCGGTAGGAACGGCTGACAAGGTTTACAAAATCGCAGACACTCGGGGACTGAGTGTAAAAAAGCACACGAATGCTTATTTGTTATTATTTATTATGTATACCACTTTTGCTCACAGCAGATTTCTCTGCGTGAAATTCGGGCTGCTCTCTCCGGGTAGAGCGCGTCGCCACAAGAGCAGCGCCACCCATTTTTTTCTGTTTCCTGTCTTCAACTGTATTTGTTGTCCTATCAGAGGGGCTTCTTTCTACATAATTTTGCCAGGGACAACTCTCTGGGTTCTTCTATTACATGTGCTAAATAATTATGTAACACACGGAACATCGGTTTATTGTCTCACCCGAAAAAAACCAAACTAGCACCCAGACCACCACTCATGGTCTAATGGAGGGGGATAAGTTTCGGGCCCCAAACGGCTTATTCTATTTTCCTCGATATAAAAGAATAAATAAATAAACGAATAAATAAATACATCAATAAATAGATAAATAAAACTAAAAATAATAAAACTCGTCAAATGTGGAAGGGAATGAATGTGAGACCACAATTATATATCCAACCTGGGTGAACAGCTTGCCTGTATATTTTTTCTTCTTTTTTTACCCAAGTGCGTTACCACGCACCTCTGTTAGACATGTACTATAATTGTGAAGTGTTCTCCTGAAATAAGGATTGAAGGTTATTGTGTGCCACCAGCTTGTCATCGCTGACGACAACCTCAACGAACCGTGTCTAGCCAAAACAACATCTTGATGCAGGCTTTCGCCTTTCTCTGATTAAAAAAACAACAACAGCAACCAACCAAACAAAAAACAAAAGGACCAACAACTCGTTTGATATGGGGGCGCACACAAGAGACTTATATACCCTAGGTTTATTGCAAAGGAATATAAAGATAGCATAATATGTCCAT
>CM054144.1:35690183-35707683 GCA_028751875.1 Rapana venosa
GAGAGAGGAGAGAGAGAGAGAGAGAGAGAGAGAGAGAGAGAGAGAGAGGGAGAGAGAGAGGAGAGGAGAGAGAGAGAGACGACAGACAGACAGACTAGAATGACTGACTGACTGACTGAAGAGAGGACAAACAGACAGACCGAAATAAAGACAACGACAGAGACAGATATAGAATGAACGAATGAATGAATGCATGAGTGAATGAATGGATGAATGAATGAATGAATAAATGAATGAATGACTGAATGCATGCATGAATAAATAAATGAACGAATGAATGAACGAAAGAACGAACGAACGAACGAACAAACGAATGAATGAATGAACGAATGAATGAATGAACGAACGAACGAAAGAACGAACGAATGAACGAACGAACAAATGAATGAATGAATGGATGAATGAGATATATACTAATATTGATTTTTAAGGCTTACCAATGTGAGAGAGACAGAAACAGATAGACAGAGAGAGAGAGAGAAACACACACACACATACACAGACAGAAACAGTCAGACAGACACGCACCCCCCTCCTCCTCCTCCCCCCCCCCCCCACACACACACACATAGAGGCAAAGGCACAGGGACACAAAGGCACACACAGAGAGAAAGAGAGAGAAGTGTCTGTTTTATTTTAACTGAACGCTATAAACACTGATACTCGAGACGCTATGTTCTTCCCTATTTAAAAGCAAAGAAGCAAACAAAAGTAAACGGAGAGCAATTAACAGAAAGAAATCTGCATAAAGGAGACTTGCTTCACGGTCATTAGAAGGTCAATGAACTGGAAAACAATAATTAAAAAAAACAATTATTGTCATTGCTTTTCCTCAGCACCGAGAAGTCAGAAAGTGAAGAAAAAGGGGGAAAAACCCAACAAAAGCAAAGAACAAAGAAAACCTCAACAAAAGCAAAGAACAAAGAAAACCTCAACAAAAGCAAAGAACAAAAAAACCTCAACAAAAGCAAAGAACAAAGAAAAACCTCAACAAAAGCAAAGAACAAAGAAAACCTCAACAAAAGCAAAGAACAAAGAAAACCTCAACAAAAGCAAAGAACAAAGAAAAACCTCAACAAAAGCAAAGAACAAAGAAAAACCTCAACAAAAGCAAAGAACAAAGAAAACCTCAACAAAAGCAAAGAACAAAGAAAACCTCAACAAAAGCAAAGAACAAAGAAAAACCTCACAAACAAAACAAGAACCTCAACAAAGCAAAGAACAAAGAAAACCTCAACAAAAGCAAAGAACAAAGAAAACCTCAACAAAATTTAAAAGGCCAGTAGATAAAGGTCAACGAGAAAGCACACTCATATATACAGAGATATAGCCAGGTGTACAAGTAATGACACACACACACTCGCAAAAAAGCAGACACAGGCAAAAGAAACACGCACGCACGCGCGCGCACATACACACACACACACACACACGAAAAACATATACACACTCACGCACGCACGCACGCACGCACGCACACAAGCACAAAGACACACACACAGACACACACACAGACACACACAAACACACACTAGACACACATACTCCACACACACACACTAACTCTTTTATGGGAAATCAGGTAGATATTATAACAAAGACAAAATTGATATTGCAAAACAAAAACACAAAAATACGCGTTCTACATTGTAAAACGTTTGTTACTTCAAAAGACTTGCTTTCCCAATAACAAACATATACGCTGTGTTTTATTACAGAGGCTAATAATTTTTTTTTTAAATGCACCCAGAGATACGTTGGCCATAGAGATTACTTCCAATAAAATGTGCGTAAAATCTTTGACTTTAGAGAATTCCAGGATAAAAAGGAACCGTACTACAGATATATTAACATTCACCCGCCAAGAAGTCATAATTCATGGATGATGATGATGATGATGATGATGATTATATGATATGATTATCACAACTACTACTACTACTACTACTACTACTACTACTACTACTACTACTACTACTACTACTACTACTACTACTACTATTACTACTACTACTGACACATCGTCGAACATACATACATACAACTACAAACAAACAAACATATATAAATACCAACTTCCCAGCCACCACCCTTTAGACACAAGCACACAGCGCAGCTCCCCACCTACCCCCCCCCCCCCCCCCCCCCACACACCACACACACACACATACATACATACTACATACACTACACACAACACACACATCACCATACCACCATACATACACATACATACGTACATACACTCCCCCCACACACACAACTCCACACACACACACACACACACACACACAACACACACACACACACACACACACACAAAACTATCACAGCTCACCCACCAAGCCACACATGCATACATACACATGCACACACCACGATATTAAATCCTCGAAAATGAATTACTTTAATGCACAGAAACAAAGTACACTGTGCTTTTTCACAATAAGCATAATCAGAATGACCTACAGCATTAGAATTGGACCAAATGATTGAGTTTAAAGACACCGTAAAGTTCTTGGGTGTTATTCTCAGTTCTAAGCTAACTTGGAATACACACATCGAGCACAATTTGACTAAAGCAAAGAAAGGCTTAAACTTTTTGAAGATGGTAAGTAAACAGTTCTGGGGCCAAGACACATTAAATCTGAAATATTTAGCTACATCTCTTATTCGTTCAAAATTATCGTATGGCCAAGAGGTCTTTTTCAATGCTCCTAAGTATTTACTTATACGGTTACAAAGTATAGACTGCAAAGCATACAGGCTTGCTCTTGGTGTGCCTTATCACGCCTCAGCCCTGGGAACATATAACGAAGTCGGCATTTTTCCTTTAGATGATTACCGTCAACTGGCATGCACTAAATATGTGCTTAGAAACAAAACGACAGAAAACTTTATTTCAGAAGAAATAGAAGTTAAATCAGAATTTATTTTTCCTAAAATAGCGAAATATATATCCTCTTTAATGCCCATAAGTACATATGCGTCTGATCTGGTGCAAAACTCTGAAGTCAATCAACACAGCATGGACACACGAGAAGCAATCATCATGAGAGATGAATAAAGCACACTTTGATATAGAGGTGTCTAACGTAAACAATAATGACAACCAGAATATAATGGTTTCTGATGTCCGATCCCACATCCATCATATATATTTTGACCATTTACAAATTTATACATACTGATCACGTCTAGATAATCAGGAAACAGGTACTGCTTTTCTTATACCAGCGTTAACAATTGAAAAATCATATTATGTTGGTAAACATCACTCGATATTTACAGCGAAACTTGTAGCAATACTAATGGGTCTTAGTTATATTCTTGATTTGCCATTGTGTATATTTCAAATCCTTCTTTGCGCTGATTCTAAATCGGTATTGTATGCTTTAAAATCCCCATGTTACAAGAAAACTTCCAAAATCATATCAGAGGTTAAGCATATCATACATCTCTTAACCTTAAAGGGCATAAGTGTGAATTTTTGTTGGGTGCCTTCGCTCACACACTGGGTTCTTTCCAAATGAGTGGGCGGATAGAGCTGCCAAAAAGGGTGCAAAACATGGACGGGTTTCAATAGAATTGCAACCACACACACACACACACACACACACACACACACACACTCCCCTCCCACACTCCCCCCTACACACACACACGCTCCCCTCCTACACTCCCCTCTACACACACATACACTACCCTCCACACTCTCCTCCCACACTCCCTCTACACACACATACACTACCCTCCCACACTCTCCTCCCACACTCCCCTCTACACACACATACACTACCCTCCCACACTCTCCTCCCACACTCCCCTCTACACACACATACACTACCCTCCCACACTCCCCTCCCACACTCCCTCACACACACATACACTACCCTCCCACACTCTCCTCCCCACACTCCCCTCTACACACACATACACTACCCTCCCACACTCTCCTCCCACACTCCCCTTTACACACACATACACCACCCTCCCACACTCTCCTCCCACACTCCCTCTACCACACACATACACTACCCTCCCACACTCTCCTCCCACACTCCCCTCTACACACACATACACTACCCTCCCACACTACTCCTCCCACACTCCCCTCTACACACACATACACTACCCTCCCACACTCTCCTCCCACACTCCCCTTTACACACACATACACTACCCTCCCACACTCTCCTCCCACACTCCCCTCTACACACACATACACTACCCTCCCACACTCCCCTCTACACACACATACACTACCCTCCCACCTCCTCCCACACTCCCTCTACACACACATACACTACCCTCCCACACTCTCCCCCACACACTCCGTCTACACACACATACACTACCCTCCCACACTCCCTTCTACACATACACTACCCCTCCACATCCCCTCTACACACATACACTACCCTCCCACACTCCCCTCTACACACACATACACTACCCTCCCACACTCCCCTCTACACACACATACACTACCCTCCCACACCTCCTCCCACACTCCCTCTACTACACAACATACACTACCCTCCCACACTCTCCTCCCACACTCCCTCTACACACACATACACTACCCTCCCACACTCTCCTCCCACACTCCCTCTACACACACATACACTACCCTCCCACACTCTCCTCCCACACTCCCTCTACACACACATACACTACCCTCCCACCTCTCCTCCCACACTCCCTCTACACACACATACACTACCCTCCCACACTCTCCTCCCACACTCCCCTCTACACACACATACACTACCCTCCCACACTCCCCTCTACACACACAACATACCCCCCCCAACCCCCTCTACACACACATACACCCCCTCCCACCCCCCCCTCTACACATACATACACTACCCTCCCACACTCCCCTTACACACACACACACCCACACACTCCCTCTAAAAACCCCTCCCCCCCACACCCCCTCTCATCACACACCACCCCCCCCCCCCACCCCACCCCCCCACTAACACACACCACGCACAGGGAAAAAGGGACTACCTGACTGGGTGGCAGGGGGGAATCCAGGGGGGCTGGCCCCATCCCCTCACTCTCCCCTCGGCCCGTCACTGGTGCTCCCGAGGTGTACTGCCCGCATCCCCCCCCCTCCGCCCCACCGTCCTTGTGCACACACACCACGCGCAAAACTCACACACAATACACAACCAAAAATACACGCACACGCCGCATGCACGCCGCACAACACACACAGTGCACACACACATATATACCCTGAACACCACGCACTTTTCAAGTGCGATACATACTTTTTCGGATGAATACACCACAGTCACACACAAACCACACAACAACTCGCGCGCGCAAAAACACACACACACACAAAAACAAAAACCCCAACACCCCACACCGCACGCGCAAAACCACACACCAATAGTTACAATTGCCCAAACAAAACACACACACACGAATTTACAGGAACAAAACCCCAGCAAATACAGGCCCAAAGCAAGAGTGCCTGCGTGCCACAAATCACAAACACACTTCAAGATGTACGCACACAAAACAACCCGCACAAAGTCAACACAGGGGCACATGCCCAAAAACCATATCCTCTCTCTCTCTCCCCTTCCCCCTCCCCCCTTCCTTTTCCCCCCTCCCCCCTATTCTCTTCTGTCTGTCCCTCTCCTCTCTCCTCTCCTCCTCTCCTCCCTCTCTCTCTCCTCTCTCTTCTTCTTTCCTCTCTCTTCCCTCTCCCCCCTCCCCTCTCCCCCCCCCCCTCCTCTCTCTCTCTCTCTCCCCTTTCTCTTGCCTCCCCTTCTCCTTTTCTCTCTCTCCCCTCCTCTCCCCCTCTCTCTTCCCGCCTTCCTTCCCCCCCCGCCCCCCCTTCTCTCGCTCTTATGGAAAGTCAGCTTCAGTACACATGATGCCCCGTGCCCTGACGTGCTCTCCTCATAGCACGGAACACAATCAAAACCCACTATCCCCGAACAGTGGGGGCAACAGCGGGTCCCTATAACACCCTACAGCCCCACACACCCTGCCAACAACGGGCCCCAAAGGGCCAAAAGGCCTCGCCCCCCCCTCTCTCCCCCGACCCCCCCCCCCCCCCCCCACCCCCCCCTCCCTTACTGTGTAGATCGAGTGATGGTCTAGACTGGCACTCGTCCGCTTGACCTTGCTGACCCAAATCCATCGAGTTGTCCGAGCCCACGTGCTCTGTTTTCTCTCCCTGCGCTCTGTCTTGGCCTGTTTGTCATTGGCTTTCTCTGGTTCCCCCTCCCCTCCACTCTGCTCGCTCTATTTCTGTATAATTTTGGTGAGTAGTGTATGTGTGTGTTTGTGTGTGTGTGCATGCATTCATGTGCGTATGTGTGTGTACGTTACATGTGAGCACGCGTGTCAGTATACGTGTGCCTGGGTGTGCAAGAAATTGAGCTTGGACCTACTCTCTGCTTAACCCAAATCTTGTAATCTGCCTGGTAGGCATGCACGACCATGAAGTAGTGTCAACGGCTTAGCAAACATTACTCAGTAGCTTCTTCAAGTAATTTACCCCATTATCTGGATGCTTGTTAAAGGGAAGGAAAACGTTATTATGTAACCCTTTCCCTGCAGATAACCCACTATAAGGTAACCAACCATCTACTAACCCTTCCCTCACCCCCTTCACCCACTAATGGGTTACAAAAGCGTACATACGCACACAGTGCGCATGTACCGAAAAACAACAACAGGTGTTCCTTCCCTTAACTGAGGAATAGTGTTCATCAAGAATAAAAGGTAAAAACAAAATATATATAAGCCGAAACTAATCCCTAGAAATGAAAATTTCATCAGAAGAGAAGCGCAATCAATACAATAAACCCTGTTTTCACTGTAACTTTACCTTTGCTGTGCTTGCTCTGCCTATTACTACAAGCGGGACAATCAGGCTACCAAATCAGGAGAAGAAAGTGATGCAAAGCAGACGCTTGCATACAGATGTCTTCATTCAAGCTGATATGCAGCAGCCATTGTTGTGCGTGACATCATGCATCCTGTTCGTGGCATACGACTCACGTGAAGCGACAGTCAGGCAGACGGTGTCTGTGACAATGTAAATGTGCCCCAGCTTAAATGACTGTCTGGGCTTGACTGACTTCCCTCCCGTTATTCTAATTTCCCAGGCCAGAATGTTCTGCCTTTCATTTTGCCTGTCTCTATCTCTGTTCATCTATCTCTGTCCACTTCTCTCTCTCTCTCTCTCTCCTCTCTCTCTCTCTCTCTCTCTCTCTCTCCTCATCTCTCTCTCTCTCTCCTCTCTCTCTCTCTCTCTTTCAGCAATAATAGTACTATCAGGCCTACTGTAGTTGTTACCGTTTAAAGGACATCAAATCAAAATAATTAGAATTCGATTCAGAATGAAGTAAACAATGAAAGGAAACGAGCAAAAAACAGCATCTAAATTTTGTACTATCTTTATATTGGTCATAATTATCTATCATCAAGTGCCCACTCACTATGTCTTTTCTCTTCCCTAACAATTCTGAAATAGCATGTTATTATCTTGCTTGTTTCGAACATTTGTGACACCAACTCTGAAAAAAGGACAGAAACGCGGGTAAAGTTTCAAGACGCAAATAGATACGAGTGAGTCAGGCACATGTCCTTACACCATCTCTTATTCTCTAATTTTGGTCGTGTCACTGTCATATTTTTTTCACAGAATCAATAAATGATATATATATACCCTTAATAATTCTAAAATGACATTTTTAGAGTACTGCTGCTTTTCTTGTCATATCCGTGTTGTCCTCAGATAAGAAAAAAAAAGATTTCAATGACAGGAAGAGGAAAAAAAACATGATTCTTGGGCAGGCATGAAGCAGTTCTTTATCAATATCTCTGTTAGCAATGAGATGACTATGGCTGTCAAAGTGACATAAACAACATACTTCCAGTGTATGAAATAAAATTATCAAAAACTATAAGTAAAATAACCACAGCAAAACATATTTTTCGCAAAACAGCGAACACACATACCACCTTTCATGAAAATGTAACCACCAAAGAGGTACAAAAGGCTCTCTCTCTCTGTCTTTCTGTCTCTATGTTTCTCCCTGTCTCTCTCTGTCTCTGTCTCTCACTGTCTGTCTCTGTCTTTCTGTCTCTCTATCTCTCTCTGTATCTCTGTCTCTGTCTCTCGGTGTCTGTCTCTGTCTTTCTGTCTCTCTGTCTGTCTCTGTCTCTCTGTCTCTATATATGTATGTGTATGTGTGTGTGTGTGTGTGTGTGTGCATGCGTGCATGTGTGTATGTGTGCATGCGTGCATGTGTGTGTGCCCACACAAATGCGCATGCATTTGTATACATGTACATGACTTTCTTTCGACTCTTTTTCATTATTGTGTAAAGAAAATGTTGGTCTTTTACCCCACCCCACCCCACCCCACCCCACCCCATCCCAAGCCATCCATGGCTAAAACTGAAAACAGAATCCTGGAATATAATATCATTTTTGTATCAAAGCTAACAATACATCCATCACATTGCGTGACAACAGCATCTTGTTCATTTTGCGTGAACTGCACATTAAAACTCACTCGGGACGGCCAATTCTCTCACTTGCTTTCCCCCACAGATGGCCCATGTGTAATGGTTAGTAAAAAAAATCAGAAACAATACAAAACACACAGTAAGAAAATGAAATTTTCTGAACTTATGTATAACATACTGGGTTAGTACATATATAAAAAATGAAGCTCTCACTTTAGTAAAACGCTGTCATGGAGACCTAATCTGATCCCTTCTTTTTTGCTTCCGACACATTTGCAAAAATGCTGGGCTTGTCGGCTACTCTCTACAACTGCAAACAAAGAGCTCGGAACACACAGAATCACCCGAGAACGCACTGCATTCGACGTTGGACAGACTCACAAAGCTATGTTTAGCTGCACGAGTCATAGTATCATGCAGCGGCCACATGAAAAATCTGCAAAAAGCAAATCCGCTATAGCGGCGAGTCGTCCGAAACCGTGGCTTTACACCGATCCGCTATAGCGGACAGCCGTCCTCTGAGAGTTTTAAGCATAGGATAACACAGACGGTCCTCCAACATTGCAAAAATTAATGTTCCCTCTCTTAAGAAGACAGTCCGACCCATCACTGACTTGCATATACACAGGACTATTCTGTCTCTCTCTCTCTTGTGTGTGTATATAAATTCTAATTGCAATTTTTTGGAAGAAAAAGCAAGAAAGTATTAACAGACAACAGGACACAAAATCAAAGTCAATTGTTGCTGTAATACCATATTTTGTATACGAGTCCCTCCTCTTTACAACAAGCAGGACAACATTTTAATGCCTACTCAATCATTGACGAAAGTGATGCAAGGCAGACGCTTGCATAACGATGTGTCCCTTCAAGCTGATATGCAACAGTCACTGTGGTGCGTGACATCATGCATCCTGTTCGTGGCACAGAACTCACGTGAGGCGACATTCAGGCAGACGGTGTCTGTGACAATGTAAATGTGCCCGGGCTTAAATGGCTGTCTGGGCAGGGTTGGTTTCACTCATGTTATTCCACTTTAGCATGCACGACTTCTCTGCCTCTGTCTCTTTTTCTCTCTCTTCTCTCTCTCTCTCACTCTTCTATCTGTCTACTGTCTTATGTCTCTCTCTGTCTGTCTTATTGTCTGTCTGTCGTCTTCTTCGTCTGTCTCTCTCTCTCTCTCTCTCTCTCTCTCCTCTCTCTCTCTCTCTCTCTCTCTCTCTCTCTCCCTCTCCTCTCCTCTCTTCTCTCTCTACTGTTCTCTGTAGCTCTTTGTAACTGCCTGTATGTCTCTCTCTTTTTGACACTAGCCAATGTAAACCTTTTAGAGATGTTAGAGTTTCTCTCTCTTCTCTCTCTCTCTCTCTCTCTCTCTCTCTCTCCTCTCTCTCTCTCTCTCTCTCTCCCTCCCCCTCCCCCTCTCTCTCTCTCTTCTCTTCTCCTGTTCTCTGTAGCTCTTTGTAACTGCTTGTCTGCCTCTCTCTATTTTGACACTAGCACAACTGTTAAACCTTTTAGAGATATTAGAGTTAAGTAACAGCAAATCCAAGTAATTGGAAATCAATGCAGAATAAATGAAATAACACCACGAAAAGAGCTTGGTGGCAATTATGAAGTTTCTAAATTGTGTCCTGTTTTTTACAGCTTGTGATTATCCTTCATTTCACATAGTTCATGCACTCTCTCTTCTTCTCTTGCTTGACAGTTCCTAAAATAGTCTGCCATTATCTTGCTTGTATCGAAAATGTTCGATACCAACTTAAAAACAAAAACGAAAGTAAACGAGATTTCGAGGCAAGAGTAAACCCTCAAACACACAGACTGACACCCACACACACACCACAGACACACACAAACACACACACACACACACACACAATCAAACAATCAAACAAACAAACATTGACAAACGCATTATTTACGTCATATCTTTTTTTCTCTTTATTCGTTTTTATTGCTGTTACATTGTTCACATAATTGATGAGTCTGGCAAGCACATTTCTCTTCACCCAATTTTGTTCTAGAATTATATTCCCACAATAATGCTGCCTTCCTCTTTTTATCTCCAATGTTCTCTGGTATAGGACATGACTTGCAAAAAAAAAGGAGGGAGAGAAAAAAATCAATCTGTGGCACGTATGACGCAGCACATTCTGTCATCAATCTCCATTAAAGGTGACATACAGCTGTTACGGCGATAGGAACAACATACTTTCTGTTTACGAAATAAGAAAACTACCAACAACAAACAATGACAGAACCCTGTTTTGCAAAACAGAGGGTTTTTTTTTAAAAAGCACACACACACACAAAGCTTTCATGACAATGCAACTGTCATACTGGTGCTAGCTTAATAGATAGATACGGGTATGGTGAACACCAATGATATGGTCCCATCTTGTAGGAACGGCTTTTTTTTACCCCACGCGCGCGTGCGCACGCACACACACACACGCACACACACACACACACACATACACACACACTCTCTCTCTCTCTCTCTCTCTCTCTCTCTCTCCTCCTCTCTCTCTCTCTCTCTCTCTCTCTCTCTCTCTCTCTGCTAGAATGCTCAATGTACTCTGATTTAAGGGAAAAGTTCTTAACTGAGTGTATTGATACACCTCTACCAGATTTAACAAAATCATTAAATAGAGAACGCACTCATTACCTATCCAGATACGTTTTTCACTCCATTAATAGAAAGAAGAAGTTGTTATTTCAAAGTAGTAATTAAGTTCTTGGTGTGGGTAATAAGACATGTTTTACAAGTGCTGTCGCGGTTATCCTGAAATGAAATATTGCATTTTGATATTGTGACTGATGTTTGATACCAACAATATTGATGCAGTATAAGGTGTGTTTATCACGTTCCAAGCCTGTTCAATATGTGGCCATTGTAATCATGCTCCACAGGCTGTTTTTCTTGTTACAGTGAATTCGGCACGACATCAGTAGTTTTGCTTCCGCCCTCCCCCGCACTCTATGTATTGTGGCCTAAGGCCAATGTACATATTAAACATGTTCAGAGTTCTCTCTCTCTCTCTCTCTCTCTCTCTCTCTCTCTCTCTTCTCTCATCTCTCTCTCTCTCTCTCTCTCTTCCTTCTCTCTCCCTCTCTCTTTGAGGGTACTGTAATAAGCACATGCGTGCTTATTTTTACATCCAGTTACGTGTACATGTGTTGGTTTTTTTTTTCAAATTTGACATCCGTTCCTAATGGCATAAATCGTCCTACTCTTCTGAAAGGCAGCTTAAGTTTTAACATGTTCCCAAGATGTTCTACATGCATACACATAGGACCTTGCCTTACAGTCTCATCCAAAGGACTCTTACTCCTCTCTGTCTCTTTGTCTGTGTGTGTATGCGTGTGTTTGATTTGATTTTATTCTTTTATATCGAGGATAATGGAATAAGAACTTATGTGCTTTTTTACATCCAATCCCTGAGTGTATGCGGTTTTGTACATTCTGTCATCTGTCCCCATCGGCACACAATGGCCTACTCTTACGAAAAGCGGAACAGGATTTAATGTATGCGCAAGATGTTCTGCGTGGGTTCGCAATCGGGGCCTCGGTTTCTAGTCTCATCCGAAGGACTTTTGGGAAGAATGGAGCCTGCATTGATGTTAACTCCGGAGGAAAGTATCCCCTTGAACGGGAATCGATCCGGTTCGTGTGTGTGTGTGTGTGTGTGTGTGTGTGTTGTGTGTGTGTGTGTTGTGTGTGTGTGCGTGCGTACGTGCGTGCGTGCGTGCGTGTGTGTCAAACGCATGTAACAGATATAGAAATAAAAACACCCCTCTGACAATGCAAATGATCTCTCACTCAAACAACAGCCTGGACAGAGACTGGTGTGCCTGGTTTCTCTATCACCCTGTCATTGCTTTGGCGTGCATTCGATTACGCATTATTCCCCCCCCCTCTCTCCTCTCTCTTCTCTCTCTCCTCTCTCTCTCTCTCTCTCTCTCTCTCTCTCTCTCTCTCTCTCTCCTCTCTCTCTCTCTCTCTCTCTCTGTCCCTCTCTCTCTCCTCTGTCCCTCCTCTCTCTCCTCTCTGTCCTCCTCTCTCTTTTTCTCGCTTCTGTTCTACCTCTCTCCTCTGTTTTTGCCCTTTTTCCCTCTTCCTGTCTGTCTGCCCTTCCTCTGTCTGTCTGTCTGTCTGTCTCTCTTCTCTCTCTCTCTCTCTCTCCTCTCTCTCTCTCTCTCTCTCCTCTGCTTCTCTGTTTGTCTCGCTCTGTCTCTACCTCTCTCCTCTATTTTGCCTTCCCTCTCTCTCTCTCTCTCTCTCTCTCTCTCTCTCTCTCTCTCTCTTCCCTCTCTCTCTTGTCTCTCTCTCTGTCTCTCCTCTTTTTATTTCCTTTTCTCTCTCTCACTCTCACACTCTGTGTGTGTGAGAGAGATTATTTTTCATTCCTCGTCTTTCGAGCAATAGATGGATGCCTTTTAAAAAGCCCCCGTTCCTAAGGGACACTGAAATCCTATATAAATGTCCCTCAAATTTGACATTACAGCTGGCGTGAGATAGCGTGACAACACGCATCCTGTTCATTGTAGGAAGAGTATGTGAAACACAGACACAGACCGCCCTCTTTGGAATGCAAATGTCCCCTCACTGAAATGACAGTCCAGGCTGTTCCTCGTTGGACTGAAATTTCTGTCTGTGTTTCGTTGGGTATGGCATGCATTTCATTTAGAAAGAAACACTTTTTCTGTGTCTCTTGGCATCAGCCTTTCTGTCTCTCATTCTCTCCTCCCCCCCCCCCTTCTCTCTCTCTCTCTCTCTCTCTCTCTCTCTCTCTCTCTCTCTCTCTCTCTCTCTCTCTCTCTCTCTCTCACACACACACACACACTCACACACAATGGGTAAGTGCAGTAAAAAGGAAGAAAGTTAGGGAGATTGTGTATGCATATGTGCATGTGCACACACACATGTGCGATTTGTCATGGTTTTTCAAGCAATAGATTGATGCCTTTTAAAGAGCCCCCTTACTAACAGAAAATGAAGGAATGCTAAAATGCTATAAAAATGTCTGTCAAAGTTGACATTATAGCTGGTGTAAGATAGCATGTCGACACGCATCCTGTTCATTGTAGGAAGAGTACGTGAAACACACAGGGCACCAGCATAGACAGTCTTCTTTGGAATGCAAATGCCCCCTCACTGAAATGACAGTCTGAGCTGCCCCTTGCTGGACTAGAATGTCTGTCTCTGTTTCATTGTGTTTGGTATGCATTTCATTTACAAAGAACCTCTTCCTCTGTCTGTCTTTGTCTCTTTGTCATCAGCCTGCCTGCCTTTGTCTCTCTGTCTCTTTGTCTCTCTCTCTCCCTCTCTCTCTCTAGGTTCAATAAAAGCATTTTCAT
The DNA here is from genome assembly GCA_028751875.1 of Rapana venosa. Classification (NCBI taxonomy): domain Eukaryota; kingdom Metazoa; phylum Mollusca; class Gastropoda; order Neogastropoda; family Muricidae; genus Rapana; species Rapana venosa. The sequence continues at coordinate 35,704,061 of CM054144.1, forward strand.
TTTTCATTTTTCTCTGACTGTCTGTCTGTCTGTCTGTCTGTCTGCCTGTCTCTCTCTCTCTCTCTCTCTCTCCTCTCTCTCTCTCTCTCTCTCTCTCTCTCTCTCTCTCTCTCTCTCTCTCTCTCACAAACACACACACACACACATAAACACAAGGGGGAGTGCAGTGAAAAGGGAAAAAAGTGAGGGAGAGTGTGCATGTATGTGAGCATATGCACGTGTATGTGTCTGCTTTTTTTCTCCCCAGGTCTTTCAAGAAATAGATGGATGACATTTAAAATAGCCCCCTTCCTAGCAGAAAACGAAGGAATGCTAAAATCCTACATACATTTCCCTCAAAGTTGACATTGCAGCTGGTGTAAGATAGCGTGACAACAGGTATCCTGTTCATTGCACAGACACAGACAGTCCTCTTTGGAATGCAAATGCCCCCTCACTGAAATGACAGCCTGGGCTGTTCCTGACTGGCCTACAGTTTCTGTCTCTGATTCGTTGTGTTTGGCATGCATTTCATTTAGAAATAAGATATTCCTATGTCTGTCTGCGTCTCTTTGTCATCAGCCTGTACGTCTCTGTCTGTCTGTCTCTATCTTTCTCACTCACACACAAACACACAAACACACACACACACACACAACACACACACACAGGGGTGAGTGTAGTGAAAAAAGAAAGAGAGTGAGGGAGAGTGTGCATGTATGTGTGCATGCGCACATGCGTGTGCTTGCGTTTTTTTTCTGCTCCTACAAGCAATAGATTGATGCGTTTTATAAAGCCCCGTTCCTAGCAGAAAACGAAGGAATTCTAAAAATCCTACATACATTTCCGTCAAAGTTGACAATGCAGCAGCCCTAAGATTGCATGACAACACGCATCCTGTCCATTGTAGGAAGAGTACATGAAGCACACACGGCACGGACACAGACAGCCCTCTTTGGAATGCAAATGTAATGTCCCCTCACTGAAATGACAGTCTGGGCTGTCCCTCGCTGGCCTAGAATTTCTGTCTCTGTTTCACTGTGTTCGCATCCGTTTCATTTAGAAAGATTCTCTGCCTCTGTCTGTGTCTCTCTGAGTCTGTCTTTGTCTGGCTTTCTCTCTCTCTCTCTCTCTCTCCTCTCTCTCTCTCTCTCTCTCCTCTCTCTCATCTCTCTCTCTCTCTCTCTCTCTCTCTCTCTCTCTCTCCCTCTCTCTCTCTCTCTCTCTCTCTCTTCTCTCCTCTCTCTTCTCCTCTCTCTGCTTCTCTCTGTCTTTGTCACTTTGTGTCCATGTGTGTGCACACGTGCGTGTATGTGTATGTGTGCGCGCTCGTGCATGCACAAATTAGTGTGTGCCTTTATAAATGTATGCATACGCTCACAGGTACTTAAGAGCACTAGCTCTTGCATACTGCATAATAAGCTGCATTAAATGACTACAGTTCATTAAATATTGCAAAGCCACCTGAGAATGACCCTCATAAGGTACAGGCCAGTTTATCAATAATTCCTGGTTTTATGTATCACATGGGACAGACTCTATAGGTCTGCCACTGCTTTATTCATTGAATGGACTCCTTGATGAAAAGGTGACAAAAGCAATAACGGCATCAATAAGTAATGTTTCTGTTTGATGACTGGCAACTAACTACCAGTACTGGAGTCTGGGACAAGAAACACATCGAACAAATGGCTGACCAACTGATTTCTTTCTTCACTCTGTATGACGTTGTTTGGGCAGTGTTCTAGTTTTCTGTGGGAGGGGTGGGGGGGGTCCCTTCTTTTTCCCGGCAGTGTTGCTGGTAGTTTGAACCTGGTAAAACCTACATTTTTTCAGGATTCTTGAATTACTTTAAGAGCTAACCTGAAATGTTATCACACAATCATAATGCTGGCTCAATACATATTAAAAAAAACTGATGGTGAAGGTTGTTGTGGCATATGCAACTTCCCAGGACTCCGACCTTATAGACTTTGTGAAGAGCTATGAAGATTCCTGACACTTTCTGTGAAAGATTGACAGACTCTAAGGCTTTAAAAAAAAATCTACTTTTTTAAAATAGAAATTTGTCATCCTCAGAATAGTTATGTCAAAAACAAGGCACTCTGTCCTTCCATGTTTGAGTGAGGTTTCCAAACGCGATGCCTGACTTAGCTATTCTAGCTGATAAGAATCTCAAACAGTCTCATGAAGGAATCTTTAAGATATTATTTTTGCGCACGTAAAATGATACCTTCTCCAGAGGCTCTTTTGAAATCTCGATTAAACAAGACATGGCAAATCCAAACATAGTTAGTCAAAACATTATGATGCGGTACCTCTTGATCAAAGATCAATGGTCGCATACGCAAACTATTATCCTTGGTGAACCTCGGAGCTCTAGCAGAGGAGCACACATAAAAAGAAAAAATGAAATCAAAAGATATGACTTATGAAGACACAGCACACTGTAACAGACGGATCTTATAAATCATATATATATATATATATATACTATAATATATATAATATATATATATATATATATATATATATATATATATATATATGAATAGGATATGCGCATGAAATGGGGTCACATCAAGACTGTTTACACAGAAACCTCAACAAGAGTACATACTAACCAAATATTATCCAGGCTATGTGTCTGTACAATGATTTGCAATTCAAAAACACATATCCAAACTGGCATGCCCAGTATAAAAAAAACAAACAAAAAAACTGACATTCTCAAATGGTACAGAAATAAACCCAAGGAAAGTGGCTACGTACACGTAGATGACGGCAGAAAAAAAAGACTAACTTACGAAGAAATACAGTCTTAAAAAACAGAGGAACATTTTAGCAGAGCTATCTTTAGGAGATAAGAAATGTATCCATAAGGGAAACCTGGCGTTGGCACAAGTAAGGGATAATGATGTAAAACGCATTGATACCTTGGCCAAAAAAAGCATTACGCTCCTTTTAGAATCATGCTGCTCAGTCAAGAAAATGAATGGAAGAACGGAATAAAATTAAGAGAGAGGGAAAGACGGAAAAAAGAGCCCATACAGAAAAAAATGTCAGAAATACAAAAGCAGACAAAATATACCCAAAAAAAAGTTTCAAAAGAAAAACGGGAACGAGAGAAAAAAAGAAGAAGAGATTAAAAAAAGAAAAGAAAATAAAGAAAGAAAGCTGGACAAGATTTTTCAGAGTCAAAGAAAACTAGTAGAAAAAACCCTGGAAGACGGAAGGGAGAGAGAGAGAGAGAGAGAGAGAGAGAGAGAGAGAGAGAGAGAGAGAGGAGGATGGGGGGGAGGGTAGAGATCATATCTCGTTGAGTCAAAGTGGATCAATCTATTGCCAGCAGTGGGCTTGTATCGTTTCTTCTTGCCTTCTTTGTTTGTTTCTTTGCTTTTCTTTTTTGGTTCATTAGTCATAAGCCTGGAGTATGACGTTGTCTGCCAGGCAAAGAGACTCAAAAGGAAATGCCGGAGACTGGGGTAATAGCTAAGGGAGTGAGATCAGCGTGGATGAGAAAGGGGGTATGGGCATAGCTAATATTTCTCTCAATTCCTTGTTCGTTTTCTGATCATGATTCTTTGTCGCTATGCTCTCTCTCGGTTTCTGTGCCAGTTTAAGATTTCTCCTCCTCTCTCTCC
>CM054144.1:35710183-35715183 GCA_028751875.1 Rapana venosa
ACGGACATCATTATTAAAAAAAAAAAAAAAGCAAAATAGCAAGAAACGACATTTTCTTTATTGCGACAGAGAAAACGGACAACATCCTTATTAATAGTAAGATGGTAAGATAAGAAGTTTTGTTCTACAGAGAAAACGGACATCATCATTATTAAAAGCAAAATGGTAAGATAAGAACCCATTTTTAGGGGAAGGGGGGTGGGGGGGTGTTTGCAGGTAATTTCACTATTCGATTGCTGTTGCTTTCGTTGCAAATAATGTATATAACTTACTCAGAACATAATATGCAACATAACTACAGCAAACAACGATACGACAGGGTGATAGATATCAAGCCGCATCCTATGGAAAATCACCATAAGTTTTGTTGTTTATGCTGACAAATGGCATTTAGATTATGCACTATATATGTGTGCGTTTGTGTTTGCGCGCGCGCGTGCGTGCGCGTGTATGTGTGTGTGTGTGAGTGTGTGCGTGTGGGGGTGGGGGGTGGGGGTATCATATAGCAAAAAGTTATGCTGATTGCTAAATTTTGTTTCTACAAAACAAAATGACCATTTTGTATCATTAGCACTATGGTTGATCGCCTACTTGCTTAAGAGGGGGAAAAAAAGTCTGCTATCTTCAAAACAAAGTTGATGCCTAATCCTTTCCTTGTATAACAAGCTCAACCATTATGAACACAATAAACCTTTGGCGCCAGACAATGACTGCAATTATCATCTATAATTGTTCATATCATTTAAACCTTGTTGTTATTCATTGATATCACTAGAAATACCAGATCAGACCATAAGTAGAACACAGATCAAAAAACCCAACAAACAACACAACAAAGCAACCGAAAACAAAAGCAAAATATAGCCACACAAAATATGTAGATACATCAGTAAACAAAAAAGATAATAGCGAAGCCACCATATTCATTGAGTTTTCATGCATATTTGTGAAACATTTTGGATAGCATTGTCACAGCATAATTATGTCTTCAAAAAGAAAACGCCGAAGAAACCCCTGAGCTCTAAAGTATGCATCTGCACAACATGGTGTTCATACATTTACTTTAACAGGGCAGCACTCATGGTATAATTATGGAATCAAAATTTCGCTCCTAGTTGTTCAAACTCAATCGTGAATTGAAAATGGTTTTGAGAAATGCAGAGTACACTAAGCACGCGTTTCAGTTGTTATAAGTTGTGTGTGTGTGTGTGTGTGTGTGTGTGTGTGTGTGTGTGTGTGTGTGTGTGTGTGTGTGTGTGTGTGTGTTGTGTGTGTTGTGGTGCGTGCGTACATGCGTGTGTGTGTATAGTGTGTGTGTGAAGTCAAGTCAAGTCAAGTCAAAAACACTTTAATCATCCCATGAAGGGCAATGACAAATTGTGTGTTGTGTGTGTGTGTGTGTGTGTTGTGTGTGCGTGCGCGCGCGCGCACAATAGTGCATTTACCTTCAAAGTCTACGTATTGCTGATTCATTCTAGCGCTATACTCTTCTGTAGTGTACTTCATTTTCATATATTTTCTAACAGATATAAACGTAGGGTATACCCCCTCATACTCTACATTTATATACAAAAAATGTGTGCATTGAGAAGTAGACAGTCTATCACGCTATCAGTTGGGCATTTTTGTTGTTTATCATTCTCGAATATAGTAAGATTTTTTTTCTATACTAACTCCCTAACGGTTGTCACAACCATCAATCAAAAAGCTCCATAAACGGTTACAGAATCTTTGTGTAAATAAACGTGACCAAAAGAAACGTTTCAACGTTTCTTTTTTCTTGCTAACAAAAGCTACAATTGCTGTTTTAAATTATCTACATTTTTTTTTCTAATGTGATATTAATTTGCCGTTCTGTGTATGATTCTTATGTGAGATCATCTCCGTTTAATTTCTTTTCTTTCCTTTTTTTTTGGTATCCTGAGAATTTCTCTGTTCCACTTTTCACTTAAGTTATTATGAGTAAGACACCAGGTACTTGCAGTAGTACGTTTCCTTACGCTAGGAATGATGTTCAGCAGTTAAGATGTAAAGCATGATTTGTTGTATTTTACTTAATCACGTTGGCTTTTTAATGAAATTAATGTTTGACCGACTGTACGCAAGTTGTGTATTGCATAACGATGACCGATTGTATGCAAGTTATGTATTGCATAAAGTTGACCGACTGTACGCAAGTTGTGTATTGCATAAAGTTGACCGACTGTACGCAAGTTGTGTATTGCATAAAGTTGACTGACTGTACGCAAGTTGTGTATTGCATAAAGTTGACTGACACTACCTAAGTTGTGTATTCCAGACATGACCGAACTGTACGCATGAAATTAATGCATAAATTTCACTGAAACCTGAATATTTGTTTTCACGAACTTCTAAAAGAAAAAATCACAGAGTTCAGCAATTAATTGTAAACGAACCATTCTAAAATCCTTTTATTTTTCCACGAACCTTCTTTACAAAGAAGAAATATATCCCAACAACGTATCTCACTACATTGAATCGGTCACAGCCACACAATGTTCTAAGAGCAAGGATATCTTCAGATTCTGTTACCAGATCCATTTGCCCCAACAGCCTGTACCCCTGGAATGTATTTTTCCCCAGCAACTATCGCATCTAAGCTTGTCAAACGGTAAGCCGGAGTCACAGATGCCCGGGTTTTTAGAGAGAAAAGGAAAAAAAAAACGAAGAAAAGTTTCATGAACTATTGAATTCCAAAAATTACCCCCAACAATTGCATGCACAAAAGCAATACAGTTTGGAGCCAGACAATGATTGCAATTCTCATTTTTAAATAGCGTATTAAGAGTCTCGTTCACAAAGATATATATTTGTAACGAGCGAGCGAGCGAGGGGTCGAACAAGAGAGAGAGAGAGAGAGAGAGAGAGAGAGAGAGAGAGAGAGAGAGAGAAGAGAGGGAGAGAGAGTGAGACAGACAGACAGACAGACAGAGACAGAGAGATGGGAGGAGAGAATAGGACAGACAGACAGACAGACAGGCAGGAAGACGGACAGAGAGACAGACAGACAGAGAGACAGACAGAGAGACACACAGAGGGGGAATAGGGATCAAAAGCACTTTACAGCAAGAAGTGATCTAGATGAAAGACAGGCTAATTAGTCTCTGCCTTACCCTGTTTATTGTGTTTCATCAACAGTGTCCTGTTTACCATATCACTTTCATTAACAGAATAGCCATCCCTCCATCCTACCTCCCTCCATCCCTCCCCTCTCCTACCTCCCTCTCATCAGCCATCACTCCATACATCCACCCGTACAAGATCGCTACCTGTCCTTTTCCGACACCTCATCTCTTCAGTATCTCTCCTTCACATCATTCTACAGACTCTCTATCTTAAAGTCATACGAACACACGCACTAACGCACACACACGCACGCACACACACACACACACACACACACACACACACAAACACACACGCACACATGCACATACACACACGACGCGCGCACGCTCACAACACACACTCACACGCACGCACACACAAACACACACGCACGAACCACGCACACCACTCACACACACAATACACACACGCAGCACGCACGCACGCACACACAAACACACACCACGCACACACCACACACTACTCACTCACATACCTCGCACTCACACTTTGCTTTTCACAAAAAACAAAACAAAAAAAGATTTACTCCGATTACCTCTGACCATTTCTGCGAACTCCTAACTTCTTCCATTTTTGTAATTTTAGTTGTTAGGCTTTCTTTTGCACACGGGCGCGCGCACACACACACACCACACGCACACACACAAACACACACACGCACGCACGCACACCACACACACACAGTTTGTAGATGCACATGTACTCTGTGAGTGAGAGAGAAGAGAGAAAGAGAGAGAGAGAGAGAGAGAGAGAGAGAGAGAGAGAGAGAGAGAGGGGAGAGAGAGAGAGAGAGAGCTAGAGAGAAAGAAAGAAGAGAGAGAGAGAGAGAGAGAGAGAGAGAAAAGAGAGAGAGAGAGAGAGAGAGAGAGAGAGAGAGAGAGAGAAGAGAGGAGGGAGAGAGAGAGAAGAGAGGAGAGAGAACAGAGAGAGAAGAGAGAACGTGAGAGAGAAGAGAGAGAGAGAAGAGAGGGAGAGAGGGGGAGGGAGAGAGAGAGGGGGGGGGTGGATGAGGAGGAGGAGGAGGAGGAGGAAAAGGAGGGGGGAAATATGTGACAGGAGGGAATTTTCTAGCAGCTGATAAAATTCCTTCGTCCTTCTCAGCCGACTGTGTGCCTATCACGTTTTGGGGTTGTTTTTTGTGTCTTTCTCCTCTTCTTCCTTCTTTTCTTCCTTAATTCTGTGTTCTCTTTTACTCCACACCTGCTCCATCCATTGGCATAACAGCCCATTTCACCATTCTCACACCCAGGTTTTTTTATTTTTCTATTTTTTTCTGTTTTTCTTTCTTTTTCTTTTTTTTCTCTTGTTATTTCGTTCTTTCTTGAGTTTTTTCCCCTTTTTTTTCTGTATGGTGGCCACGCTTCTAATCCCACTCGGCTCATTTTAATTTCACCGCATTCAGACACACTCAAGATTGCATTATCCCTTCTCTCATCTCCCTCCCTCCCCACACCCCCCACACCCTCTTCCCTCCTTTGCAAAGGCAGCAGTCTATAGAAAACAATCAGTGTCAGGCCTCCGAAAGGCCACCAGACAAAAGTGGCCACGCGCTGTTTCTGAGATACCTCTGTTTCGGTTTACTGGTATTTGTTTGGAGCCAGCTGAGCTCCCATCTCTCACAACAAGTCTAGATCGCTCATTGCTGAAATCTCCCACCTCCAAACGTCTGTCGTATATACATCGCCACCTTCTGCATATCTAGATTCCCTCCCTCCTCCCCAACCCCCCCTCCCTCTCCTCTCCTACTCATCTCTCTCCCTCCTCTCTCCTCTCCATCTCTCTCTCTCTCTCTCTCTCTCTCTCATCTCTCCTCCCTCTCCTCTCTCTCTTCTCTCTCAATCTCTCTCTCT
>CM054144.1:35730183-35737683 GCA_028751875.1 Rapana venosa
CATGCTTTCTTCCCTTGTTATTCTTCTTTTAGTTTATTCTTGTTGTTGTTTTTTATATCATTCTTCTTCTTTCCTCTCCTTCCTTCTTTCTTTCCTTCTTTCCTTCCATCCTTCCTTCCTTTTCAATCAACCCTCTCTTCCTCCCCTTCTTCCTCTGCCTTATTTTTATATCATTGTTTTCCTTTTACTTTTTCTTCTTCTTCTTCTTCTGCTTCTTCTTCTTCTTCTTCTTCTTCTTCTTCTTCTTCTTCTTCTTCTTCTTCTTCTTCTTCTTCTTCTTCTTCTCGGTGATCATCATCAAAGAAGACCTTGCCACCTCCCGTCGCTATCTTCCCTTCATCAATAATGCCCTCCTCTGGCACGTCATTCCCTCACAACATCCTTCTGCATCCTTACTTCCATCCCCTCATATATTCTTCCATCCCCATCCCCATCTCCCCCTCCCCTTCACACTCCTTACTCTTCTTACACTGTTTTTTGCTAGGTCCTGGAAGGATGATAGGGGACAGGTCGGGGGGAAAGTAAAGTGTGGGGTGTGGGTGTGATGGGTGGGGGGTGGGGGGGGGGGGGTGGAAGGTATGGAGGAGTATTAGAAAGGAGGGGGAGGAGATGGGGGTTAGGGAGGTTGGAGTACAGGAGGATCGAATTTTCAAGCAGCTTATTAATCATCATGGTAGACTTCACCCTGTTGCAAGGCTTGAAAGTTTAAGAGAGAGAGAGACAGAGACAGACAGACAGACAGAGAGACAGACAGACAGGGAGACAGAGGCAGAAATTGAAATTGAAGTTTATTCAGTATAGGCCATAGCCCCTTCTGAATGGGGGTACAGATAAACATCACACAAGTAACACACAAACATAATCATCACAAAATACAAAGAGATGGAGAGAGACAGAGAGACAGAGAGAGACACACACAAATAGATACACAGAGAGAGACACAGAGAGAGACAGACAAACAGAGAGAAACAGAGAGACATATAGAAACAGTGACAGACAGACAGACAAATAGACAGACAGACAGACAGACAGGTAGTACAGAATATGAACATGTGTGTGTGTGCATGCATGCTTTCTTCCCTTGTTATTCTTCTTTTAGTTTATTCTTGTTGTTTTTTTTTTATATTCTTATCTTCTTTCCTCTCCTTCCTTCTTTCTTTCCTTCTTTCCTTCCATCCTTCCTTCCTTTCCAATCAACCCTCTCTTCCTCCCCTTCTTCCTCTGCCTTATTTTTATATCATTGTTTTCCTTCTACTTTTTTTCCTTCTTGTTCTTCTTCTTCTTCTTCTTCTTCTCTTCTTCTTCTTCTTCTTCTTCTTCTTCTTCTTTTTTATCTTCTTCTTCTTCTTCTCGTGCTACTGCTTACTTCTCGGTGATCATCATCAAAGAAGACCTTGCCACCTCCCGTCGCCATCTTCCCTTCATCAATAATGCCCTCCTCTGGCACCTCATTCCCTCACAACATCCTTCTGCATCCTTACTTCCATCCCCTCATATATTCTTCCATCCCCATCCCCATACGCCCCTCCCCTTCACACTCCTTACTCTTCTTACACTGTATTTTGCTAGGTCCTGGAAGGATGATAGGGGACAGGTCAGGGGGAAAGTAAAGTGTGGGGCGTAGGGTGTGATGGGTGGTGGGGGTGGGGCGTGGGGATGGGTGGATGGAAGGGATGGAGGAGTGGTGGAAAGGAGGGGGAGGAGATGGGGGTTAGGGAGGTTGGAGTACAGGAGGATCGAATTTTCAAGCAGCTTATTAATCATCATGGTAGACTTCACCCAGTTGCAAGGCTTGAAAGTTTGAGAGACAGAGAGACAGAGAGAGAGAGAGACAGACAGACAGAGAGACAGACAGACAGAGAGACAGAGGCAGAAATTGAAATTGAAGTTTATTCAGTATAGGCCATAGCCCCCTTTTGAATGGGGGTACAGATAAACATCACACAAGGAACACACAAACATAATCATCACAAAATACAAAGAGATGGAGAGAGACAGAGAGACAGAGAGAGACACACACAAATAGATACTCAGAGAGAGACACAGAGAGAGACAGACAGACAGAGAGAAACAGAGAGACATATAGAAACAGTGACAGACAGACAGACAAATAGACAGACAGACAGACAGGTAGTACAGAATATGAACATGTGTGTGTGTGTACATGCATGCTTTCTTCCCTTGTTATTCTTCTTTTAGTTTATTCTTGTTGTTGTTTTTTGATATTCTTCTTCTTCTTTCCTCTCCTTCCTTCTTTCTTTCCTTCCACCCTTCCTTCCTTTCCAATCAACCCTCTCTTCCTCCTCTTCTTCCTCTGCCTTATTTTTATATCATTTTTTCCTTCTCCTACTTTTTTCCTTCTTCTTCTTCTTCTTCTTCTTCTTCTTCTTCTTCTTCTTCTTCTTCTTCTCTTCTTCTTCTTCTTCTTCTTCTTCTTGTGCTACTGCTTACTTCTCGGTGATCATCATCAAAGAAGAACTTGCCACCTCCCGTCGCCATCTTCCCTTCATCAATAATGCCCTCCTCTGGCACCTCATTCCCTCACAACATCCTTCTGCATCCTTACTTCCATCCCCTCATATATTCTTCCATCCCCATCCCCATACGCCCCTCCCCTTCACACTCCTTACTCTTCTTACACTGTATTTTGCTAGGTCTGGAAGGATGATAGGGGACAGGTCAGGGGGAAAGTAAAGTGTGGGGTGTGGGTGTGATAGGAGTATGGGTGGGGTGGTGGTGGGTGGATGGAAGGGATGGAGGAGTGGTGGAAAGGAGGGGGAGGAGATGGGGGTTAGGGAGGTTGGAGTACAGGAGGATCGAATTTTCAAGCAGCTTATTAATCATCATGGTAGACTTCACCCTGTTGCAAGGCTTGAAAGTTTGAGAGACAGAGAGACAGAGAGAGAGACAGACAGACAGACAGAAAGACGAACAGACAGACACACACACACAGGAAGGCATATAGACAGATAGGCAGACAGACAGACACAAGCAGACAGACGGACAGACAAAGACATTCAAGTAGTACAGAGTATGAAAGGGTATGTGTGTGTGTTTGTGTGTGTGTAGCGGGGGGGGGGGGGGGGGGGGGGGGGGGGGGGGGGCGTGTGTGCGTTTGTGTGTTGGGGGAGGGGTGTTGGCGTGTGTGTTGTTGTTGTTATTGTTGTTATTGTTGTTGTTGTTGTTGAATCTTTGCATTTCTGTTTGTGTCTGTTTCCTACAAATACATCGTTTCATGGTTTTTTCATAACTTTTCTTCATTATAATTACACAACCGTGTGTGATTTATTCATTTACTAATGCAATCACATTTCAACTGCTTGATATTTAAAAAAAAATTCTTTAAGTCGGTATCACACACACACACACTGACACGCACGCACGCACACACGCACTGACACACACACAAATACACACACAAACACACACAAACACACACACATACACACACACACCGTCAAGATCTACCTTTTCTTGTCTTTGGCTTTTTATTTCCCCGTCCTTACCATATTATCTCCCCACCTGCTCATTCCCAGTCCTCATCATAACCATCTTATCCTGAAGTGACTGTGAATTTCTAGCAGGTAGTGTGCAGACAGACAAAAAGAGGACCTTGAGCTCTAGTCCAAGTCATCTTCGTCCCATCACCAATGCCTTTCTCTGGCACAGTGCACCAACCATAGTGTTTCTCTGCTTCTTTTGAACCAAACAGTCCTGCTCTCCCTGCCTCCTTTCTCCCGATCATTGCTCTCTTGTTCCTGAAGAGGGATACTTTGGAGCTCGACAACTCTTCTTCCTTCCTTGTGGACAGTTCAGACAGCACACATACAACTAGTCTTGTCTGTCAGTTGAGTTATTAATGTCTTGCGCTGCCATTAAACGTTTAACATGTTAAAGCCCGGCGGATTCAACCTTGGCATGAACGAGAATTATCTTTTAAGTCTTTATGGAAATAAAAGGGCAGGAGAATGGACCACGGAGGCAGAAAACAAGACAAGAAGAGGGTGGCAGGAAGAAAAGGAACAAGGCAAAAAAACCCCATAGAGATGGATAGAAAAGATGGGATTTCTATCACATAATTCCTAGGAGGTAATGATGCTATTTATACTGGCAAGCCCTGGTATTCTCATGGGTCAGCACTGCAGTGAACTTTTCAGGCAGCGTCTTTTGGGCTTGATGAAACCAATGCTGGGTATGTTTGCGTTTACCAAACATGAACAACAATTGCATAATCTTTAACATCCATATTCGTTTAACTCTGCCCGTGTGTATTACATGAAAGAAATTAAGGCACTGGCAGGTCTGCACTTTAAGTTGGCTGTGGAGATTGTAAGCATTCCTACCTGTAGTTCATTACATGCCACTGCCGCGATTCGAGTTCTCAACTTCACGAACCCACATCATCAGCTAAAACTCTTGCTTACTTAATTTTTATTCGCCATGACCATCCCACTTTAAGATACTGCAAAATACCCCATTTTGTTTGTGTCTTATATAATTACTTACCACAACTATTCCATTTTAACACATGTCAATATTCCACTTTAATATCTACCGCAACCAACCCTGTCAGTTTGAGGGATGACCAATTTCTTGCAGATAGTGCAGACATAGGGAAGGCCTTTAACTTCTACTGTCTGAATCTTTTTTTTTTGTCCCTATCAATAACGCCACTCTCTGACACCCGCCCCCCCTCCTCCACCACACACATATTCCCCGCCACAATACTTACCTACCTCTCACCCTCCCCTACAACCTTGTTCCTCCCCGCCTCCCCCCGTTCTCCCCCGCCTTTGCTTACTTAGTGTCTCTTTTGCAAGATGGAGTGCAAACGAAAAAAGCAGAAGGAAAGATGAATGGGAAAGTTGGCTGGGGTGGGGGCGTAGGGGTGGGGGGGGGGGGGGGGGCGGTGGGGGGGGGGGGGGAGTGCTGCTGGGAGAATTGGGGGTGAAGAGTAGGGAGGAAGGTGAAGGAAAATGGAGTGTGGGAAGGTGGGAGTATGCGCGAGAAGGCGTCCCTCCATCCCCCCCCCCCCCCCCCCCCGCCACCCCCTTCTCCCTCTTGCGGCTTATTAAACACCTCTGCTCCTCTTCATCAGTCACTGTGGCCACAATTGCTCGACCCTTCAGGAAGCAAGGACCGGTGGGGTTTTTTCGCTTTCTTTAGGGAAACCTTGCCACCCACCCATCCATCCATCCACCCACCCATCTATCTATCCATCCATCCATCCATCCACCCATCCATCCATCTATCTATCCATCCCACTTTTTTACCCTGACTGCTTTCGCAGTGTGTCTCTCTGCTCTGTCCCTGTAGAGTTGGGCTTTTTGGTTTATTTTACTGTTATTTTGTTTCTGTCTATGCCTGTGTCTCTGCGTCTGTTTTTTTGTGTGTGTTGTGGTCTTTATGTCTTCCTTACAGTGTGTGTGTGTGCACGTGTGTGCGTGTGTGTGTGTGTGTTTGCGCGCGTGCGTGTGTGTATGTGTGTGTGTGTATACGAGTGTGTGTGCGTGTGTGTATGCATGTGCGTGGGTGGACGTGTGTGTGCGTGCGTGTGTGCGCGCGCGCGTGTGTTGCATGCGTGTGTGTGGGTGCGTGCGTGCGTGCGTCTGTGTGTGTGTGTGTATTGTTCAATTTGACGTCTTTCCTCTTTAAGTGATTTTGGATCATAGAACAAAGATGGATGGATGTGTATAAACGATCATGTGCTTTTTCGAGTGTGTATAAGAGAGAAAAGGAGTGTGTGTGTGTGGGGAGAGAGAGAGAGAGAAGAGAGAGAGAGAGAGAGAGAGAGAGAGAAGAGAGAGAAGAGAGAGAGAGAGAGAGAGAGGAGAGAGAGTCTTAGAGAGAAAAAGGGAGGACAAGAGAAGGCTTATGATGTGTGCATTTTTCTGTGTGTGCATAATTATGTGTATGTTTGTAAGAGAGAGTATTAGATAAGGAGAGGGATAGGAAGACAGGGTTAAGGGTGGCGCGTGTGCGTTATTTATTTATTTTTTCATATCGAGGATGATGGCATAAGCAATCATGTGCTTTTTAACATCCAGTCCCCGTGTGTACGCAGTTTTGTAAATTTTGTCATCCGTTCCCACCGGCACACAATGGCCTATTCTTGCATCTACTTTTACACTCAAACAAAATGGCCTACTAATGTGTGTGTGTGTGTGTGTGTGTGTGTGCGTTTGGTGTGTCTGTGTGTGCATTACTATGCGTATGAGAGGGAGAGAGAGAGGGGCAGAGACAGACAGAGACAAACCGCCACACAGAGACAGAGAGAGAATTTCAACGGATGGACTATCTCATTTAAATATTTACCCATAACCATCCAATTTTTTCAAAGGATGGCACATTCCGCGCAAGTAGTGCCAGCAGACAAAAGAGGACTTTTCGGCTTTAGCCTAGTCTGAATCATCATCTCTTTCTCATCAATACTGCCTTTCTTTCACTGACACTCTACACCACCACACACAATGCTCCCTCCCCTACTACTACTACTACTTCAAACACCCACCGCAGCTTTTTTGTCTCTCTCTCTCCCGCTTCCATTCTTCCCGCCTGTTCTCTTGCTTGCTTAGTGTCTCCTCTGCAAGTTGAAGCACAAAAGAAAAAAAAAGCAGAGGAAAGATGTATTGGAAGTTCGGGGGGGGGGGGGGAGGGGGGGGGGGGGGGGGGGGGGGTTGAGAGTGTTGCTGCAGAAGCTGGAGTAAGTGGGGCGTGGGGAGTGGGGGGGAGGGGGGAGAAGTAGGTGATGGAAGATGGGAAAGTAGGCGGTGGTTGGGGTGGGGATAGGTGGGGTGGGGTGGGGTGTGGGAGAAGGCGTCCTTCTTGCAGATTATTAAACAGCTGCCTGCCCACTTCATCAGTCCCCGTGGCCATAATTGCTCGCCCCTTCAGGAAGCAGTGGGTGGTTTCTTTTTTGTTGTATATATATATATATATAATATATATATATATATATATATAATATATATATAGAGAGAGAGAGAGAGAGAGAGAGAGAGATGGGTAGATAGATAGATATACATATACATATACACGTATATATATATAGATATAATTATATATATATATATATATATATGTATGTTCCAAAAATGTATATATATATATATATATATATATATATATATATATATATATATATATATATATATATATATATATATAATTTTAATCTATACAGGAACACCCTCCTCACTTCAACCTACCCAGACCTGGGTCTGGTTACACCTCCACCATGCTTCCATAGCACGTCTCTACTCTACCCCTGAAATCCGTTTTCCATCTGTTTGTTTGTTTGTTTTCCTGGCAGTTTCCACTCTTTCTTTTTTATAGATTCATGAGTTTCTTCATGTATTTATGCATCCGTTTACTCATTTGTTCAATATTTATCATAATCATCACATTCTAAATAATACCAACACCTCGCTTAAGTATTTTCCATAACTATGGTATCCCAGTAATGGTGTCATATAATTATTGTTGTTTATATCTACCATG
>CM054144.1:35742683-35745183 GCA_028751875.1 Rapana venosa
ACTACTACTATACTACTACTACTTCTACTACTACTACTACTCTATACTACTACTACTATACTACTACTACACTACTACTACTACTACTATCACTACTACTTCTACTACTACTACTACTACTTCTACTACTACTACTACTACTACTACTACTACTACTACTATATGTCTATCCATTTGATCAGAACTCATGTCGTCACATTTGGCTTTTATCATCACTGCAAGAGTGTGTGTGTGTATGTGTGTGTGTGCGTGTGTGTGCGTGTGTGTTTTCATAAGTGTGCGCGTGAATGCGCTTGTTTGCTAGCTTGCTTGTTTGTCATTGTTTACCTAACATTCATGAACACACACAGAGGCTTTATGTGTACGAGTGTTTAAGTACGTGAAGAGCATGTCTATATTTCGATTTTCTCTTTCTTTCTCATACTGTTTGAAACATTCTCTGTTTCTCCGTCTCTGTCTCTTTCCAGTCTCTATCTCTCTATGTGTTTCTCTCTGTCTCTATCTATCTTTTTTGTCTCTGTCTCTGTTTCTCTGTCTCTCTGCATGTCTTTCTCTCTCTCTGTCACTGACACACAAACACACAAGCGCATGCATGCACACATACACAAATCTTGCGCACAGGTTAAAACCCGTTCCGATTTTTTGGAAGAGTAGGTCATTGTGTTGCGGTGGGAACGGATGATAAAATGTACAAAACTGCTTGCACACGGGGGAGTGGGTGTAGAAAAGCTCATGTGCGCTTATTCTACTTATCCTCGAAATAAAAGAATACAAAAATAAAAATAAACACACACACACACTACATACAACACACACGCACTAGATACAATACACACACCACACACACACACACACACACACACACACCGTACAACACACACGCACTCACACACACACACGCACACACACACACACTACATACCACAAACACACACACACACACACAACACTTCAAACAACACATACACACACCCCTACCCCAGCGCGCGCGCGCGCACGCATACACACACGCACACACACACACGCACACACACACACGCACACACGCACACATACACACATCATCATCATCATCACACACACACGCACACACACAACTACACTTGGCTGTACCTTCCTTTTTGTATCAGTTATGCCAATTGTATTCGTTGGCTTTCCAGCATGTCAACTTAATCGGCTTAGCTCCATAAGAAGGCACTACGGACTCGCTGGACTACAAGACATTTAATCAAATTCCACAGAGCAAGCGAAGAACAGCGGAAAATAATAGGAACAAGGGAAGACAAGTGGGTACGGTACGGTGTGGGGTGGGGGGGGGGGGGGGGGGGGGGGTGGGTTGGGGATGGTTGTAGCTTTTAGACAGCTAGCTGCAAACTGTACTGCGCTGTGTTGAAATCATCTATTCGCAGCTCAAGATAAAGAGTTAACATGTCCCTGGAGAAGTTGTCAACTGCATCATGGCGTGTGTCAACATTGTTTACACTCAACTGCGCGGCGCGGGCATGCGCGCGTGCGCTTATATAATATATATAGAATATATATATATATAATATAATAATATATATATATATATAGAGAGGAGAGAGAGAGAGAGAGAGAGAGAGAGAGAGAGAGAGAGAGAGAGAGAGAGAGAGATAGATAGATAGAAGAGAGATACACACAACAACAACAATAATAACACACACACAGACAAACAGAAGATCGATAGCTGACAAAGAAAGAGACACAGAAAAACTTATAGACAGCAGACAGACAGACAGACAGACAGACAGCCAGACAGACAGACCGATAGAGAGATAGATACATAGAGAGATCGAGATAGATAGGTAGACACACAGATAGAAAGATAGATAGGTAGGCAGATAGATAGATAGATAGATAGATAGATAGATAGATAAATAGAATAAGATAGATAGACAGACAGACAGGCAGGCAAGCATATAAACAGACATCAAAGACAAACAGAGACAGAGACAGAATGAGACAGACAAGCAGACCGAGAATAAGCAGCAAAGAGCAAACACACACACACACACACACACACACACACACACACAGATACACATACACGCACACATACACTCACACACACACACACATACACACACGGAAAGGCACATAAAAAAAGAGTCAGCCAGAATTATTGTTTTTTAAAGATAAATACAGCCTATAAATCATCAACACACACCAAAAAGAGACTCTCAACAATGAGGTAAATAATGCAACCTTTTCATCCTGACAGCAACAGCAGCAGCAGCAACAACAACAGCAACAACAACATCAACAGCAACACGACAACAGCAACAGCAACACAACAGCAACAGACAACAGCAACAGCAACAACAACATCAACAGCAACAGCAACAACAACAGCAACAGCAACACAACAGCAACAGCAACAGCAGCAGCAACAGCAACAGCAACAGACAACAACAACAGCAACAACAACAGCAACAGCAACACAACAGCAACAGCAACACAACAGCAACAGCAACAGCAT
>CM054144.1:35747683-35757683 GCA_028751875.1 Rapana venosa
ACACACACACACACACACACACAATATCACTGATAGTGAAAAGACGTAACATCTAAAGAACGAACACACACACACACACACACACACACACACACACACAACACACACAACACACACACACACACACACACACACACACACCACACACGCATACACACACATCTCTCTCTATGTCTCTCTGTCTCTCTGTCTGCCTGTCTTCCTGCCTGTCTGTCTTTCTCACACTCTCTCTACATAATTATGTGTTTGTGTTTTTGTATGCGTATGTGTGATAAATCATCGTTTTAATATTAAAAAAGCAACATTTTATCATTGCTTTTATATTGAATGGCAAACTTGTGTTTTGGGTTTTTCCCCCCTCACGAATATGAAGTTGATATTTTCACATTACGGGAATACATACATGTCGCACAACTACTTAGAAAGCTGTTCAATAACATCAAAGAGTAAACATTCTTTTTGTTTCTGTGTCTTTTTTAAGAATAAAGCGGGTATTTCATAATAAACGAACATATTTATGACTTTATTTCGAATTAATAATAATAATAATAATAATGTATGGAATTTATATAGCGCTGAATCTTGCAAAGTAAACAAATCAAAGCGCTTGCATCCAAATCATTCACACGCATGCAACCAGCCATAAATATCAAGATAAACAAATATCAAATTTATATACACAACACACTTAGGTGGGGGTGGTGGAGGTGAAGGCAGCTATTGAGAAGTAGAAACAGATAACAGGGGAAGATCTCGAGTAGAGTATAAGTGCGTTTTGAGGCTAGATTTGAAAGAATCAAATGAAGGCTTTTGGCGAAGTGGAAGAGGGAGGTCATTCCATGTGGAGGGACCGGAAACAGAGAAAGAGCAACGGCCAACAGTGGTTTGTTTAAATCTGGGTGTCCGAAAGCACAAGGCATCTAAGATTTAAGAATTAAGAAACCATGGTATAAAAAAACTAAGGTTGCGCTGTATAATTCTCTTTCTTCACAGAACGAAATACAAAATATAACATAATAGAAATTTAACCGCACATCTATCTGAATCAAAGAATGTCATAAATGTATTTCAACGGGGGAAAAACAACTAATGTATCTGTGTATCTCTCTTAATGATTTACCTGTACTTATCCCCGAATAAAACACCCAGATTTATCATATCAAAGCGTCGGAACTAGGGACCTTATGTCATAGGGTAGGTCATCTTCACATTCTTGCATAGTGACTCAACGTTTCCATGTTAAAAAAGTCAGTCTTTAAATGATAATTTTATGTAATTCAATAAAAAGATACCTAGCACGTTGATAGCTCTCTCTCTACCCCCCCCCCCACCCTCTCTCTCTCTCTTACACACACACACACACACAAACACACAAGAAAAGAAAATGAATTAAGCGACAATACAAGTAGAATGAGCCATCAAACCAATTAAACTAAACGTCAGAAAGACAAGAACGACACGCTATACACATATGACACTTGAATGAGTTCCCAATGCTTCTTGATCCCACAACAAACATTACCTCATACTTCTAATTAGGAATCATAATACTTAACGTGTCCACCACAAGAAAGCATGTATGTAGGCAGTTACACGAAAATGCAATGCTTCAATTGTCACAAAAAATACCCGATTCTGTTTCCAAACAGGTCGGCAGAGAGATGTGTGTCTCTAACTTTCAAGAGATGCGCAGAAATGTCTGCACCTAGCCGCCAGAAAACAAACTAGAAATACAAAACAAAACAAAACAAAACATCAAAGGATAATAGAACAAAACTTGACAAAACAAACAACATCATCTCAGCGGCTCCCCCCCCCCCCCCTCCCCCCCTCCTCTCCGCTGCAAAAACAAGAAGTATTTATATGATATAACCGAATAACATTCTAGTTTTCTTTCATTTCCAAGGATAAATATGATATCTTTTACATTTCTGAATATTATGAACTCGATACTTGTGTTGTTAAGGAATAGCGATCCTAGAATTTTTGTTATGTTTTTGTTTTGTTTTGTTTGTTCTTAACAACAGAAAGAAATAAACAGTACATAAAGTGAACATAAATGTATCTGTATTGATCATGAGGAGCGCGAGCGCGCAATCACACACACTACACACAACACACACACAACACACACACACACACAACACTACAACACACACAACAAACAAAACACACAACACACACACACACACAACACACACGCACAAACAAACACATACACACTACAACGCACAACATACACACTATAAACCCCCCCCCCCCCCAACACACACTACACCACACAAACGCATAAATACACATTACAACACACACACACACAACACACACACTCACACTACAACACACACACACATACACACTAACACACACATACGCACTACAACACACACAAGCACACACACATACGCACTACAACACACACACAAACACACACACATATACACTACAACACACACTACAACACACACAAACGCACACATACACACTGCAACACACATACACACTACAACACACACACACACACACACACACACAACACACACTACAACCCCCACACCCCCACCCCACCAACCACACACATACACAAACAGATTACATCGCACACATACATTTCAGTTCGACTTCCACCACAACCTCAACTTCCACCCACCCACCCCCACCCCCCACGTCTAATATCACTCAAGAGTGAACAGACGTAAAATCGAAGACAACAACATCAACAACAACAACAACAACAACAACATCAACAACAACAGCAACAACAATAACAACAACACATCTACTGTGGTCAAAAAACAACCCAACACCAGTCCCTCTCTTATACTGTCTATCCTCCTGAGAAGTATAAAAGAGCGCCATGCCACACTGTCGGGGCATCATCTTCAGTACAGTCTTTGGTCCTGTCCTCTTAGTGAGTGCTGCCTCCTCCCCACACTGTTTTTTTTTTTTGGAGAGGGTGGCCGAAGACACACCATTAGCCGTGTATCGACCCCGCAACTACTACTACCCTGCCTTCCAGAATCCGATTATCTCCACTGTTCTCCTGTCTCTGTGTCTCTGTCTGTCTGTGTGTGCCTGTCTGTCTCTGTCCGTCTGTATGTCTGTCTGTATGTCTCTCTCTGTCTCTCTCTTTTCTTTCTTTCCTCCCTCCCCCCCCCCCCCTCTCTCTCTCTCTCTCTCTTCGTCCTTCCGCCCCCCTCCCCCCTCCTCTCTCTCTTCTTCCTCTTCTCTCTCTCTCTTCTCCTCCTCTCCCCCCACCCCGCTCGTCTGCGTCGTTCTCTCTGTCTCTCTCGTCTCTCTCTCTCTTCTCTCTCTCCCTCTCTCTCTCTCTCTCTCTCTTTCTGTTTCCCCCTCCCCACCCCGCTCTGTTCCTCTGTCTGTCTGTGTCTCTCTGTCTCTCTCTGTCCTTCTCTCTCTCTCTCTCTCTCTCTTCTCTCTCCTCTCTCCTCTCTCTCTCTCTTCCCCCTCTCTTCTCGTCTCTCTCTTCTCTCTTCTCTCTCTTCGTCTTTCCCTCTGTCTTCTGTCTCTCTCTCTTCTGTCTTCCCTTTCTCTTCTTCTCTCTCTCTCTTCTCTCTCTCTCTCTCTCTCTCTCTCTCTCTCTCTCTCCTTTCTGTCTTTCCCCCCTCTGTCTGTCTGTCTGTCTTGTTCCTCTCTGCTCTCTGCTCTCTCTCTCTCTCTCCTCTCTCTCTCTCTCTCCTCTCCTTCTGTCTTTCCCCTCTGTCTGCTGTCTGTCTCTGTCTTCTCTGTCCTTCTCTCTCTCTCTCTCCTCTCCTCTCTCTCTCTCTCTCTCTCTCTTTTTCTGTCTTTCCCCTCTCTGTCTGTCTGTCTCTCTGTCTGTCTGTCATCTCTTCTTCTCTTCCTCTCTCTCTTCTCTCCTCTCTCTCTCTCTCTCTCTTTTCTGCTTTCCCTCTCTGTCTGTCGTACTCTGTCTTCTGTCTGTCCCTTTCTCTCTCTCTTCCTCTCATCTCTCGTCTCATCTCTCTCTCTCTCTCTTTTCTGTCTTTCCACCTCTGTCTGTCTGTCGGTCTCTGTCGTGTACTGTCTGTCCTTTCTCTCTCTCTCTCTCTCTCATCTCTCTCTCCTCTCTCTCTCTCCTCTCTTCTCTCTCTCTCTCTCTCTCTCTCTCTCTCTCTGCTCTCTACTCTCTGCTTGTCTGTCCTGATTCTTCTTTCAGTCTTACCTCGCTCTGTCCTTCTCTCTTCTGTCCTTTCATTTCCTGTTTGCTTCTTCGGATTAAGGGGAGAGGAGAAGTGCGTGTCTTTTGCAGCAAACAGCCTCTTGTAGGGCGACACCGGCCACTTTTATTCCGATGGAAATGGACAAACTGGTAGATAATAGATAGATAGAGAGATAGATAGATAGATAGATAGATAGAGAGAGATAGAGAGAGAGATAGAGAGAGAGATGGATAGATGGATGGATGGATAGATAGATAGATAGATAGATAGACGGATGGATGGATAGCCAGAAAGATAGATAGATATATAGGTAGATATATGATAGATAGAGAGATAAAGAGATAGATAGATTGATAGATAGATAGATAGATGGATGGATGGATAGATAGATAGATACATACATACATAGATAGATAAATAGAGAGGTAGAGACATAGATAGATAGATAGATAGATATATTGGATGGATGGATGGATGGATGGATGGATAGATAGATAGATAGAGAGATAGACAGACAGACAGACTGACTGACAGACAGACAGATAGCCAGTATGTGAAGACAGATGTGTACACGATACAGCGTAAGCACGTGGCTGTCAAAGTTCCCAAGTAAGCTTATAACTTTTATTTTTTATTGGTTTGTGCTTTTTTTCTCTCTCTTTGTAACATAAAGACAAGAGACTTTGCGTTGTCTTTGTTGAGCTTTGTTTTCTTTGTTTTGCTTTCGTTGTTTTGTTTTTGCTTGCACCTTGGCATATCTGCAACATTGCTACATCGTCATGTCTACACCACTCATACCTAGAGGTCAGAACAATGCGCTCGCAATCTGACGACCCGGGTTCGATACCCGTTCAAGGGGATATTTTTCCCTGGAGTTAACATCAGTGCAGACTCCACTCTCCCTAAAAAAGTCCTTCGGATGAGACTATAAACCGAGGCCCCGTGTGCGAACGCACGCAGATTATCTTGCGCACACGTTAAATCCTGTTCCGCTTTTCGTAAGAGTAGGAAATTGTGCGCCGGTGGGAACAGAAGACAGAATTTACACACACAAAAACCCGCATACACACGGGGATTGGATGTAAAAAAAGCACATACGTGCTTATTGCATTATCCTGGATATAAAAGAAGCACATACGTGCTTATTGCATTATCCTGGATATAAAAGAATAAAATACATAAGATAAATAAATAAATAAATAAATACCAGCTCAAGAAGCACACTGTTACAGCCAGGTCTGTTTTCTAGCACTCCATGAGCCAGTACAGTGATCTACAGGAAGCCATTAGCGTTGGGCAGCGCAAGGAGCCACCCACCACAACAGACAGACCCTGGGCTGTACTGGACTGTACTGCTACATGGTCCCTTCAGTGTTGTTGGGCGAGGTCTGTTCTGACCTAAGATGTACACATTACTACCCCCTACTCCTACTAAACTTCCTTCTGCATACAGCACAGCAGCAGCTTAGTCGTGGAGTCATGTATTTATTTATTTATTTATTTATTTATTTATTTATGTATTTATTTATTCATTTTATTTATTTATTATTTTATTTCGAGGATAATGGGACATGCACTGATGTACTTTATTTATATCCAGCCCCTGTGTCTATGCAGTTCTGTAGATGTTGTCATCCGTTCCCACCGGCGCACAATGGCCTACTCTTCCGAAAAAGCGGAACGGGTTTTCACGTGTGCGCAAGCTGTTCTGCGTGCGTTCGCACACGGGACCTCGGTTTATAGTCTCTCATCCGAAGGACTTTCGGGAAGAGTGGCATCGGCACTGATGTTAACTCCAGAGAAAAATAAAAACATCCTCTTGAACGAGATTCGAACCCGGGTCGGCAGATCGCGAGAGCAATGCGCGTCACTCTGACCACCAGGCTATTCCACCACCGAGTCAGATGCAGTGAACAGCCTACTACTGTGTGATGGAGCAATGACTATGTCCACACTCTGGTTACATTTTCTTCTCCTTCAAAAGAACCTTCAGACTTTAAAACTAACTCATCGTGAGCAAGGGGTATGAAGAAAGCATAATTATTTTTTTCAGAATGATAAACAGTTCCTGAATTTTGAGGCACTTTCACCTATTTGCATGATAGACGACGAATGTAAGGACGTTGTTTGATGCACCGAAGCTATCACTGTCATCCGAAGGAAGCTTCCTCTGAAGTCGGAGTATGGCTGTCAATATGGCGAGGTACTTTTAAAAAAAAACCCAGTCAAACACGCAAACTTCTCATTCAGTGTGTAATTTTAATCTCACAGTGATTCCCAGCTTGGATGAGTGAGTCATTGTGCACATTCTGGGTGACACCCAGAGAGTTAAGCTGGGGAACGGACAACAACAACAACAACAACAAAAAAACAAAACAACAACAGAAGGAAGCTTAGTAACTGCATCTTGTGCATCTGTGATCAGAATATACACCCTTTAACATCACTGAAACGACCCAACATCATAATAACAAAAAAGTGTAAAATGCTCCCCCAGTCTTTATCATATCCCAATCCTTTTTTTAAGAGTCAGAGGCACCTACCTGTAAATGTTACGTCGAGTAAATTGAGAAACACTCTAGCAAGCGTTGGCTCACCCATTAGCATGTTTGTAAACTAGATACTCGTTTCGTGATTCCTAGTCATTCCTACAAGAATATAGCACACTCGATATTAGTAAGAAGCTGGTCAAGCTCTCCCCTAAATCCTTGCCCACGCGAAGGAAAAATCCAATCTCACCACCCATCCAAAGGTCTCCCTCATTAGCTATTTCACTCAGACATATGCTACCATCATTATTTCCATATATTATACAGTATAGGAATACTACTAAGCACGCACTTCGCTGGATTGGCAATTAGTGCGGGATTCTGGTGGAACGACCAAATGTAATTGCTTTCGTTCAGGGTGAGATTGCTGGGATTATGATGTTAATTGATCCATGTATTCTTGTTTTTTCCCTGTCTTACTTCCTGTCCTCCTTTTCTTTCAATGTTCCATTTTCTTTTTTTGTGTTGGTAGTAACAGAACAGATTAACAAGGTTGTAGCGAAGATGATGATGGTGATGATGATGATGATGTAGATGTAGTAGTAGTAGTAGTAGTAGTAGTAGTAGTAGTAGTAGTAGTAGTAGTAGTAGTAGTAGTAGTAGGAGAAGGAGGAGGAGGAGGAGGAGGAGGTGGAGTAGGAGGAGGAGGATTTGTGGGTGATTTTTTAGTTGTTTGTTTTTCGAATATGATTCGAATGACCATCATTCTTCAATGTATTGTCTGTCTGTCTATAAGTCTGTCTGTCTGTATCTCCCTCTCTATCTTTCTATCTGTCTCTCTTTCTGTCTCTCCTTTTCTCTCTCTGTCTCTTTGCCTCTCTATCTTTGTCTGTGTCTGTGTGCATGTTTGTCTGTCTGCCTCTGTCTATCTGTCTGCCTGCCCCCTCCTCTCTCTCTCTGTCTCTCTGTCTCTTCACTCTCTCTCTCTCTCTCTCTCTCTCTCTCTCTCTCTCTCTCTCTTCTCTCTCTCTCTCTCTTCTCTCCCCCTCTTCTCTCCCCTCCCTCTCTCTCTGTCTCTGTCTGTCTGTCTCTCTCTGTCTCTTCCACCCACCCACCCCCCTCTCTCTCTCTCCCTCTCTCTCCACCTTTCTCTCTCTGTGTCTCTGTATGTCTGTCTGTCTGTCTGTCTGTCTAACTCTCTCTCTCTCTGTCTCTCTTCCCCCCCCCTCCTCTCTCCCTCTCTCTCCCTCTCTCTCTCTCTCTCTCTCTCTCTCTCTCTCTCTGTCTGTCTGTCTGCCCCCCTCCTCTCCCCCCCTCTCTCTCTCTCCCTCTCTCTCTCCCCCAAGTATCCATCAAGTTATTGCGGTCAGCAGCCATACCCGGACAGTGACCGCCCAAGTCATCAATATAAGTAAGATCCAGCCTCCTCCTTCTCCTCCTCCTTGCTCCTTGTCCCTCTAGGGAGGGAGGGAGGGATGGCTTGTGGAGGGAGCTCTTACCCCATCCTCACTTTGTCGGTGCAGACCTTTCATAACTTTTACTTTTAGAGTGTCTTCAACTTGATACTCGTTCGCTTGTTTTTTTTGTCTTATACCCGTCTTCTGTAACTTTTTGAAAAAAGTTTTAAAAGAAGAAACGGTGAAAAAAAAATGTGTGAAAGGGTTAGTTAGTGTATGTAGAAAACTTGTTTTTTAGGGCGGTAGTTATCACTTGTAGACCATTCTTTTTATCGCCCCCTTTTTTAAAAATTACGTTAATTTATTTAAATTCTTTTTATTTTAGAGATAATGGATACGTACTAATACGGGTTTTTTGTCTTAAATCCAGTCATTGTGTGCGTGCGGTTTGGTAGATTCTGTCATCCGTTCCAATCAACCTACCTATTCTTCCGAAAGTGCGGAACAAGTTTTAATGTGCGCGCAAGATGTTCTACGTACGCTCCCACACGGAACATCGATTTATTGTCTCACACCAACGACTTTCAGGGATGTGGAGTCGGCACTGATATTAACTTAAGGGGAAAATCCCCTAGAACGGGTGTCTCGGTGGTGGCTCGAACCCAGGCCCAATCCCAGGTTGCCAGAACGCGAGCACAAACAGTATTCTAACCACCGGGCTATCCCGCCCGCTTCAATTTTGTAGATGGTTTGTGTATACGTTCATGCTATGAAGCTATGTCGTATATTGAATACTTTGAAAGTTTTCCATATCTTTTTCCATAAATAATTTTAATCCATCAGCAAAGAAAACGACAACAAAAAGGTCAACAAAATTATCAACACAGTTACACAGACACCAACATTTACTTTCAATCTAATATATCGTATATCAAACTGAAGTGAGGTCAGTATGTTTAAAGCTTTGTCCTGCTTATAACGTTTATAGAAACATACAGGAGTTACGCAACTCTTCAACCGAAATAAATACCTTGCTATTCTAAAAAAAAAAAAAAAAAAAAAGACCCAGAAAAACACGGTTTGTTCAACAGTGACGCTTGCTAGGAGGTATGGAAAGGGAACTCTCTTCCGAAAAGAAAAAAATCCGTTCGTGCAATTGTCCCTCGGGTCTCTTTTACTTGTTCTCCTGAAGTACTCTGCCGGGATTTGAAAGTTTAGAATGAAATCCGGAATCCTTCTTTTTGATCCTAGAATAATTCTTTCTGAAACGTCGAGTGAAAAACCAGACAGATCCTATTATCGCACTGTCCTGAATTCCGGATATTCCAGACGATGTCCACGAAATGTCGATAATTATATGCGCTTGTTTGTTTCGGTTGTTTTGAGTGTAAACTTTGTTTTAGTTTTGTTGTTGTTGTTGTTGTTGTTGTTGCTGCTGCGTTCTATCGAATAACTGTTAGCTTGTGATGTACAGATTATTATTCCCTTGTGAAAAAACGTGGGGGTTTTATTGTAACATACACACGCGCACAAACACACACATACGCTATAACACCCACACAAACACACACACACGCACACACACACACACACGCACACACACACACACACACACACACACACACAAACCCACACACCCATCCACACACACACACACACTACATCACGCCCTCACCCACCCACCTACACCCACACACCACCACCACCACCCCTACACCCACACCACACCTATATCCAACACAAATCCACCTCTAACATAAATAACAGAAAACACACACACACACACACACACAGATGAGAAGGTAGCACAAAGAACATCCTCCCTCCCCCACTCCCACCCCACCCCACCCCACCCCCTCACACTCAAAATCCCGAAAGATGTAAGGCGGAGGAAGATCATCGCAAGAAGCAGAGCAGAGAAAAGGCAAAGAGTTAG
>CM054144.1:35762683-35772683 GCA_028751875.1 Rapana venosa
GGGAAGTACTTGACTGAAATTGTACATTTTTTGAAGTCCCTTGGCGTGCACACACGCATAACATACAGCGCATACTGCAAAAGCCCACCTAGTGTTTGTGGAAGGGTAAACCGAACGATCAGTGTGCACTCGCAGCTTCAGTCACACATTCGGTTCCGCAGATGGTATATGATCTTTCGACTTTTCGAGTACAAACTCCAACGCTTGTTTCAAACTGATGATCTGGGCTAGAAAACTAACAACAACTTTGTTGTTACTTTGTTAATGAGAAAGATTTTTTTAAAAATAAGAACACTTTTATTATGGCCAGATTGACAGGTTTACCAATATGATTGTGATGTCCATGATTGCATGCTATACTTTCATGCTTCAAATAAACTTTTTTAAAAAAAGCTAGTGAGCTTTAAAAAACAACCCAACAGGTCATGGTGGGGAAAGTAAAACAGTAAATCAAACAATCTCCTACAGCACCAGTGCAATGGAGAACGATCTGGCAAGAAGCCTGTCATTACACATTGCAGAGTCAAGTTCAGTCATTAAGCTCAAAATTAATACAAACCAGCTTGTGATATACAACAGAACACCATCGCATTATACCATTTGATTAAACCAGGGACCAATTATCGCAGTGACACATTCGGAAAATTTAAAAAAGCAAACAAGCCAAGTATATTGTTTCTCACCAGTAGTACAGTCCGGGGAGAAAAAAAGCCAATTCACTGGACTTAATCAAACTTCAACTGGCTATCTGACTATCTGTATGTCTGTCTGTGGGTCGGTCGATTTGTCTGTTTATCGACCTGTCTGTTTACCTATCTGTCTGTGTGTCTGTCTGTTTATCTAACCTATCTTCATGCATATGTATATATATTTGACAGACACACACACACACACACACACTCAAGACCAAAACCCTCTTACCTGTCAATACCAAGAGCGTCCTTGGACTTGGGATTCCAAACACAAGACAGTCAGACACCCACAGACAGATAAACAGAGAGATAACAATTTAACATATACACAGACAGATAAGCAGACAGATAAGAACTAAGTGCTGACACAGCCATAGTCAATCCCAACCCCCCCCCCCCAGATCCCCCCCCCCGCACCCCCACCCCACCCCCACCCCACAACCTCCCAACTTCCACTCCCAGTCACCATCCTCCTATCCTACCCCCCTACCCTCGACCCCCACCCACTCCCATCAGCACCCTCCAAGCAACAAGTAAAAATATAAAATAAAAGAAGCCAGCCAATTCCCCCCCCCCCCCCCTTCCCACTCTCTTTCTGTCACACCTCTCCCGCCACCCCTCCCTCTCTGCCCATCTTTCTACAAGCAAGTCGCAGGAGAAAGTCTCTCTCTCTCTCTCTCCTCTCTCTCTCTCTCTCTCTCTCTCTCTCTCTCTCTCTCTCTCTCTCTCTCTCTCTCTCTCCTCTCTCTCTCTCTCTCTCTCTCTCTCTCTCTCTCTCTCTCTCTCTCCTCTCTCTCTCTCTCTCTCTCTTCTCTCTCTCTCTCTCTCTCCTCTCCTCTCTCTCTCTCTCTCTCTCTCTCTCTCTCTCTCTCTCTCTCTCTCTCTCTCTCTCTCTCTCTCTTCTCTCTCTCTCTCTCTCTCTCTCTCTCTCTCTCTCTCTCTCTCTCTCTCTCTCTCTCTCTCTCCCCCCTGGACACCACAGTCATTTAGGAAGGGTGGAAGGAAGAATGATGGGTCTGATGGAGTAGGGGGATGGGAAGGGGGTGGGTGAGGGAAGGGCGAGGGGGGGGGGGGGGGGGAGGAGGGGGGAAGGAAGTGGAGGGGGAGGGAGATGGAGACAAGGCATCTGGCTGCCTTGTTTTGGGAAGTTGAAGAGTTAATTAAAAACAAGAGAAGAAGAAGGAGAAGAAGAAGAAGAAGAAGAAGAAGAAGAAGAAGAAGAAGAAGAAGAAGAAGAAGGAGGAGGAGGAGGAGGAAGAAGAAGAAGAAGAAGAAGAAGAAGAAGAAGAAGAAGAAGAAGAAGAAGAAGAGAAGAAGAAGAAGAAGAAGAGAAGAAGAAGAAGGGAAGAAGAAGAAGTAGAAGAAGAAGAAGGAGAAGAAGAAGAAGAGAAGAAGAAGAAGAAGAAGAAGAAGAAGAAGAAGAAGAAGAAGAAGAAGAAGAAGAAGAAAGAAGAAGAAAAAGGAGGAGGAGGATGAGAAAAAGGAGGAGAAGAAGAAGAAGAAGAAGAAGAAGAGAGAAGAAGAAAGAAGAAGAAAAAGAAAGAGGAGGAGGAGAAAAGGAGCAGGAGGAGAAAAAAAAAAGAGGAGGAGAAGAAGAAAAAGAAAAAGAAGAAGAAAAAAAACAACAACAACACCAACAACACCAGAACAATAGCAAGAACAAGAAAAACAAGAACAAAACATGAAGGAGAACATGAACAAGAACAAGAAACCAAAAAATCCACCCCAAAACATCCTGAGTAATATGGGAAAAAAAAACTTTAGCTGAAGGCCAGCATTAACAAGTTGTGGACCCCAAACTATCACAAGACCTAACACGGAAGATATCTTGATGATGCTGACCATGAGTCGCTGTCGCTATGAAAAGAGTCCCTTTTAACAGACACTGTTTACGATAAGAGGAGAATGTGTGTTCTTTTGAAGTAAGCCGTTTTAGTCGTAAAAAGATTTTTCTTTCATCAAATAAGAAACCATTAATTTGGTATCAAAGAAGACGTGCTCATTTTTGAAAATAATGTTCTTACATTTTAGTACGAATCGCAAATCGTAAATCTTTAAAAAAGAAAAAGAAAGTAAGACTGGATTCACTGAAAACAAAGTATTTTTCAACATAAACATGATCATTTTTACCATGAGTCATGTCCTTTCACTTTTTCCAAGCAAGGTTATTTGCACTGTGAAAGAAGTCATCGTGCCCATAAGAAAAAGGAATGCGGTTTGCTAAAAAAAAAAAAAAAGAAAAACAACACACACAATAAATAGATGTTTAAAACAAACCCTTACCTTGAATAGAGGTACTTTTACTTAGCATCATTTTCACTTTGAAATAAGTTATTTTTACCAAGAAAAGAATGAATAGGAAAGTGAAGATTGTTATTCTCGGTCAGTCTGTCTGCCTGTGAGGCTGTCCCTCTTTAAGCTTTCTCTCTGTCTCTGTCTGCCTACCTGACAGTCTCTCTCTCTCTCTCTCTCTCTCTCTCTCTCTCTCTCTCCATCTTTCTCTCTCTCTCTCTCAAATATGTTTTATGTTTTGTATCCTTATAACTGTGCAATGCACACACACAACAAGAATAAAACAGGTGGTGTTTTTTTTAGTATTGTTATTTTTCTTCCTCTTTTGTTATTGTTCCTACATTTCAACAGAAAAGAAAAAAATAATAACTGTTTTACTCTAAAGTTGATTTTTCACCCCAAACTGAAATATCATTTCGAAAATGAAGAGACGTGTCTCTGTTTGAGGCAGGCAGGAAAGGGAGACAGCCAAGTGGTCAGAGCATCGATTATAATTATAATTATTATGGTCTGGGAGAAGTCTGAATGCGCGGGTCTAAAACACTGCTGACCGGTCTGTTCTAAAGAGATTACTGTTCCTCTGGTTTTGATTCCATTCCTCTGCTCGTCGTCCTTCAGATTATATATAATTATATCTATCTGTCTGTCTGTCTGTCTGTCTGTCTGTCTTTCTACCTATCTATCTATCTACCTATCTATCTATCCATCCATCCATCCATCCATCCATCCATCCATCCATCTATCTATCTATCTATCTATCTATCTATCTATCTATCTATCTATCTATCTATCTATCTATCTATCTATCTATCTATCTATCTATCTATCTATCTATATATATATGTCTGTATGTATGTCTGTCTGTATGTATGTCTATCTATCTATCTACCTATCTACCTATCCATCTATCCATCTATCTATCCATCCATCCATCTATCTATCTATCCATCTATCTATCTATCTATTTATCTACCTATCTATCTATCTATTATCTATCTATCTATTTATCTACCTATTTATCTATCTATTTATCTACCTATCTATCTATCTATCTATTTATCTACCTATTTATCTACCTATCTATCTATCTATCTATTTATCTACCTATCTATCTATCTATCTATCTATCTACCTATCTATTTATTTATCTATATGTCTATCTAACTAGCTAGCTAGCTAGCTATCAGAGTTGCGTGAAAAAAGTAACGCTGTAAAATATTCACATATTTCTCACACTGATGTCAAAGTTACAAAGGCCCATGATTATTTCTTACAGATTAAAATCACAAACATTTACTTTCAGTCTAATTCTATTCATTCACGTAAAAGTGCAACTGTCCACAATTATCATTAAAACACAATTTCCACCGAATCAGCAGAGCCACAGCTGAGGTCACATAACTGACAAGCAGCTCTGGGCGTAGCTACTCTTTCTTTCACTGAGATAAGCCACACCTACGTCGGGGGGACGGGATAGCCTAGTGGTCAGAACATTGTGCTCGCAATCGGACGACCCGGGTTCGATTCCCGCTCAAGGGGATAATTATGTTCCCCTGGAGTTAACATCAGTTCAGACTCCACTCTCCCCAAAAGTCCTTCGGGTGAGACTATAAACCAAGGCCCCGTGTGCAAACGCACGCAGAACATCTTGCGCACACGTTAAATCCTGTTCCGCTGTTCGTAAGAGTAGGCCATTGTGTGCCGGTGTAAACAGATGACAAAATTTACAAAACCGCATACACACGGGGACTGCATGTAAAAAATGCACATGAGTGCTTATTCTATTATCCTCGATATAAAAGAATAAATAAAATAAAAAAATAAATAAATAAATATTAGGGGGCAGGATAGCTAAGTGGTCAGAGCACTCGCTGTCCCCAAGCTAAGGTTACCAGCAGCATCGACTGTGGTTACAGAATGGATGGGTGACCGTTTGCTCTCCTTCATTTCAGCACAGTCCCCCCAGTTCACCCAGCTGTGAATGGGCACCTAACCCTCTTTAGGGTCAGGGAAGGTAAAATTAATAGCGAGGGAGAGGAGATATGCGCCGCCCTCAATATGCTGGCCCGTAGAGAAGTGAGGTCTCCGATGTCTCTACGACCACATAGGCTATGGGGCACCTTTACTTTACTCTGTATTGCCTCACGGATCGATTCATCCCGAGGATAAGAATCTATGGCTTTAACATTTTTGTGCACACGAAACAAAACAAGCTACGACCGATGGTATGGATGACACAAACACAACCCGCATCAGGCAGCAAAACCCACAACTAAGGGATGTATGGGATCTGCCAGGTTCAACCAGTATATCTCAAAGACGCACTGGCAAAAAAAACAAAAAAAAACAAAATGCTTAGCGCTTCTAGTTCTTCGCCCTGGTGATTTCTGGAGAGAAGTCAATCAGTCTGCGGCATCTGGAGGGAAATCTAGCAGGTGCCTGTTTGTCTGTCGTCGTCTGCCAGGTTCTTAGAAGTCTTTGACATGGTTTGGGAAGGAGAAAGGGAGAAAAAATAAGTGATTGGTTCTGAGAGCGAAGTTGACACTGTCTGGGCTAGACTGGAACAGTATGGTATAGTCTGGTATGGCCTGTTTGCCTGTTTGTTTTCGTCTGTGTACCACGGTGTGTCTGTCAGAAAGGGAGAAAGAGAGAGAGAGGGTGAGATGGAGGAGGGAGGGAGAGAGAGAGAGAGAGAGGAGAGAGAGAGAGAGAGAGAGAGAGAGAGAGAGAGAGAGAGGGAGACAGACAGACAGACAGACAGAGACAGAGAGAGAGAGAGAGAGAGAGAGAGAGAGAGTGTGTATGTTTGGGGGGGGGGGGGGGGTGCGTGTGTGCACGCGCGCGCGAGCAAGCAAGCAAGCAAGCAAGCATATAAAGGCTGCGTGCATAAAACATTTAACCAAATCACTCAAATATATACACACTTACAAGCACATACTTCCGTCTGTCTGTCTGTCTGTCTGTCTGTCTGTCTGTCTATCTGTCTCTCTCTCTCTCTCTCTCTCTCTCTCTCTCTCTCTCTCTCTCTCTCTCTCTCTCTCTCTCTCTCTCTCTCCCTAGCTCTGTGTCTGTATATGTGTCCGCTACAGACAGAATAAAAGATCGGGAACCAGGGGGGAAAAACGTGATTGAAACAGACAGCAAACATAAATAAAAAAATAAAAAGACAAAGATCTCTTCTCTAAGAGAAAAAGAGGGCAAAAGGAGAGGACAAGCGTCAACAGAAATTCCCCACAAAAAAAATTGCAAAAGAAGATGAGAAAAACTGGAGGACAAGCAAGAAAGGATGGGACAGATTTAACTGATAGCAACGTCATAACTTGCCAAATCGCACAGAAAGCAAGACTCCCGACCGATACAGGCTGTGTCATGTCAGCATTCCGAAGTATCCATCCTTTTCCCTGTGCTGAGAAAAAACCCCCTGGGGGTGGCTGGGGTTGTCAAGACTAAGAAAAACGGGCGACAGAAGAAGTATAGGTGGGTGGGGGTGGTAGGAGAGGACAGGTGTACGTACTGATAAGAAATGGAAGTTGGGGGTAGGGAGAGGGCGGGCGGGGTGAGGGGGGCGACTGAGAAACCATTACGGTTACCGCCTAAGAATCTGGCTTCTTTGGGCCATCCAGATCTCTCTCTCCTTCACGCGTCGACAAAAGTCTCTGGAGGTTGATCGATCTGAAGCATTACAGGAGACCCCGTCTAGAGGTTATTCCCAGGCAACCATCTCAAAATCATTGTCAAGGGGTAAGAGTGAGAGTGACGAAGAGTGTGTGTGTGTCTGTTCACTTAAGCAGAATGTACAAACGAGTCACTAGGGACTGACAAGCATCCTATACCAGCATCGACAGGGTGGTTTTTTCAGTCAGGAGATTTGCTGTGGGGGCTACGATTTTAAAGTTGTGTTGACACAGAGTGTAACAGTCAGAAAGTGATATGTTCATACTTTTGTGTTGTGAACTAAGCGACGGATTTTGTGAAGATATCATTCGTAAAAAAAAAAGACTATGATGACAGCTTGTAGTAGAGTTGTATTGTAGTATTATTTGTGTAGTTGGTGTAGAATGTGTAGTAGTAGAAGAGAAGTAGTTGTAGTAGTAGTAGTAGTAGTAGTAGTAGTAGTAGTAGTAGTAGTAGTAGTAGTAGTAGTAGTAGTAGTAGTAAGTAGTTTTAATCATGAACAAGGTATTCCAGCTTTAATCACTGACAAATGTCCAATCTGCAAAATATCGAGAGACATGCAGAAAAAAAAAATGAAGGAGCCTGGCACTTGGTTAGTAAAAAAAGAACCATGATACGAGCAGCAGTTCAAGCCAAAATGAATCGAATTTCGAGCAAGAACACAGGGAGGGACATCTTGCGGAACCTGGGAAAAGGTAGTTACTAAACGTCCAGAATAGCATATGGCATCATTTAGATTACGCAAAGAATGACAACGAATTAGACATATTATAAAAGCACTGGTTAGCAAGTTATCAGTTTGCTAGTAACGTAAAAATATACAGGTAAGCAATCTTACAATCTTAGAATATCAATTTTACTTGATGTGACATGACAATGATATAATATATATATTTACTTATATAATATACTATATATATATATATATATATATATATATAAATAATATATATATATATATATAATATATATATTAGTGACTCTCTTTTCCAGGACTCCTGCAGAGAAATCCCCCCCCCCCCCCCCCCCCCCCCGCCCCCTCCATTGGTGTATTTTAGTCGCAATTTGATCATTTGGACTTGAACCTACGGCCTCATATGTGTTTCAATTGGCTAACTATAATATATATATATATATATATATATTATATATATATATATATATATATATATATATATATATATATTTCTGAGTAAAGCAAAGAGATCATCATAAAAATGTTTAAGCACACTGGAAAATATATGTTAATTAGTGGTGTGTGCATGCGTGCGTGCGTTTGATGGTGTGGTCTGTGTCTATGTGTGAGTGTGTGTGTGTGTCTATGTGAGTGTGTGTGTGAATTAGGAGCGGAGGAGTAAGTCAAGTTAGCCCCATCAGAACCCACCATAGCTCCCATAATCTGCCGAGTGATTTTATTGGGCCCAGTACAGCACACGATGACATATGAGATGGGGTAGCAGTTATCTGTCTGAGAGCGAGGCACTAACCCCTCACCGATCAATGGGGATCGATGCCATTCTCTCGGAGTCACAGAGAGAAAGAGAGAGAGAGAGGGGGGAGAGAAGAGAGAGAGAGAGAAGAGAGAGAGAGAGAGAGAGAGAGAGAGAGATAGGAGGGGAGAGAGAGGTGGGGAGAAGGAGGAGAGAGAGAGTAGGAGGGAGAGAGAGTGGGGGGGGAGAAGGAGGGAAGAGAGAGAGATAGGGGGGGAGAGAGAATAGGGGAGGAGGAGGAGAGAGAGGGAGAGAGAGAGAATAGGGAGGAGGAGAAGAGAGAAAGAGGAGGCTGGAGAGAAAGGGAGGGAGAGAGAGGAGGAGAGAAAGAGAGAAAAAAGAGCAAGAGAAAGAAAGAGAGAGAGAGAGAAAGAGAGAGAGAAAGAGAAAGAGAGAAAAAGAGAAAGAGAGAGAGCTCTAGACAAGGAGAACAAAGACAGAGAACAACAGGCAGATCGATACAGACAGACGCAAGAAAAGCAGAGAAACAGATACTCAAACAGACCCATGTAGACTAAACAAACCTTGAGAAAAGGAACAGCCTTAAAAAAAACCCAAAAAAAAACAAGAGAGTTTTCAAACGAATACCAGCCAGCATAGTCACTGTCACGAGCTGTAGTCCAGAATGTTTGCCCTTCGCCCTATACGTCAGATCACAGGATGTCCACACCGTCCCAGCATTTGTTTTTAATTCCACAAATCTTTGATAGTTTAGGTGGGGGGGGGGGGGTTTTTTTGTTTGTTTTTTGTTGTTGACCGTGATTACTCTCGACTTCACTAGACTTGTTTTCCCTCACTCTTTCAGCACTTGTTGGAGCACCAATCTGGATTTTTTCAGGCGGGTGTATACTTTTGACCAAGTATAACCTTCATCACTTCACCTATCCCTTTATCTGGTAGACCGTTGGGGCACCATTGAATTTTTTTTTGTGGCAACCAGCTTCCTCCACTCCTCGCGGATCTCAACTTTCCGTGGAAAGTCGTTCCAGTCAAGACCAGTCCAATGTCTGGTGTTGTGTTTCCATCGGGGTTTTTTTCTTTTTCTGTCTGCCTCTTTGTCTCCATCCTTGTACTGTTTCCTGTAGGATAGCCTTGGGAAGTCCAGATGTTCGTGTGGTGGGTCCGTCCCGCTTCAGTTTGCAGAGGATTTTTGTTTTCACTGTAGTCAGAAGCTCTTCATATGGCATGACGGTATTTTTCATTCTGACATATATTTATTTCCTCGTTAGTTATGTGATCCCTACATGAAACACCAAGAAGTTTGTGAAAGCATCTCTTCTCCATTGCTTGTACTCTCTTCCCAAGATCCGCCGTTATGGTCCACGTTTCACATGCATATAACTACTTTATGGTCACAAATATACCCCATACTGACTATTTCCGTGTCATCTATGCCATGGGCCCAGTCTTCTATCAAGAATGGTTTTCTCTAAGCTAGCAGGGTGATGTTCTGGACCGTCCACACACAAAATAACTTGGACTTTATAATAGTTTCATGTGGACTTTAAAAGAGAACGAGGTTGGAATCGGTGTTAACTTCAGGTGGAGAATTCCAGCACACACAAAAAGATGTCTTTGACAGAGATTTAAAGCCACATCCCGAGTGACAGTCACACCATGAACTGAACGCTACCAACCGCGCATCTTTCCCTTGCAGAACACCTTATAAACGCATGGAGGAATGTGAGAGGTGGTGGTACCAGGGAGGCTACTTACTGTCTATCGATAGCAGCTGTCAGTCGATACTGATCGATAGCAATCACTGTCACCTAGATTCCCATTACCGGTATTCTCACACACATACACACACACACATACACACCACACACACACACACACACACATACACAC
>CM054144.1:35785183-35787683 GCA_028751875.1 Rapana venosa
GATGAGTGACTGCGTCCATGGTGTTGGCCATTTTCCTGTCTGCCAGATCTTGTTGCAGATTCTTAGTAGGGCGCTGATCATGGCTTCCCCTCCAGCTTGGACCAACTCAGCTGGAATGTTGTCAGCCCCTGCTGACTTCCCCTTTTTCAGCGATCTGACTGCTGTTTCCACTTCTTCTCGGAGGATAGGGTGACTGTCTGTGTCTTTGCTTTCGGGTACATTAAGGACTTCTGGATCTCCTGCGGTTCTATAGTTATACAGGTCGGAGCAGTAT
Source organism: Rapana venosa (assembly GCA_028751875.1). Taxonomy (NCBI): domain Eukaryota; kingdom Metazoa; phylum Mollusca; class Gastropoda; order Neogastropoda; family Muricidae; genus Rapana; species Rapana venosa. The sequence continues at coordinate 35,785,458 of CM054144.1, forward strand.
TCTGTCCATCTGTTCAGAATATCCTGGTCGTCAGTGAGACACTTCCCATTTTTGTCTTGGATTGTTAAACCTTTTCTCTGTTTCGTGCTAGTCAGGTCTTTCATCAGCTGATATGCTTTCTTGCTATTGTTTTTCTTGATGTTCTCTTCAATGTCTTGGCACTGTTCACCGATCCATTTCTCTTTTGCCTCCGTCATGGACTTCCTGATTCTTTTGTTGACTGCCCTATATTGTTCTGCTCTTTCTTTTGTTTCATTTTTCTTTTTCTTCAACTCTCTGCGCTTGTCGCATAGTTGTAGGATGTTAGGTGTGACCCATGGTTTTTTGACTGGTCGGCGTTTGCCAAGAAGCTCGTTTGCTGTTTCAGTCACTGCTGTATTGAAACTATTCGTCAGTGTGTCTATGTCTGAGTCTAACACAGTGAGTGCTGCAAACTTTCCACCTATCCTTGCTTGAAAAATTTCTAATACCTCTGGGTCCTTCAGCTTCTCGAGGTCAAATTTGATCCTGATGTTGTTCCGCTTGTGGATTTTCTTTAGACGTAGTCGGAAAGTCATCATCACAAGATCATGATCACTCCCTATGTCAGCTCCTGGAAAACTTCGTGTCTGTGCGATGTTGACGCTAGACTGAAACCGTCTTTTCACCATGATGTAATCTATTTGGTTGTGGTGTTCTCCATTTGGGCTATGCCACGTCCATTTTCTGGATTTCTTGTGTGGGCCAAGTGTATGTCACCCAAGCAAGGTCATGCTGCAGATAATATTGAATAGACTGAAGCCACAAGCAGAGACCATCATTGCTGAGGAACAAGCAGGTTTCAGAGCAGGGCGCAGCACAACAGAACAGATATTCAACCTCAGAATACTATGTGAGCGGTACCTTCAACATCAACAAGACCTATACCACGTATTTATCGATTTTAAGAAGGCATTTGACAGGGTGTGGCATGCAGCTTTGTGGGCAACCATGAACTTGTACAGCATCAATGCAAACCTGATCAGAGTCATCAAACAGCTGTACAGCGAGGCCACCAGTGCAGTGTACTACAACAACAACATTGGAGAATGGTTTCGAACAACAGTTGGAGTAAGGCAGGGCTGTCTACTCTCACCCACTCTTTTCAACATCTTCCTTGAGAGAATCATGGCTGATGCACTGGAACATCATGAAGGATCAGTCAGCATTGGTGGCAGAACGATCACAAACCTCCGCTTCGCAGATGACATTGATGGAATAGCAGGATCAGAAAAAGAGCTTGCCAGCCTAACAGAACACTTGGATAAGGCCTCCAAAACATACGGCATGGAAATCAGTGCAGAGAAGACCAAACTGATGACTAATAACACCAACGGCATTAGCACTGATATCAGGGTTAATGACCAGAAGCTGGAAACAGTTCAAAGCTTCAAGTACCTGGGAGCCATTGTATCCGACCAGGGATCCAAGCCAGAAGTAGTATGCAGGACTGCACAGACAATAACAGCTTTGTCAAAACTAAACACCATCTGGAGAGATAAGAATATCTCACTTATCTCCAAGATCAGACTAATGCGCTCCCTTGTCATATCCATATTTCTGTATGCCTGTGAATCATGGACCCTGACTGCAGATTTGGAGAGAAGAGTACAGGCAGTGGAGATGAGATGCTTTCGGAGACTCCTTGGCATCTCCTACAAAGACCACATAAGCAACGAAAGCGTGCATAACAGAATCCAGCAAACCATTGGACCCTATGAGAACCTTCTAACGATCGTGAAAAAGCGTAAACTTAAGTGGTATGGGCATGTCACAAGATCCCAAGGAATTACAAAGACAGTTTTGCAAGGCACTGTCAAGGAGGAAGAAGAAGAGGCAGCCCAAGGAAGAGCTGGGAGGATAACATCAGTGAATGGACAGGCCTAGAACTCAACAAAACCCTGAGAAAGGCAGAACAGAGAGAAGAATGGAGGGAACTGGTTGCTGAGTCTTTGAGGGTGCCCACACGGTCGTACAGATACGGACAGATAGATAGATAGATAGATATATATATATATATATATATATATATATATATATATATAGATAGATAGATAGATAGATAGATAGACGATAGAGAGATAGATAGAGAGATAGAGAGATAGAGATATATATAGAGATAGAGAGATAGAGAGATAGATAGATAGATAGATAGATAGATAGATAGATAGATAGATAGATAGATAGATAGATAGATAGATAGATAGA
>CM054144.1:35797683-35800183 GCA_028751875.1 Rapana venosa
AGAGAGAGAGAGAGAGAGAGAGAGAGAGAGAGAGAGAGAGAGAGAGAGAGAGAGAGAAGAGAGAGAGAGAGAGAGAGAGAGAGAGAGAATGAATGAATCTTTATTTGAATGAATGAATGAGAGAATGAATGAATCTTTATTTGAATGAATGAATGAATGAATGAATCGTTTTTTATCAAGGGTAACAGAATAAGCATACGCATACTTTTTTTTTTTTTTACATCCGGCCCTTGCCCTGATTAGGGGCTATCAAAAAATCAAGGTTAAAACCCTACTACAACAACGACAACATGATTTACGAAAAAAAGAAAGATATGTGTATATTTAACAATACATAATCCCTAACTGACCTGAACATTAATGTCAAGAGAAACATAGATTACTTTTGTTTTTTAGAGAGGAGAAGAAGAAGAAGAAGAAGAAGAAGAAGAAGAAGAAGAAGAAGAAGAAGAAGAAGAAGAAGAAAGAAGAAGAAGAAGAAGAAGCAAGAAGACAGAAGCAGAAGCAGAAGCAGCAGTAGCAGCAGTAGCAGCAGCAGCAGCAGAAGAAGAAGAAGAAGAAGAAGAAGAAGAAGAAGAAGAAGAAGAAGAAGAAGAAGAAGAAGAAGAAGAACAACAACAACAACAACAAAACAACAACAACAAGAACAAGAACAAGAAAAAAGAAAGGAGGAAGGTCAAAGGGGAGGAGAGGAGGAGAGAAGGAGGAGAAAGATCAGTAATGAAAGAGGTAGAGAGGGAAAACTGAGAATGAACCAGAGTTGTACAAGGAAAGGCAGATGACAGTCAAGAAAGATGAGGAAAAAAAGAAGTGACACCAACATAAAAAACAGAAAAACGACAACAAAAATAAGAACATATCCTATAAAAATGCAAACACAGCATATCAGTCAGATCCCTTGACGAAATTGCCTTCTCACAACACGAACACTCAGCACAGGCAATGAACTGCTGACAGTGTGAAGGCCCCAGAGGAAGGTGGGATATTTCAAAGAAGGGAAATAGATGTGCATGTGGAAGGACGGGTGTGGAAATGCCGCGGAGAAAATCCACGTCCTCTGCCATTACTCAGTGTCTGACTAGAACGGCAGCTGAGAGGTGTGGAGGTGGCAGAGGCGACAGAGTCTGACACCAGGCGGTGACAGGGATAAACAGTTCCTCCCTCCTCTCTCTCTCTGCTATCTCCTGTCTGTCAGTCTGTCTGTCCACGGTCACGTTTGTGCGCCTTCAGGATAATTCGGTGATGCATGGTAGTGTAGCAAATCAGACTTCAGGACTGTAAGGAGTAAAAGAGGGCATGAGGCAGTTTCAGACACAGAAACTACCAAGCAAGATAACATAGTTGGTAGGCAGAAACACAGACAGGCAAATTGGCAAGAAGCAAACAGGGAGATAACAGACAGACAGACAGACAGAGGGATCAACTAGTATCAGGCCTAAGTGTTAAAACTTGGAAAGTATGATTGAAAAGTAGAGAAGATTTTCTCCTTCCACTTGGTGTAAGAGGTCTCCTATGAACTCCCAATGCAGAGGTGATTGTATCTTCAGCAGTAGGCACCAAGGACGTATGCCAGTCATTTCTATAAGTGCATGTGGGCATAGATGTGAGGGATTGGTGACAAAGAGAGAGGGAGGGAGGGATAGAGGAAGAGAGAGAGAAAGAGGCAGACAGGAAGACAGACAGACAGACAGATAGCAAGAGCAACAGTGACAATGTGAGAGACAGAGATAGGCGGAGGCAAATAGAGACAGAGAGACGACACAAACAGACAGAGATGGGCATAATGGGAGAGGCAAGCCATACCTCCAAAAATTAAGACAGGGAGAGGGAGTGTGGCGGGAGAGTGATGGAGGAAGACAAAGAAAGAGAAAACATAATAAAACAGCAACAGGGACAAAAACTGAGAGGCAGAGAAGAAGATAATATAAGAAAGATTGAGAAAAGAGATTGAAGGAAAAACAAGATATGGGGGTAAAGGCACAGGCACAGGCAGAAAAAGAAACAAACCGACAAATCAACAAATAAATAGATACTGTCAGGAAAAAAATGCAGATGCAGTATATATCAGTAAGATCCCTTGACAAAATTGCCTTCTCACAGCAAGAACACTCAGCACAGGCAATGAACTGCTGACAGTGTGAAGGCCCCAGAGGAAGGGGAGAGATTTGAAAGAAGAGAAATAGATGTGCATGTGGAAGGACGGGTGTGGAAATGCCGCGGAGAAAATCCACGTCCTCTGCCATTACTCAGTGTCTGACTAGAACGGCAGCTGAGAGGTGTGGAGGTGGCAGAGGCGACAGAGTCTGACACCAGGCGGTGACAGGGATAAACAGTTCCTCCCTCCCCTCTCGTCTCTCTTTCCTGTCTGTCTGTCTGTCCACTGCCACGTTCCTGCGCCTTCAGGATAATTTGGTGATGTATGGTTAGAGTAGCTATGTGTTAGGAGAGGGGGAAGCAGTTTTAAGATGCATTTGCTGTTTCAAAACAGAAAGGAGACAGA
>CM054144.1:35802683-35807683 GCA_028751875.1 Rapana venosa
TGGACGATGAGAGAGAGAGAGCATGCTAGTAGTGATGAGGGATGAGCAGGCAATGGGATTGAGGAATGCGTGAGATGAGACGGAGAAGATGAGATGATCGAGATTGTCTGAGTTGAGAGGAGAGAAGAGAGATAGAGGAGAGATGAAGAGGAGAGAGGAAGGATAAAAGAAAGGAAGAGAGCAGGGAGAGGAGAGAGAGAGAGGACGAGATAGAGAGCAAGATTGACAGAAACGTGATAGAGATAGAGAGATGACAAAGATTGAGAGCAAGGAGAGAGAGTGACAAAGAGAGAGAGAGGAGGAGAGAGGAGAGAGAGGGAAAGAGGAAAGAGATGAGGAAAAGAAGAGATAGATAAAGAGAGGTGTACAGGTAAATGAAGAAACGACACACACGCACCGACTAAAACAACACCCTACACACATACAAGATCACATCGACATCGACACACATCTGACAGCACAACACATTCAACATTCATACACATTTTTTGTCTCGTCAGGTCTCTGTGTATTGTCTTCTGTTGAACTGTCTGTCTGTCTGTCATTCGCTCATCTTCTCTTCTCTTCTCTCTCTTCTCTCTCTCTCTCTCGCTCGTCTGTCTCTACTCTCTGCGTTTCAGCACTCACCTCTCACCAGCGCTGATAAACAAAACAGACAGACAAACAGCAGCCACACCACACACCGCACCACGCACGCACGCACAGACACACACTAGACACTCATTGTACATACACTCTTTAAGACAGATTGCTGTCACTTTCTGCAGGGTACCTTCCCATGTGAGAATCCTCCCAAAAGAATGGGCTGACAGAGCTGCCGAGAGAGGCGCTAAGCATGGAACAGATTCTGTAGAACTACAGGTTCCATTATCTTTAAAAGAGGGCTATCAGTTACTAGAAGAGGCATCGTGGAGCAGGGCCAATAAAGCTTCATCAACCAAAGGAGCCCTTTTTAGATAGATGTTGAATCAATGTCCATGTTTTAGGGGATATCGATCCCTTTGAGACCTATACAGATTTTTTGTTGTTGGTCAAGATGGGCTAGAGAGGTGTTCATATCAGATGAAACTGAATACGTTCAGAACCAAATGTAGCAATGATATAAGATATTTTTTGCTGTGAGTGGCTTTTAATTTGTTCTCCTTATGTTTTCTGTTTTTATGAGTTGTGTGTGGTGTGTTGTGTGGTGTGGGGTGTGTTTTGTGTTTGTGTGTGTGTGTGTGTGTGTGTGTGTGTGTGTGTGTGTGTGTGTGTGTGGGGGGGGGGGGGGGATGCTATTCTAAAGCCTGAAGAAATCTAAACAAATGGTTCTAAAGCTTTTCTTACTTCTCTTTCCTGAGAAATCCTTTGACAAGATATTCAAACAATTTCAACAGACAGCCACTCGTGTGTGCGTGCGCACACACGCACGCACACACACACACAAGCGCGTGCACACACACACATGCGCACACGCACGCAACCCCCCCCCCCCCTCCCCCCCTCTCTCTCTCTCTCTCGTTCTCACTTGTACTGTACACCCATCATGATATACATGTTTTCGCTTTAAGAGAGATTGCTGTCACTTTCTCCTAGGTACCTTCCCATGTGGGAATCCTCCCAAAAGAGTGGGCTGACAGAACTGCCAAGACAGGCGCCAAGCATGGCACAGATTCTGTAGAACTACATGTTCCATTATCTTTACAAAGGGCTATTATTTACTTCAAGAGGCATCTTGGAGCAGGGCCACGGAAAAAAAAGCTTTATCACCCAAAGGAGCACTTTTCAGATACATCTTTACTCAATGTCCATGTTTTATGGAATATTGATTTCCTCTGAGACCTGTACACATTTCGTTACGTCAAGGGCTAGAGAGAGGTATTCATTTCAGATGAAACTGAATGTGTTCAGAACCAAAATTATATAGCAATGTTATAAGATATTTTTGTTGTGAGCGGTTTGGGCTTTTTTTTTTTTTTTTTGTTATCCTAAAGCCTGAAGAAATCTGAAAAAGTGATTCTAAAACTTTTTTTCACCCTCCTTTCCTGGGAAATCCTTTTGACAAGATATGCAAAACATTTGAAGCTGGTATTTGGTCTAACATTATTGTCTTTAGTTCAAACATTTCTAAAAGACAGTTGTTATAGTGATGTGGAAATGTACTTCACCATTATTTTTATTTTATGTCTTTGTGCTTGGGGTGTTATTGAACTGTATAAGCTGTTTAGGAGAAGATAAGTGTTCTATTATACACATCCATCAAATTTGGTTTTTTCCCCTCCTCCCCCTTCCCATTTTGTAAAATTTCTTGTAGTGAACAGACGTAGAATCGAAGCAAGAGCAACAATAGCACTTCGTATACTCTCTCTCTCTCTCCGTTATATATATATATATATATATATATATATATATATATATATATATATATATATATATATATATATATATATATATATATATATATATATATATATATATATATATCCCTCACCACCACCCCAATCACACACACACACACACACACACACACAACACACACACACACACCAAGAAGAAGAACAACAGAAATACACCAATTAACAAGCAGAGAGAAACCATGACAATTACAGACAACTAAAACGCGATTCGTCCTTAACAGGTGGGTTTTTTGTTTTGTTTTGCTTGTTTTTTTTGTTATTTAAAATCTCTTTTATGTCCTTAACGAGTGTCACTACGACAGTCATGAGAAGATCCTAAACCCCCTGCAGGGTGGGCTAATTGGCAGATCTCTGATTGAGCGACATCATGTCACTTGAAAACGGTGTTAGACCATTCATTTTATCACTGCATCGAACTCACAGAACAAGAAACACCTGACTGCCAAACAATAAAAAAGAAAAAAAAAAGTCGAAAAAAATCCCCAACCTAATTTCTATTAGCAACAGTATGTTATGTTAACGCGTGGTGGTGCAAGGATCGTTGGTGCGTGCGTGTGTGTGTGTGTGTGTGTTTGAGTGTGTGTGTGTGTGTGTGTGTGTGTGTGTGTGTGTTTGTGTTGTGTTTGTGTGTGTGTGTGTGTGTGTGTGTGTGTGTGTGTGTGTGTGTGTGTGTGTGTGTGTGTGTGTGTGTGTGTGTGTGTGTGTGTGTTGTGGAGAGAGACAGAGGCACAGATAGAGACAGAGACAGACAGCAGAGAGAGACAGATACAGACAGACAGACAGAGAGAGATACAGAGACAGAGAGACAGAATGACAGACTGACAAAGAGCCAGACAGACAAGCAGACAGACACACACAGATAAAGTTAGATAAAAAGCTATCTAGCCAGTTAGATTGAGACAGAGAGACAGAGAGAGAGACAGAGACAGAGAGAGACGGAGGGAAACATAGAGAGCGAGACAGACAGAGAGAGATTTCTGGAAAAGTAGACACTGATGACACAAGCGGAGAGGAAGAAACATACAACAAAGGAGACAACTGGGAGAGAGCGAGAGATGCCGTTCATTAAAAAAGACATCATAAACTGAAGACACCCATACGGATAGCCAGGAATTTAAAGGCGAAATGTCCACAGGAAAACAATGATAAAGAACAAAGAAAGAAAGAAACAACAACAAAGAAAGACAGGAAAAGAACAAAACAAAAAGTCAAAAGAGCTGCAGCAACTTCATGTGTCAGAGAACTGAAACCAGACTTAGTACAAATGCACTTCCACATACGTGGAAACGCGCACGTGCGCGAGGGTACACATACACTCACACGCACACAGAGACACACCAACACACACACACACACACACACACACACACACAGAAACAAAAAGTCCTTCGGTTGAGGCTATAAACCGAGGTTCCGTGTGCGAACGCAAGCAGAACATCTTGCGCACACGTTAAAACCCGTTCCGCTTTTTTGGGGGGAAGAGTAGGCCATTCTTTGCTTGTGGAACTAGATGTTTAAAAAAAAGCACATGGATACGTTATTCCATTATCTTCGAAAAAAAGAAAGAAAGAAAAGAACGCATACACACATAAACACACACACATACATAATAATAATAATAATAATAATAATAATAATAATAATAAATAATAATAATAAATGGAACTTATATAGCGCTATATCTTGCAAAGACAAACCAAAGCGCATGCATTCAACCCAATCTTACACAGTCATGCAATCAATGATAAATAATCAAAAGTTTAAACAAACAGATATTTACAAACATGGTGCGATGCAGACAAAATCTATGAAATAAAATTTCGATAGTCAAATGTTTTTCAAAAGCACACATACACTCGCACAGGCCGTATACTTTAGCAGGGTGATAGAACATGGGTTAGATATGAAACAGGAGGGGGGAAGTCTTAGGTTTGAAATAAATATGTTTTGAGGCTGGATTTAAAAGTGTCATAACTAGGTTTCTGGCGAAGAGAGAGAGGAAGGTTGTTCCAGATGGATGGACCAGAAATAGAGAATGAGCGGAGGCCAACAGTGGATTGGTTGAATCTAGGTATACGTAGGCACAAGGTATCTGCAGTAGATCGGAGGGAACGTGAAGGAGTGTACAGGTTAAGACATTCACATAGGTAGGAGGGTGCAGTTTTGTGGAGACATTTGTAACAGAGGGTACTGATTTTATAATCTACTCTCTCATACACACACATATACACACACACAAACACACACACATACACACACACACATACAAACACACACACACACACACACATACAAACACACAGAGAGTTTGGCCCAGTATGGTGGCTGGGCAAGGTGAGAATGTTAAGCTTAATTTTTTTTTTTTTTTTTTTTTATTCCTTACTGGACATCGGCTCCTTTTTCAAAGCATTGACATTTTCCTTACCTTTAGCTATAAGAAACAGCACGTGCGTGACCAAGTAAAGCAACATTCTCTGAAGCGGCTTTTCACAATTTCATGTTGTTTCATGGGATTTAGAAGGTTTCCTCTGGTTTACGTTTGTTCTGTTCTCTTTGATTTAGTTTGGTTGTGCTTGGGTGATTTTTTTTAATGATTTTGTTTTA
>CM054144.1:35810183-35815183 GCA_028751875.1 Rapana venosa
CTTCAATGTATTCAACTACACTATTCACACTCAGTGTTGAATGTGAAAGCCGATTGTTTTGCTGATACTTTTCTATATTTTTTTTAAAGGATGCTTCTTCTAACAACCGATAACCCTCTGTCGATAACCGATAACCGATAACGTATGTGTGTATGTGTCTGTGTGTCTGTGTGTCTGTGTGAGGGGAGAAGAGGCAGGGGGGCGGTGGGAACTGAAAGTGACAGAAAATTTGCGAAATATATAACAATGAATAATAAATGGAACTTATATAGCGCTATATCTTGCAAAGACAAATCAAAAGCATCAGAAACTGACTAAGAAGAAAGTAAAACAAAACAAAAACAACAACAACGACAATAATAAAAACAATAAAAACAAACACCCAATAAAAAGACAACCCCCCCCCCCCCCAAAAAAAAAAAAAAAAGTGAAAAACGGGGATGGTGCTGCATTAGAGCCAAATCTGGAAAAGACAGGAAAAAAGAGGTACACCTCTCTTTGTCTTCTTTTCTTCTCACCTTTACCCTCGTTATCATTAGTTTTTTTTGTGTGTGGATTTTTTAGGTTCCATTAGAGCGGGAGATGAAGGACTGGGGTAATTGAAACTATTCGTCAGTCTATAGTACTGGGGCCGGTCATTAAAGCAGTACTGTAGCATCATTAGGCAGGGTGGGTCTCTGGTACCTGTTTGACACTAACGAACGTAATTACAACAGTCTGTAACTGATGCCCTCAGCGATTACGTTACTCACTGAACACTGCAGTACATCAATCCTCTCTCTCTCTCTCTCTCTCTCTCTCTCTCTCTCTCTCTCTCTCTCTCTCTCTCTCTCTGTTTGTCTTCATGTTTGTGCTGTGTTTTTTTTTTTATAGGTTCCTTTTTTTTGTATATCTTGTTTCAGTTTCTATTTTCATCATGTCACTGTTGCGTCAGGTATGATTTACTTTTTTTCTTTTTCTTTTTCTTTCTCTTTTTTTTTCACAGTCGTGTCACCGACTTGTTAGTCATGGTCCTCAGAACTTGATCCTCTCGGAACTTGCGCGCAATGTTTGTTCGATATGAATCATTTCTGAAGAGAAAGAGACCGTTTTCGCGCAAACAATTTCCAATGCGCGCGCGCATATCATGCACGCGAATGTGAAGCTTGCACATGCATGCATGTATGTGTTGCTTTTACAAAGGACGAAATGCGTTGATTTTGAGTATGGTGTTGTAAACTCTGTGATGACATGTTATTATTTATTATTTTATCCTTTTATTGTGTAATCCTTTGCTTCTATTCTTCCTGAATTTCTTTGTTCTAAGGTGATAAAATATTTAAATTTGAATAATGTTTAGCTATACCAGAGGTAACGCACAGAAGTATTTACATTAACTCTCTCAATGACGCAGGACAAAAGCGTGGTCAGTTATGGACGAAAGCTAAGTGCCTAGGCTACGGTGACATGCTATTATGCCGTAATATGTTACTTTGGCTATGATTAAAAAAACCCAACAACAACCAACTCTAAACATGACAAGCGGAACTCATCTTTAAAAGAGAACAGAAAGAGAAATCATTTGAAGTCGGAATATAGCTGCCTACACGGCCGAAATGTGTCACCAACCCGTATTACTAATCCAGTCTGTACATACGCAGTCTCAGAGTTATTCCCAGGAATGAAGAGTGAGTGAGACAGTGTGCATATACTTGGTGGCCCCCAGAGTGTTAAGCTGGGGGTATGCGCAACAACAAAACAGCAACAACAACAATAACTTTGTTTCAGTGGGCATATATACTTGTGATCGTCTAACTATCAACAACCTGAATAACATATTTATAGAAAATAAACTATAAAATGTTAACAGAATGGATAAAATAACAAGCAAATGCATATAAGAAAAATAAAACTAATCAAGTGTGTGTAGACACACACACACGCACGCACACACACATCTTGATCAGGCAAGGAAAACTGTTTAAAAAACCAGACACGATTGCTTTCAAAACGAAAATCGTTCGCTTCTGCGCTTGATTGTCTATTAACATTTGGCTATTCTATAAAGAGGGTTGTGGCCTTGATCTGCTGAATGTGATACTGCAATCCCCAACTCCAAGCGATACAGGCAGAAGAGAGAAAACAAAACAATCTGATCTAAACGGATTTTTAAAAAAATAAACGGTTGCATGAATGAGTTAATGGGTAGGTAGAGGAGACTGGAAAAGCAGGTGCTTGATTAGGCACATGAATGATGCATGAGTCCGAATTCCTTTCATATGAAGTATCTGTCTGTCACTGGCTGCTGAGCAGGTGCTGTTGCCTGAATGATGCATGTTTGTCTGATTCCTGTCTGTCTTCTGTCTGTCTCTGTCTGTCTCTCTCTCTCTCTCTCTCTCTCTCTCTCTCTCTCTCTCTCTCTCTCTCTCTCTCTCTCTCTCTCTCTCTCTCTCTCTGCTTTATTATCTGCCCGTTTTATGCGCCTGTATATAGGGGGGGGGGGGGGGGGGGGGGGGGGAGGAGGAGCAGGTAGAGTTGCAATAACAGGACGCGCGCACGTACACACGCACACAAACACACACACACACACACGCGCGCGCGCGCGCGCACACACACACACACACACACACACATACACACACACACACACACACACATCACGCAAAAGACAAAGCAAACCATGCCACCCCTCCTTATTTCCGACCTCCCAAACAACTCCAGCCTGTTGTTCAGTCAAACACACACACGCGCACACACACACGCTCACACCACACACACCCTACACACACACCACCACACACACCACCCCTTCCCCCTCCCACACCCCAACCACACACCACCACACACACACCACAACACCCCACCACACACGCGACACCACACACGTGCCCTTTCATTTCTCATCGCCCTGGAAGAGGTTTTTGCGATTCGAAATATTCAAGAGCTGTTGTTGGAACAATCGGAGTCTCTGTGCGCGGCAGTTAAACTCAATGCTGGTCCCTGTTTGTTTTGCAAATGCAACGGGAAATGAATCGCTTCCAACTGTTTGCAGTTTCAGCCGACCGTATCCCCCCCAAACTGTTGTATGGTTGTGAAAACATGAAGATGAACTTTACACGACAGGATAACAAACCCACAGAGGAATAAGGGAATGAAGGATAGGGGGGTGGAGGGGGTGGGGGTGGGGGGTGGGGGCAGAGGGGGAGGGGAATTGAGAGGGGGTGAAGGTGAGGGGGGGGGAGAGGATGTGGAGGAATAGGGAAGAAGATAGAGGTGGCGTTATGTGGGAGGTAAAGGTTGGTTTTGAAGAAAATAACACAGAGAGGGAGAGAGAGAAGAGAGAGAGAGAGAGAGAGAGAGAGAGAGAGAGAGAGAGAGAGAGAGGAGAGAGAGAGAGAGAGAGAGAGACAGACAGACAGACAGACAGACAGACAGACAGACAGACAGACAAGATAAAAGCAAAGATAATCGGAGACAGACACAGGCACATGAGAGAAGAATGATAATGACAACGCTGTTTTTTGTTGTTGTTGTTGTTGTTGTTAGCGTAGTTAGTTTTTTTGCTTTTGTTGTTGTTGTGGTGTTGTTGTTTTTGTTGGGTTTTTTTGGGGGGGGCGGTTGCTTTTTTATTATTTTATGCTTTTTTTTTCTTTTTGGTGATCAATAGTGGAGGAATCATTTTTTTTGGCGTATGCAAATTTTACTTGTTATCTAGTTCTGTTTTGTTTTTTCTCTCGAGTCAGTCGAGGTGTAATTTGCGAGGTTTTTTTTTTAGTTATCAATTGCGTGTTTGTCGTCTGATTACAGGGGTGGCAAATCGTGCGTGTGTGGGTGTGTTGTTTGTTTGTTTGTTTGTTTGTTTGTTTGTTGTTTTTCCAAACTGTAGTGAGAGAGAGCAGATGGCAGTAGTGATGGGGATACAACTTGTTTCAAAGTGTGTGCATTTTGTTTCTGCGTTTTTTTGGTTTTCCTGTTTTACTATGTATGTTATTGATTTAGACAGAATGCTCTTGCAATTTTGATTTTTGAAAAAAAATCAGATGAATATGAAAACAAAAACCCTGTATAATATGTCCTGAAAAGTGGCTTGAAATTGCACTTGGACTTTGTCAGGGTCTGTGATTTGGTTTTGAGGAGGAGAGGGGGTGGCAGCTGTCCCCTCGATCCTCATTAGTAGAAAGAAAGAGGGAGAGAGAGAAAAAAAAGAAACAACGTAAATGGGAAAATATACGCCAGTTTCACACGACAAGTAAAAAAAAGACCACCATGGCTGATGTTTGTGCATTGCTTAAAGTGTTGTTTGTTATTGTTGCTGTTCAAAATATCTTCACATTAAGTGTTGCTAAACGTAGTCTAAAATGTTTCACAGAGAACATTAATGTGAAGTGACGCCCACAAATTACACACTTTTCCAAGTGTGATATGCTCATGTGGAATAAAATATAAACGGGTGCCAGGGGCCTATCATTATAAATAGCATCCACACCTTCTGGAAATTTTGTGCACGAAATTCCCTCTTTTCTATCCCTCTCTTTGTTTCTGCCCCGTTGCTTTTCTCCCTGTCACCTTCTTCTTGTCTAGGTGTTGCCTTTTTGGTCCATTCTGCTTCCTTTTATCCCCAGAAAGACTAAAATTATAACAATTCTCTTTTATGCTGAAGTCGGATGCGCTGGGCCTGATTTGTCAGGCGCTTAACGGCAGCGTGACGCATTTTCGCTTATATAATATACAACTGTATTTCCTTTCTGAGCGTTTGACGAAGAAGAAACATACCATGTCAATAAACTACCCCAAAAACACACAAAAAGCACAACAAGTGCGTGTTTTAATATAGAACTAGCCATGCGTTTAATATGCATTCATTCATTGTTTTTTTTTTTATAAATAAATGAAAATGAAAACTACGAACTTCTGTCATTGCATGAATTAGTTTTGTGCACTATGTTGAAAGAACACTATGCAAGTTCTACGCATGCTACTCTAATAATGCATTGTGTTGCGCTATAGTGTTGTTCTATTTT
>CM054144.1:35827683-35835183 GCA_028751875.1 Rapana venosa
ATCCGTGGCCACCATCTTCAGGATGGGTATGTTGATGGAGGTGTCTTCATCCACAGTGATATTGAAGACGCTTTTACTGAAGGTGGGAGCGTTGTCGTTGACGTCCTCCACACTGACGGTGATGTTGACGGAGCCTGACCGCTGCGGGTATCCACCGTCCACAGCCACCACCTGCATGTGGTAACTGGTCTTGCGTTCCCGATCCAGGGACTCCTGAACCACGATGCCCAGATCAGTGCTCATGCCGTCCACACCTCTCATGACCTCCAGACGAAAGGCACCATTCTCTGGCAGCAGTCGATATTCCTGAATGGTGTTCGTGGCACCAGAGTCTTTGTCAAAGGCCCCGCTAGTGAGGAGCACATGCCCTACAGGCACAGACTCTGGCACACTCAGATACACAACATCGCTGGGGAACTGAGGCGCGTTGTCGTTGATATCCTTCAGCAAGACGCTGACGTGAACGATCATCAGCAGGTCGTACATCTTGATCGCCTGATCCCATTTGAGAATGCTGACGTCGAACTCCAGCTCGCAAGGCTCGGAAGGCCCGTTGAACTCGCACTCGGTTTCCCGATCCAGCACTTGGCCTGTGCGCAGGGTGCTGGTGTTCTCATCAATGGTGAACTTGGATCCCTGAGTGGACACAGAGTACAGGAGTTTCTGGAACTCCTCTTGCGAAAAGCGGCTGTAGAGCTGACTGTCCCTGGCCACGTTGCCCAAGAAGGCGCCGACCTCTGACTCCTCCTGCACGTCGTAGTGCAGCATCTCCTCCTGAGCCAGGGAGGGCGCCAGGCAGCACAGCAGCAGCACCACGGCTAGGGGCAGCACCGCGCCACGTCGCTTCCGTGTCCTGCTGACAGCTGCCTCTCCTGTTGACGTCACCTCCATGATGCGTATTAGGACCGTTTTAGACTGACGTCACGACCGCCACTCTCATCTCCCGCTACCCAGCAACCCACCCCACAACCTCCAGGCCAAAGTGCCTCTCCCTTGACCTTTCTCACGTTTTAGGGAAGACAGGCCAGAGTCGAGGATGGTGGATAGGGTGGAGAAAGAAAGCGAGGAGGTATGGAGGAAAGATGTTTAGTAGGGAGGGAGGGAGGGAGGGAAAGACTTATTTCCCAGCAGTTAAAAAAGAAAAAAAAAGGTACGGGCAATCAGGCTTTAGACCTTGATCCTTGTTTACAACAGTGGCTGCAGCTTGGGTGAGTAACGAGCGCGGTGAAGGCGGCGTGGGTCCGGCAGAATGGTGCGAGAGGAGATTAGCAACAGCAGTAGCAGCACCCACGCTCAGAGCACGTTCCGAGAGGAATGGCTTATGGGCCAGGTTTCCTGGCGGCCTTAGTCAGACAGCCAGTCTCTGTGTGTGTCTATGTACAGTCTGTGTGTGTGTGTGTGCCAAGTCTCTTTGCTTGGTCCCTGCAGTGGGAGGTGTGTTTTTTTCTTCTTTTTTTCCTCCCTCTTCTCTACAACTGTCCGTCTTCTCGTCTTTCCCTCCCCGTTTTTGTGGGATTTTTTTCTCGGTGGCACTGACAGTTCTTGATCCTCCTTTTTGTTTTTTATTCCTCCTGTTTCTCACTCATTCACTCGTGTCACCAATCCCTCCCTGCACAGGCTTGCTGCTTGGCCTGTTTACCTTCCTCCTCCCTCCCGCTATAAGCCGCTTTGTTTCTTCTTCCCTCCTCCTCCTCCTCCTTCTCCACCTCCTCCTCCTGCTCCCGCTGCTGTTGTCCTGTCTCCGGTGTCAACGCCAATCTTTCTGTGATTTTTCCCCACTTCCACTC
Organism: Rapana venosa; assembly: GCA_028751875.1. NCBI lineage: Eukaryota > Metazoa > Mollusca > Gastropoda > Neogastropoda > Muricidae > Rapana > Rapana venosa. Next base: position 35,829,471 of record CM054144.1, read on the forward strand.
TTTTTCTTTTCCTTCCCTCTCTTATTTCTTTCGTCTCGTGGTTGATCTTTCTTCTTGCTTGTCTTTTGTCTCCTCTTCGCTCGCTCTCTCTCTTCTCTCCTGTCCTGTCCTGTCCTTCCTTCCGTTCCGCCCTTTGCCGTTCTGTCTATCCTTCCTGGCGCTAATCCTCTTTTCTTCGCCTTTTCAGGAACAGCAAGGTCACGTCTAGTCTGCCAGCTCCTGCAACAGAGAGAAGAAAAAAAATGATATCCCTGATTACGGTCAGCCTAGGAGAGCAACATATGCTTGTGGTCATGTTTTCCTTTTTTTCTAAAGGCATACGATGGTTTTTAAACCCCTATATAATTATATCGGCAAGGCCTAGCGGTTAAACCAATGCGCTTGGGATCTGATGGCCCAGGATCGAGCCACCATCAAAACATCCGTTTGAAGGGACTTTCCCCCCTCTGGAATTAGCATCGGTACTAACTCCATTTCACAGAAAGTATCCTTCGGATGAGATTATTATAAGATTCCGTGTGCACGCGCACGCAAAACATCTTGCGTACACGTTAAAAAAACAACAAACAATTCCGCTTTTCAGAGGAGTAGACCACTGAATACCGGTAGGAACGGATGATATCATATTAAAAAACACAAAAACATTACACACAGGCACACAGCCAAGAAGTCGAAATGCAGCTGCCTTTATGGTGTGCAAAAAACCAGTCGCATCAACAAAGCGTCTTCATTTGTGAACCACGGAACTCTAGCTGAGGAAGAAAACCAAACAGAAGTATGATTAGATGGACAGGAGTGCATGCGCGAGAGCGCGCGCGCACGCACACACACACACACACACACACACACTCACTCACACACACATACACACACACAACATGAGAGAGAGAGGGAGAGGGAGAGAGAGAGAGAGAGAGAAGAGAGAGAGAGAGAGAGAGAGAGAGAGAGAGAGAGAGAGAGAGAGAGAGAGAGAGAGAGAGAGAATGAGAGAGAAAGAGACAGAGAGTGTGTGTGTGTGTACGTGAGTGTGTGTGTGTGTATGTGTGTGTATGTATGTGTGTGTGCGAGCGCGCGCGCGCACTCACGCGCGAGCGTGTGTGTGTGTGTATGTCTGTGTGTCCGTTTGCTTTTCTTTTTGCTCCACATCTCTATTACATCTGCCTGAGTTGTTTTCTTTCTTTCTTCCTTCCTTCCTTCCTTCCTTTCATCCTTCCTTCCTTTCTTCCTTTCTATTTTTCTGTCTTTCTTTCTTTCAAATGCAGGAAACAAGTAAAGAACGGAGACAAAAGGGTTTCTGATAGCTGGGGGGATTGCGTGTTCGCTGTGTTAGCCTCCTTCAATGGTGAAGTTACAGATCTGGAAGCAACAGACGGAGTTCAAGAGAGGTAAAAGGATGGACAGAAGACGGGAGACAGTGAGGGAGGTGGTAGTGGATGAATAAAATAAAAAATAAAAAATAAAAAAAGAACAGGTTTAGAAGAATGGATAGAGTAACCGGTGTGTGTGTGTGTGTGTGTGTGTGTGTGTGTGCGTGCGTGTGTGTGTGTGTGTAGACGGCGGGAGAAAGGGGAGTGGTGGGGGGTGGGAGGAGGGGCGTGGGGGTGGAGGGGGAGGGAGGGGGGGAGGGAGGAGGGTGGGGGCGGCGGTAAGAGGGATGTGTGTATGTTGTGTGTGTGGGTGGGGGGGGGGGGGGGGGGGGAGGGGGGGGGGGGGGGGGGGGGGGTCGGCAGCAGCAAAGGAAGGTGGATTCTCCGTTTCTCCGTATGGTTGATTGCCGAACGCCAATGTGTTGTAGCCAATCGCTCTATCAACAGACTGTGTTGTGTGTTTGTGTTTTCTTTTGTTTTGGTTTGGGTTGTTTGCTCTCTCTCTCAATCTCTCTCTCTCTCTCTCTCTCTCTCTCTCTCTCTCTCTCTCTCTCTCTCTCTCTCTCTCTCTCTCTCTCTCTCTCTCTCCTCTCTCTCTCTCTCTCACTCCCTTTAGGGTTGGATGAATAATTGTGTTTTCGCTATTGTTACTTTTGCTGGAGTCATCTTTCTCTCTATCTCAGCGCTTCTCTAGCTGTATCTGTCTGTGTGTCTCTCTGTCTGTCTCTTCCTGTCTTTCTCTGTCTGTCTGTCTCTGACTCTCTCTCTCTGTCTCTCTACCCCTTGCTCTCTGTCTCTCTCTGTCTCTCTCTGTCTCTCTCACATACACACACGCACACGCACACGCATACATGTCGGTCTCTCTCTCTCTCTTTCTCATTCACGACAATAATTATGTCATCTCTTTGAGAAGAAAAGAAACAAAATTAAACAGAGAAAAACGAAGAAGAAGAGGGCCACATGCAAATGACACAAACACAGGCTCAATTCAATCTGTCGATTTTTGTCATTCATTCACATATCCATTGTTTGTGTGTCTGTTTCTTTTTTTATTCTGTTCCTGTCCATCGTTCATTTCTGTATATTCTTTCTGTCCATCGATCTTGTCCCTTCTTCTTCTTCTCTTTTCTTCTCTCTCTCCTCTCTCTCTCTCTCTCTCTCTCTCTCCTCTCCTCTCTCTCCTCTCTCTCTCCTCTCTCTCTCTCTTCCTCTCTCTCTCTCTCTCTCTCTCTCTCACTCCCTTTGGGGTTGGATGAATAATTGTGTTTTCGCTATTGTTACTTTTGCTGGAGTCATCTTTCTCTCTATCTCAGCGCTTCTCTAGCTGTATCTGTCTGTGTGTCTCTCTGTCTGTCTCTTCTGTCTGTCTCTGTCTGTCTGTCTCTGAATCTCTCTCTCTGTCTCTCTACCCCTTGCTCTCTGTCTCTCTCTGTCTCTCTCTGTCTCTCTCACATACACACACGCACACGCATACATTTCGGTCTCTCTCTCTCTTTCTCATTCATGACAATGATTATGTCATCTCTTTGAGAAGAAACAAACACAACAGAAACAGAGAAAAACACAGAAGAAGAGGGCCACATGCAAATGAGACAAACACAGGCTCAATTCAATCTGTCGATTTTTGTCATTCATTCACATATCCATGGTTTGTTTGCTTTCTTTCTTTTTTATTCTGTTCCTGTCCATCGTTCATTTCTGTATATTCTTTCTGTCCATCGATCTTGTCCCTTCTTCTTCTTCTCTTTTCTTCTGTCTCCTTTCCCTTTCTCCTTGCCATTTATCTATCTCTTTTGTTTCTTAATCGTCTGTCATTCATCTATCTCTTGTTTTTTAATGTCATTCATTCTGTATTGGTTTTCATCCATCTTTCCTTTCTGATTTTCTTTCTATCCACTCATCACTCACTCATCCACCCTTCTTTCTTTCTTTCCTTACTTTTTTGTCTTTCCAACCGTCCATTCATTCTTTCTTTCTTTCCTTACTTTTTTGTCTTTCCAACCGTCCATTCATTCGGACGAATCTCAATCATTCATTCACTCATTTTTTTGTCTTTCTTTCTTTTCTTTTTTTTTCCCTTCATTCCTCCAATTCATCATTCATTCATTTTTCATTTGATTCTTTCTTTACTTCCATTCAAAAATTTCTTTCATTTGTTTCCTTTTTCTTTTTATTGGCTTTTTACTAAAAAAACGGGCCTCCTGAGGGGTTTTTAAACGTGTTGAAAATGTTTCTTTTTTTTTTTCGCCCCCTCTCTTTTCGCCTCCTCTCTCTTTTTCCCCCCTCCTCTTCCCCTCTCCTTTTTCTCTTCTCCTTCTCTCTCCTTCTCTCTCTCCCTCTCTCCCTCCTCTCCTCTCTCTTCCTCTCTCTCCCCCTCTCTTCCCCCCCCCCCTCCCCTTCTCTTCTTTTTTTTGGTTCTCCCTTTTTTCCCCTTTCTTTTTTGGGGTTTTGTTTTTGGGGGGGGGGGGGTCCTCATGACTTAAATTTTTTAATAAAAACTTGATTTTTCCTTTTTTTCCCATGGGACTGATTTGGGTTAAAGGATAATAAACAAACCCGGTGCATCCTTTTTTTTTTTAAAAAATTTCATGGGAAAATTTTTAGGGACAAGGTTTTTTGGGGGGGTTAAAGGGGGGGGGGGGCCCCTTGACGGGGCCTCACTTTTTTAGTCCATCCGGACGGGGGTGGGGGGGTGGGGTGGGTGGGGGGGGGGGCGGAATTTCAATATGACTTCTTCAGAAGGAAAAAAAAAAATCCTCTTGACAGCTTTCTGGTGGTGGCACGAACTGGGCCTATCCTTTGGGCCCCTTTCAAATCACAGTGCAATCTCAAACCACTAGCTTATATATGGCCCTGTCCTTTTCATATTATTATTCTCAGCAGAAAAAATAAGCTTTTGTGTTGTGGAATCAGAAAGTTCCCATTATAACTTTGATGCAGGAATAAACCTTGCATTCACTAGATCTCGTTCCCTGCAACCTTGGGGTACGTAGATTGATTGATCTTGATATGAAGGGTTGTTTAAATTGTTACTGATTGATTTTATTCCATCTATTTTTTTTTATTATTTATTTTTTGCGATTAATGGAATAAAGCACTCATGGCTTTTTCTTACACCCCAATCGCTGTTATGCGGTTTCTCAATGTTGTCATTGTTCCCACGCACACAATGACCTACTCTTCGAAAGCGACAACAGGAAATTTTAACGTGTGCGCAAGAGTTATGCGTACGTTCGCACCGGGGCCTCGCTTTATGTCTCATCGGAAGAAGATAGCTTTCAAAAATTTAAAGGGCTAACACGATCCCCAACCCTCCCCCCCCCCCCCCCCCCCCCCCCCCCCCCCCCCCCCCCCCCCCCCCCCCCGTCCCCACCACCCCACTCCCGCCCCCCCCCCTCCCCCCCCCCCCCCCCCCCCCCCCCCCCCCTCATCAAAAAACAGAAAGGATGACAGAAACGGAAATTGAATACAAGCAAGGATGAAAACAAACAAACAAACAAAACTCGACAACACAACAAAAAAGCAAACCCACAAGGCTAAAAATCAACAGAAGAGAGAAAATCAAACTTGATTAGAAACAAAACAAAAGAACACACAGAACAAATCAAACAAACACCCACACAACAACACACCACACACACAAACAAATAAACAAACAAACAAAACAAAACAAACAACCCGACCAAAACAACACGAACAAGAAAACAAAGGCGCTTGTACAAAAAAAACACGCAATCATATATAACCCTTATATTTAATAAATAACTATAAATAATTTGACCCTATGGAAGTAAAAAGATGTCAATAAATAATATATGAAGAAAATAGTAAATGAATAGAACATAATTATTTATCGAGATGTGCAGCGCGAATAGAAGAGGGATAACATTCAAACACCCACACGCACACAAGCGCACGAACACACACACAAACCACGCATGACCACGCACGCACGCACGCATGCGCGCACGCGAGCACACACACACACACACACACACACGCATGAACATACACAAAACAACACACACATACATAAGAGAAAGGAAAAGAGGAGAGAGAAGAGAGGAGAGAGAAGAGAGAGAAGAGAGAGAGAGAGAGAGAACAGACGAAGAACAGAAGAAAAGACAGAAAGACAGACAGCAGAAAGGGAGACACACACACACACACACAAGGCGGACGGAAAATCAGACAGACAGGGCAGACACACAGAAAAAGGAGAGAACAACAGGAGGGAGAAAGAGGGTAACAAAAAAATGAGGGGGAAAAGGAAAGAAAAAAAACCACACACCCCCCTTCCCACCAAAAAAAACAAAAAAACACACAAAAAAAACGCCAACCTAAAGAAA
>CM054144.1:35847683-35857683 GCA_028751875.1 Rapana venosa
TATTGAGGGCGGCGCCCATCTCCTCTCTCTCGCTGCTTTACCTTCCATGACCCTAAAGAGGGCAGGTACCCATTTACAGCTGGGTGAACTGGGGGAACTGTACTGAAGCCAAGGCGCGCAAACGGTCACCCATCCAACTGGTAACCACGCTCGACGCTGCTTAACTTGGCTGGGGGAAAGCGAGTGCTCCGACCACTGAGCTATCCCGTCCCCATGAGAGCTAAGAAGAATAACAAATACCGCCCCAACACTTTCCTCAACCTCCCCCCCCCCCTCCCCTCCCTCCCCCCGTCCTTCTTCCCCAACTTTCAAACAAACAAAAAGAAGGAAAATGAATACTGGAAAAGAAACCTGAAGCACACAAAAAACGTAGTCATGTATCAGAAGCAGTCACAGCCAATGAAAGAAAAAAGAACGCTTGAAGTGAGGAAAGGAAAATGGAACGAAGGAATGATAAAGAAAAAACAAGAAAGGAAGGAAGGAAGGAAGGATGGAGGGAGGAAGGAAGGAAAGAGGAGGGAGGAGGGGGAAGGAAGGAGGGGAGGGAAGGAAGGAAGGAAGGAAGAAAGAAGAAAGAAAGACGGACAGACAGACAGACAGACAGACAGATAGACAGACAATAAGACAGACAGAAAGAAAGAAATAACGAAAGAAAAAAAAACAAACGAAAGAAAGATAGAATGAAAGAATAAATAAATGAATGAATGAATGAATGAATGAAAAGAAAAATAACGAAAGGAAAAGAAAGAACTCTAGATAGATAGATAGATAGATTTTAAAAAAAGATAATAAGACAGAAAGAAAATGTAATAAAAGGGATAAAACATAACAGAGATAATTATCTTGTAAGACAATTGTATCTGGTTAAAACCAGCTTGTGTCTGTTCACTTTTACAAATGGTGATTACAATTTAAAAAGTCTGAGCAATTGGAAAACAAGAAGTGTCTGGTGTAACATTGAAAGGAAATTTCGCAATGGATAAAGCATGACATATTACGAAACACCCCCATCATCCACCCCCACCCCCATCCTAGGGAAAAGAGAGAAAAAAAAGAAAATATATCTAGTCAAACTCTTCTGATAAATATCCCCCCACCCTCCCCCCGAGAGACTTGTTTCCATGTGAACACATTTTGTCTTCTTGGGCTGATCATGATAGCCGTTGTAATAATAACAGGAGGAAAGGTAGAAAGGTATTATTCATACAAGTTGATAATCTTGCCAAACCAGGAATTCGTAGACCAATACAATACAATTCGATGCAAAACAATACAATGATAACGCATTAAACAACTCAAAAACAAATAGATACATGTATCGTAGCGGACCTTAAAATGGGATACGACAATATAAACTTCAAAATACAACTAGGAAAGAAAGAAAAAGATCCGAAACAAAGCATACTGAATAAATAAGCCGCATCAAAGCAAAGTTATCACTTGAGACAGACAGACAGACATACAGATACAGAGACATAGACGAAGACAGAAACAGAGAGACAGACAGACAGACAGGCACGATCACACATACACATACCACACATGCACACACACACACACACACGCATATATAGAGGGACATAGACAGAGAGCGTGGCAGGAGAGAAAGAAACAGGAGACAGAGACAGAGAGACAGATATACAGAGATAAAGTGAGAGATAGAGAGAATATAGAAAGACAGAGACAGATAAGGAGACAAGGAGAGACATGAAATAGGAGAGGACAGACAGAGAGAAACATAGACGGAGAGAAAGAGAAACAAGAGACAGAGAGAGAAATAGAAACAGAGACACACAGTGAGAAACAGAAACAGAGACAGAGAGAGAAACAGAAACAGATAGAGAAACAGAGAACAGAGAGAGAACAGAAAAGGAGACAGAGAACAGAAACAGAGACACAGAGAGAGAAAACAAAGGACAGAGAGAGAGAACAGAGAACAGAGAGAAAGAGAGACACAGAGAGAAACAGAAAGAGAGAACAGAAACAGAAAGAGAGACACAGAGAGAGAACAGAGACAGAGAGAACAGAGAGAGAAACAGAAACAGACAGATAGAGAAACAGAGACACAGAGAGAGAAACAGAAACAGAGAGAGAGAAACAGGAAACAGAGACAGAGAGAGAAACAGAAAACAGAGCAGAATAGAGACAAAGAGAGAAACAGAACAGAGAAGAAGAGACAACAAGAAACAGAGAAACAGAGAGAGAAACAGAAACAGAGACAGAGAGAAAAACAGAAACAAGACAGAGGAACACAGAGAGAAACAGAGAGGACAGAGACACATACAGAGAAAGAAATAACACATGAGGACAGCACGGCAGTGAAACTCTCACGCCCTACACGCCACCACGACAGCACTGAGACCCCGCCATCTTAGCTGATGTATGTGACACACACACACACACACACACACACACAACACACACACACACACACACACACACACACACACACCACACACACAACACACACTCACGCACACATACATACACCAGCACACTACACAACACATACATACACACATCACAACACACTCACACACTACAACACACACACAACACACACACACCATACACACACACACTCACACACATACACACCACATACATACATACACACACATACATACACACATACATACATACACACACACATCACACACATACACACACACACACATACATACATACATACAACACACACACTCACACACATACACACATACACACACATACACACACATACACATACATATACATACATACACACACACTCACACACATACACACATACACACACTCACACACACACACACACACACTCACACACACACTCACACACACACACACATACACACCCATATACACACGTACACTCACACACACATATGCACACATTCACACACACATACACAAACATACAAACACTCACACACACACCACACACACACATACACACTCACACCCCCACACACCATACACATACACGCATACATACACACACAACACTCACTCACACATACACACACACATACACACACATACACATACATACACACACATACACACACATACACACACACACACTCACACATACACACACTCACACACACTCACACTCACACACACACACACTCACACACTCACACACACACTCACACATACACACACTCTCACACAAACTCACATACACACACTCCACAACACTCACACACTCACACACACACACTCACAAACTCACACACACACACACCACACACACACACAGAACAGACGCTTTAGTGGTTATAAGACCGTTTGACTGCAATTCTCTGGGTCCTTGAAATTACACACACGAACACACACACACACACACACACACACACACACACACACATATTCACACGTTACACATAATTTTTAAGCGCACGTAAAAGAACCCACGGCAGCACGAGAGTCGTTTCTGGCAACATTGTTGTGGAGAAAAGGTCACTCTGATAGGGAAACAAACACAGTTTCGCCTACAGACAGGAAAGGGAATTTTTTTTTTTAAAGGGTGCAGCTGCTCTTGTGGCGACGCGCTCTCCCCGAGGAGAGCAGCCCGAATTTCATCTGCCGTAACTTGAAGTAGTATAAAATAAAATTGAATTAAAATAAAAATTAAAAATAGAATAAAATAAAATGATTTATTTTTAAAAAATGAAATGAAATGGAATGAAACAACACACACACACACACACACACACACACACCACACACACACACGCACACACACACACACGGGATAACCTAGTGGTTACAACATTGCGCTCGCAATCTGACAACCCTGGTTCGATTCCCGTTCAAGGGGAATATTTTCCCCAGGAGTTAACATCAGTGCAGACTCCACTCCCCCCAAAAGTCCTTCGGATGAGACTATAAACCGAGGCCCCGTGTTCGAATGCACGCAGAACATCTTGCGCACACGTTAAATCCTGTTCGGCTTTTCGGAAGAGTAGGCCATTGTGTGCCGGTGGGAACAGATGACAGAATTCACAAATCCGTATACACACGGGGACTTGATGTAATAAAAAACACATAAGTGCATATTCCATTATCCTCGATATAAAAGAATAAAAGAAAATAAGAAGACACACACACGCACACACACACTCACACTCACACAACACAACACACACAACACACACACCACACCACCACACCACCACACACACACACACACACACACACACAACTCACACCTCACACAACAACACATCACACACTCACACCATACTACAACACTCACCACACACCCAACCACACCATACACACACACCACACACCACACCACACTCACTCATATTCTATTACATACACTCTCCCTCTCCCTCATCCCCTCCTCTCCTCCTCATCTCTCTCTCCTCCCACACACACACACACACACACACACCACACACACACACACAAGACAGTTACGCAAGTACTCCCCAAGCTACTCAGAGCCGTCCAACTTCGTCCTGCAGAGTCACTTGCAATAGGACCCACACATAATCACTTCACGTACCGGGTTTAATCTTGAATAAAGTGGACGTTAAAGTGTGAAAGTGTGTGGTGTGTGTGTGGGTGTGATGTGTAGTGTCTAGTGCGTTGTTGTGTGTGTTGTGTGTGTGTGCGTGTGTGTGTGTGTTTCTGTGTATAGAGTGTGAGTGAGAGAGAGAGAAGTGTGTGTGGGTGGGTGTGTGTGTACGCGCGACGCACACGCTCCTCCTCTCTCCTCCTCTCTCTCTCCTCCTCTCTCATCTCTCCTCCTCTCCTCTCGTCTCCTCCGTCTCTCCTGTCTCTGTCTGTCTGTCGTCATGTCTCTCTCTCTTCTCTCTCTTCTCTCTCTCTCTCTCTCTCTCTCTCTCTCTCTCTCTCTCTCTCTCTCTTTTCATTCTCCCTTCTCTGTATAAAGTGTGTGTGTGGGTGTCTTGTGTTTGTGCATGCGTGCGTGCGAGCATGTCTGCGTGCGCGCGCGTGCGTGTGTGTGTGTGTGTGTGTGTGTGGTGTGTGTGTGTGTGTGCGTGTGTGTGTGTGTGTGTGTGTTCGTGTGCGTGTGTGTGTCTTTGAAAATGAAAAGGAGTTGGGAGGGAGACAAACGATGGAGAGAGGAAGCAGAAGATGAAGAAGAGAAATGGAGATAAATTGGAAACAGAGATTCGCACAGTTTACTGAAAATGAGCAATGACATTCCGTAGAGGGTAAAGTGAAAGAAAAGTCTAGGAAAAAATGTATGGGGGAGGGGGGGGGGGGGGGGGTATGAAACAAGAAAAAGAAAAATGTAGGTGTATGTATGGATTTGTCTTCGAAGTGATCTTTGCAAACAAAGCTAGGTTAAATAAGAGAACACGCACGTGCACGCACGCACGCGCGCTCGAGCGCACATACAAACACACACACACACACACACACACATACATTAAGCAAACCAGTGGAAACCAAAACTTACATTGATGATAAGTATAAAAACTATCAGTCTCTGAAGAAAACAATAACAAGAATAACAATAACAACTACAACGAACAAAATGATCCGACAGATAAAAATGGAACCAGCAACGAAGAAAAAAAGCTTCGGAATATGTTTTTTTCTACAACTGATGAAAATGTTTAAAGTTACTGAAAAACACATAGCACCCCCAATCATATAGTGCACATAATGAGTAACAATGAAAAAAGTTGACGAGATAGCAGCACGGATAGGGCCTCAGTGGTCGGCTGGACCATAAACAACAGGATTGGGTTGGATCGAACAACGACGAAATAATAAAGAAAGGAGTGGGTGTAAACTACTTACTTCTTAGTCATTACGAAAACAATAATATTGCAAAAGTTAAAGTAAACAATTTTTTTTTAATATCACTTTTTTTTCAATGACAGCATTTTGGGTACCTTATTTATTTAAAGTAAGGATTCTTCATTTTTCCTGATCTCTTTGTAGTTTCAGTTCATAAACATTTTTCACAAGTTCCAACGGCGACAGAAATGTCACTCTTCACAGCGAGATTCTTCTCAAAAGTGTGTGTGTGTGTGTGTGTGTGTGTGTGTGTGCGTGTGTGTGTGTGTGTGTGTGTGTGTGTGTGTGTGTGTGTGTGTGTGAGAGAGAGAGAGAGAGAGAGAGAGAGAGAGAGAGAGAGAGAGAGAGAGAGAGAGAGAGAGAGAGAGAGAGAGAGAGAGAGAGAGAGAGAGAGAGAGAGAGAGAGAGAGAAGAGAGGAGAGTCAGTTTCTTCAGAGTCACGCGATGCAGATCAAAACACGAACAGAAAAATCAGGGTTAACATGTTCAGCTTAAATTAAAATTAAAAAAAAAACAAAATTATGCAAGTTAGTCGCATTTGACATGAACAAAATGTTAAACCAGTATAACTGACTTTGTTCTAAAACACCATAGTAGTTTTCTGACCAAAAACAACAAAAACAACAAGACAACGGAATATAACAATTTAACTGTTTGTTCCAAAACTTATTTTCTGGCAAATTGAAACAAAACCAAAAACACATGTTACAATATTCAAACTGATTTTGTTCCAAAACACTGTTGTTGTTGTTGTTTTTTCCTGACAAAAAACAATAAATAAACAAAAAACCAAAACAAACAAGAACATAAAAAACAACACAGTTTAAAAAGTCAAACACAAAAACACCAACAAATACCTTTCTTTAACACTTGCACAATCACTTTTTTTAACAAGTCCAAATCAAAGAAGAAGAAGAACAAAAAAGCAATCATTACCCTTTTTGCACGCTGTATATCTCCGTTTTGGTCACCACAATGTGCCTAAATCACTCACTATATCACCCAATAATAAACACAAAAACACAAAAAACAACACACAAAAAGAAAACTTCTTTACTCCTGATCACCGAATAAGAAAAAAAACCCACACCGCTTCTAGATACTGTTCAGACCGTGTGTCACACACACGCACACACACTCCACACACCTTCCCTCCTATACGACGGTGACTATGACTTTATCGACGACCACAAGGTGAGAGATATAGATAGAGAAAGGGAAGGAGGAGGGTACAGGGTGGGGATGGGAGGATGAGACTGCGAGAGCTAGAGAGTAAGAGAACAGGAGAGACGCGCTAGTAGGCCCGTTGTTGGTTCGTTCCTCTTAGCAGCAGCAAAGACGGGAGAAGAAATAAAAGAGGACTGCCATTGCAGGCGGCGACGGATTTTGTGAGTGTGTGTGAGATTGTCAGCGAGTCTGCTTGCCTTGCCCCGCTAGCGGTCGTGAGAGAGCGGCCAACTTCACTCTCTTCCAGAGTCCTCTCTCACTCTCTCTCTCTCTCTCCTCGCTCACACACACACACACATACGCACACACGCACCACAGAGTAAATCAAGCGCACGTGCGCACACACGCAAGCGTGCGCGCGCGCGCACTCCCTGCTGTTCACGCGGCGGCGTGTTTGATTGGTTGGTTTGTTGGGGAGGGGACAGGGAGCGGGATAGGGGGGGGGGGGGGGGGTGCCGGGAGGTGATGTGGTGGCGGTGGACAGTGGCAAGAGGGGAGGGCGATTCAGTGATGGAGGTGACGCTCTTTTTGTTACTTGGTCAGAATAGCAGACAGGCTAGCTAGCTAGGCTGGGGTGTACCTAGGCTCTATACTGTCAGGCGACAGGCCTGGATGGACGGAACAGTTGCTGTAGCGATGGTGGCTTCGCTTCCTCCTGTCATGATGCTCGTCCCCTGCGGAAGAAGAGGGTTTTTTAGCTGGGGCTGGTTCTGTCTGCCTGGCTGTACTCTCTCTCTCTCTCTCTCTCCCTCTCTATCTGTAGCTCTATACCTCTGTGTGTCTTTGTTGCTTTCTCTCTGTTTCTCTGAGTCTGTCTGTCTCTCTGTATCTGTCTGTCTCTGAGTGAAAAGAGAGAGATGTCTTCTTCTTGCCGATGTTGTTAGATTTCTCAAACCCTACTGACAGTTTATTTTGTTTATTTATTTACTTATTTATTTATTTATGTATTTATTTACTTATTATTTGTTTGATTCAAGCGTATCATTTCCGTCTTTCTGTCAATGCATGGCTTGGTCAAAGATAGCTACACTCTTGTGAAATAACTCTGACTATGTTTTCTTCCTTTCTTTCTGTCTTTCTGTCTTTCTCAGACACAGGATCAACTCCTTTGTAGTGGTCATCAACAGAAGTATTGATATCTTTTGGCTTCGGTTTTAACCTTTTATCTTTTATGGTGTTCATCTCGAGTCTGTTTTCGATTTTTCTTTTGTTGTCAGTGCTGATTTTTCCTACTGTGTATTCGTGGATTTGAAATGTCAGTATATATACAATTTTTCTTTATTAATTAAGCTGTGGTTTGGTTTATGTTTAGCTGCTGCTAATGGTAAACACTTAACAACCGGCTTCTCCCTCTCACCCAACTTTTATGTGTGTCCGTCGTGTTCGACGGTGACCTCTAAAACAGCAGACGAGGCAGCTGCTGTTTCAGAAATTGGGCAGAAATTTGATTATAGTGGAGATGCCTTGCCCACAGTACATCCCCACTCTCTCGGCCAAGTGGGCATAAGGACAGTCAGCGTTGGAGATGTTCTCCAAAGACCAGCCAGCCCCCAGGGCTGCAGCACATAAGGACTGAGTGAGTCAAGCCTCCTAGTTAGAGAGTCATAGTCGATCACTAAAGACTAAGCTGTAAAGTGGAATTCCATGAGTGGGAAAGCCACTGATCATAAAGCCTCTCACCTTGCTGTTGCCCCCAGCGTCAATGGTTTAATCAAGAACTGTGATAAAGCCCAGGCGCCAAAGAGAAGAGCTGACGTCAGTCATTGACCATCAGCCTACCTTGGAATCAAGCTGGAGAGGGAGGAGGTCACTGGACGCCTCAAAGTAGCAGCCTGCACAGCAGAGGCCTCAAGACAAACGGTCCTGATGAAGAAGCTTGTAGGACAGAAATGAGTGGCCAGCACACACACACACACACACACACACAAACATACTGAGGCAAGTAAACGCTACAACTGCCAGGCCTCACATGGACTAAGTTCCCAATGGCTGGTAAACTGCTGCTAAAGGCCAGTCTTGACCAAGATGCAGAATACCAGCCTGACTCAGTACAGGTGGCATGGGAACTACCTTCAGTGTCAGCTATGGAAAATACAGCAGGCCTCCTCTCACTTGAAGATAGGAGACAAGAAAAACTCTTGAGGAAAACATTAAAGAGAAGCTAAAGAGACTCCCATCACACCATGTACTTTCCAAACAGAAAGTTTCCTCAAAGCTGAAGCAACAGATTCCTAGCCTCAACAAGTCTCTTGAGAGAAAACACCACCATCCTCTGTCAGCAACCTATCAGCCAACTGAATCCCTCCAGGACTATGAGGACTGGCAGACAGACACCTCAGCCATCACGCTCAACATCTCAGGTGTTGGGAGCAAAGAGTGCCACGTAGAAGCTGACACTGGAAGCACTGAACACCAAATACCCTTCCAATGCCTGGACAAGAGCATGCATACACAGATGGATCTGCTGAAGAAACAGTGAACAATGGAGAAAGCGGGACATACATCAGATTCATTGAGGGCAGGACCATCAGGAAGTCTCTTTGGCCACAGGCACCCTGTCCGCCGTGCTGAGGGCTGTGCTCTGCGACTTGCAATCCAGACTTTCAACCAGGAGGACACTCTACCAGCCAACACAGTGTTCTTGACTGACTGCAAAAGCATCTTGCAGTGTCTTTTGGTGTCAGGAGGAAAAGCATATCCTAAGAGACACTGGCCAAGAACTAAGCCTCATCAGCCAGAAATTTGAATTTGTATTTAATTTTTTTGCTGTTAAGCCATACAGGCCATACAGCAAGTGCCGGTATTACATGGGCTTCGACGCGATGTCTATCATTGACATGGATACCGCAGCAATGGCAATGCCTTATTTATTTCATAAAGTTAAACGACTGTATTCAAAGAGCAAACTGTTACTGAAACCTGTGTTCCCGCAGCAGCATGCTGGTCACACTCAGCCAAAGTAAAAACAGCTCCTCAGCCA
>CM054144.1:35870183-35882683 GCA_028751875.1 Rapana venosa
ATCTAGCGCATATTTGTCCTGGGAAATGGAGAGGAAATTGCCCGTTAATTGAGCGCGCGCGCCCAAACATAACTCCGGTAGGATCCCCTGGTCCTCCGATTGGCCCAATTAGTCTGGGGGGCATCCCATAGGGGGGAGGGACGGGGCGGGGACGGGGGGGGGGGGGGGGGGGGGGTAGGGGGGTCAAGCTTTTTTTTTTTTAGATCTGCCGACAACTAAGGGCGAATCTCGGACAGTCTAAACAGACCTTGTTTGACAGCGCTGTTGTCAGAGAGGGATTCGCTGATTGGTACTACACGGGAGTGGCAAACGTTGTAAAAAAAAAAGATTAAAAAAAGAATCCTCCCCCCCTAGTGCACTTTCCCAGATAGTGAATGCTAGGCAGGAGAGAGAGGGGGTGGGTGGTGGGGGTGGGGTGGGGGGGGGGGGGTCGGAGGGGGCAGTGCAAAATTATGATAAGCGCACCTGTCTGATTCGCCTAGAAGCGCAAATGTTGTTAATTACAAGAAAAGCATTCATTCTCTACAGCTTTGGCACACTCTAGAAGCCCTGACCTGTTTCCAGTCGCACGCACATCCCCCCTCGCCCCCCCCCCCCCCACACACACACGTATGATATCACCTAACAGTGGACAGGTGTTAACTACAAAAAACGGGAACTGGATGAAAATAAGCACGTGAATGCTTTTTCTGTTATCCTCGAAATAAAAGAATAAAAGGGAAAAAAATGAATGAAGAAGAAGAAGAAGACAGACAGACAGACAGAGAGAGAGAGATTTCAAGATTTCAAGATTTCTTGAAATCTCTCTCTCTCTGTCTGTCTGTCTTAGAGAGAGAGAGAGAGAGAGAGAGAGAGGGGAAGAGAGAGAGAGAGAGACAGAGACAGAGACAGAGACAGACAGACAGACAGACACACAGCCACAGACACAGACACACAGAGAGACACAGACACAGAGACACAGAGACCGAGAGTGTGCACCAGGTTATTTTACGCGTCTCAGTCAGCAGCGTTGCGAGCGTTATGGACTACAAGTTGTTTTTTTCTCTCTGCAGTAATGGAACATCAAAAGGCTTGCCTTGAGCGCCGAGCGTTTTCTAAAGATCTCTTTAAATTGTAAACAGCAGCAACACAATATTGAATTTGAAGGGGTTTGGAGAGCGATTCTTTCTTTTTCCCTTTCTGTCTGTCTTTCTTTCTTTGTTGTCTTGTTGTTGTAGCTGTTGCTGTTGTCGTTGCATGCTGCCATGGCTGTCATGCTGGTCAATTAAGTGTGTGAACAGCAGCATCTTTTTTTTCCCCTTGCCTGCCGGAGTATTTACTGACCCTTTTCTTTTACTCATGCTCTGCGGGATTTTGTTTTGGGGGGTTGTTTGTGTATGTGTGTGTGTGTGTGTGTGTGTTTTATGTGTGTGTGTGTGTGTGTGTGTGTGTGTGTGTGTGTGTGTGAGTGCGTGTGTGTATGTGTGTGTGTGCGCGTTCTTTCTGTTAGCATCAGTTTGTCGTGTTAAGACTGTACTGCTAGCTTTTTTTAACGTTCAGGAATGTTTCTTATTTTTAAAAAATGCTTTAATTAACTCATCGAGATACAGAGAGAGAGAGAGAGAGAGAGGGATACATAGACAGACACACAGACAGAAAGGCAGACAGTAAGACAGACAGACAGAAGACAGACAGATAGATAGAGAGATAGATAGATAGGTAGATATATCGATAGATAGATAGATAGATAGGTAGGTAGGTAGGTAGACAGACAGACAGACAGACAGATGATTAAGATAGATAGATAGATAGATAGATAGATAGATAGATAGATAGATAGACAGACAGACAGACAGACAGAAAGACAGACAGACAGACAGGCAAACGGACAGATAGATAGACAGACAGGCAGACAGATAGACAGACAGACAGACAGCTATACCACACACACACAGACAATTGAATACACACACATATATATACTCGTCTAATATCACTGAGTGTGAACAGACGTTAAATCGAAGACAACAACAACACACTAATTATATAAACGAAATAAACGCAAACGTAGGTTAGTTTACAGGCAAGGTTTAGGCATGTACCATGGACAAAAAGCAACACGGCTCACAAAGAAACGCTCTCTCGTTGTACTGAAAGGACACACCCCGGAACCAGTACAGTGAGTTACAGCCAATCCGGACAAACAACAACAGCAGGCACTAGCTAATGCCATTCCTTGTATTTGTTCAGCATCTTCTAGTTCAGTGGCTTTGATGGTTGTTAATGTGTACAATCACAGAGTTAGAGAAAATCGTGAAACAACATTTGTGTAGGTTCTTTCTTGTATAGGTTCATCTCCCTTTCTTCAAGACTTGCCTTGTTCTTTCTCTCTGTCTCCGTTTCTCTGTCTCTGTTTCTCTGTCTGTCTGTCTGTCTGTCTGTCTGTCTGTCTCTCTCTCTCTCTCTCTCTCTCTCTCTCTCTCTCTCTCTCTCTCTCTCTCTCTCCTCTCTCTCTCTCTCTCTCTCTCTCTTCTCCTTTCTGTGTGTGTGTGTGTGTGTGTGTGTGTGTGTATTTGAAAACAGCCATCTCTCTCTCTCTCTCTCATCCTTCGGATGAGACTATAAACCGAGGCCCCGTGTGCGAACGCACGCATAACATATTGCGCACACGTTAAATCCTGTACCGCTGTTCGTAAGAGTAGGCCATTGTGTGCCGGTGGGAACAGATGACAAATTTACAAAACCCATAAAGACGGGCACTGGATGTAAAAAAAACGCACATAAGTGTTTATTCCATTATCCTCGATATAAAAGAATTAAATAAATAAATAAATCTGTATTTGAAAAAAAACATCTCTCTGTGTGTCTGTCTGTCTGTCTTTCTGTCGGTCTCTCTGTCTCTGTTTTTTCTCTCTGTCTCTGTTTTCTCTCTCTCTCTCTCTCCTCTCTTCTCTTCTCTCTCTCTCTCTCTCTCTCTCTCTCTCTCTCTTCTCTCTCTCTCTCTCTCTCTCTCTCTTCTCTTTTCTGTCTGTGTGTGTGTGTGTGTTTGAAAACAGCCATCTCTCTCTCTGTCTCTGCCTCTGTCTCTGTCTCTCTCTCTCCCTCTCATCCCATTCTTCCTCTTTGTCAATCCTTGTACCAAAGTCGTAAAGCAGGCTAAACGTGAACGTGGGAGTTTCCATGCATTGTGCATACTGTTTAACTACGTAAGACCAACGTGGGAAATGGGTGAGGCCTGAGTCAGTAATCCTTTTGTTTGTGTTTTTTTCTCAGAGAAGAAACGTCATATAGATTATACAGTCTTTTTTTTTACCTACAGTCGTTTCAGCCACATCTTGTGGTCTTGGCTTATTTTGACCTAAAAGAGAGAGAGAGATAAGAAGAAGAGAGAGAGAGAGAGAGAGAGATAGTAAAGAGAGAGAGAGAGAGAGGAGAGAGAGGAGAGAGAGAGGGAGGAGAGAGAGATAAAGATAGAGGAGAGAGAGAGAGAGAAGAGAGAGAGAGAGAGAGAGAGAGAGAGAGGAGAGAGAGAGAGAGAGAGATTGGAACAACCAGGAAGCCAGACTTGACAGCTTTTTGTGAGTCGAAGTCATGTAAACAGTGTTTATTTATTATTTAATTATTTTTTATGTATTTAATCTTTTATATCGAGGATAATGGAATAAGCACTCATGTGCTTTTTCACATCTAGTCACCGTGTGTATACGGTTTTGTAAATTTTGTCATCTGTTTCCAACGGCACACAATGGCCTACTCTTACGAAAAGCGGAACAAGATTTAACGTGTGCGCAAGAAGTTCTACATGCGTTCGAACACGGGGTCTTGGTTTATAGTCTCATCCGAAGGACTTTGACATTCAGCTCGATTTTTTGTTGTTGTCAAACTGGGAAGAAAGGGCGAGGCTGGGAATCAAACCCACAACCTTACGGTTTACTTGTTTGGCAGGCAAACGTCTTAACCATCCTGCCACTGCGTTGATTGATGATGTACATCGATAGTGCTGTACCTAGCTCAGGACGTAGAGAAATGTGAGGAATCAGACCGTTTCAAGCTTCCGTTTCCTTGGAAACGATTTCAGATGACCTCAAAACAGAATAAGACTTGAGTTTGTAAAAAAAAAATAATAAATTCACCCCCAAAAAACGTCAAAACTGTCACAAATACTTCGGTTTCTTTTCTATGTTTTCTTTTTTGTGCAGCTGAATTTGGATACCTTTTGTACATTACTGTTTTGCTTTAGCCTATCTTATAAGTGTGCACAGTACTATATCTTACAACTCATTGCTTTGGGGGATTTTTTGGTTAAAGTTTGACGACGATTGTTCTTGATTTTCTTTGTTTTTGAAACAAGTAAAAATAAGTGACATTTTTATCTTCGACAGGAAAGGTTAAAGGTGAAAATGTGGAACTGTGTAAGTGAAGAGGAGTCTGTGCAATTTCTAATGTATATTTGTGCCAATTTTACACTTTACTATGGTTTGAATAAAGTCACAATACAGTGCACGAAATGGGAACAAAAATGCCCCCCCCCCCTCCCCCCTCATCCTCCGATAAATTATGCTTTGCGAAAAAAAGGAAATCTTAGTCGAAAAGTATTCCGAAGTATCTGGAGTGCAAAAGTACAAAAACCACACACACACACACACACACACACACACACACACTACACACACACACCACCACACCCCACACCCCCCCACCACACACACACACATTGTACGGGATAGCCTAGTGGTTGGAACATTGCGCTCGCAATCTGACAAGCCGCGTTCGATTCCCGTTCAAGGGGATATTTTCCCCTGGAGTTAACATCAGTGCCGACTCCACTCTCCCCAAAAGTCCTTCGAATGAGACTATAAACCGAGAACGCACGCAGAACATCTTGCGCACACGTTAAATCCTGTTCCGCTTTTCGTAAGAGTAGGCCATTGTGTGCCGGTGGGAACAGATGACAGAATATACAAAACAGCATACACACGGGGACTGGATGTAAAAAAAAAAGCACATAAGTGCTTATTCCATTATCCTCGACATAAAAAAACACAACACAAAACAAAACCAACCTTTGTGCTAGTAGTAACTACCGTCTCTTAGCTTATAAACTAGCGGGCAGGGAGGGTGGGGAGGAAGGGAGGGAGGGAGTGAGCCCAGGGAGGGAGGTAGCCCTGACGGAAAAGTGGGAAGGTCAGCAACGTACCTTTAAAGCCCTTAATTTGCCAAGGGCCGAGATAGCCTGGTGGTGGTTTCAGCACGGCACTAGAGATCTGACCGTGATCTATGGACGTGGATTGGAATCGCCGCTGATATGTCCATTGGAGGGAACATTGCCCTGGCTGGATTAGCACTGGGTTCGACTCCCTTCCTCAGAAAGTCTCTCAGAGAAGAATATAAACCGAAACCACACACACACACACACACACGTTAAAAACCCATCATCACTGTTTGGTGGGAGACTTAGGCTAGGTTAGGTGTGTAAGTCCTTCGGATGAGACACTATAAACCGAGGCCCCGTGTGCGAACGCACGCAGAACATCTTTGATTTGCTTTTGCAAGATATAGCGCTATATAAATTCCATTTATTATTATTATTATTATTATTATTATTATTATTATATATTATAACTATTATTATTATTATTATTATTATTCATCTTAGTATTATAGTAGTATAGTAGTAGTATAGTAGTATTTATTATTATCTTGCGCACAAGTTAAATCCTGTTCCGCTTTTTTGTAAGAGTAGGCCATTGTGTGCCGGTGGGAACAGATGACAAAATTGACAAAACCGCATACACAGTGGGACTAGATGTAAAAAAAATAAAACCACGTACGTGCTTATTCCATTATCCTCCATATAAAAGAAAAAGAAATTAAAAAAAAAAGTATGGCCGGTACGGTAGCAAGGATGGCTTTGAACACACTCTTGTGACTTGTAGTAGGGGTCGGGTCGGGTCCACCGGGCTCAACTCAACGAGGAATTATCACATTATTTACCACAGAGTTTCAGTGTACTGAGCTGCTCAAATGAACGACTTCTCAGGAACGCCTACTGAAAAGTCAGGTCATGTCCAATCAATAGATGATAATGTACGTTCAGCAGAATACCCGGCTATCTGTATAATACACACGTTATATTATGGTCCTGCTTTTCGGAAGAGTAGGTCCTTGTGTGGGAACAGATGACAAATTTACAGAAAAAAACCCGAATACACACGGGGGACTGGATGTTAAAAAAGCGCATGAGTGCTTATTCCATTATCCTCGATGTAAAAGAATAAATAAATAAATAGATAGATAAGTTGATACACTGACAGCAGAAGTAGCAGTAGCAAGAAGAGTAATGTCACCCCCCCCCCCCCCCCACACACACACACACGCACACAAACACGAGAAAATGAACAATAATATTATTATTGTTCATTCTCTCTCTCTCTCTCTCTCTCTCTCTCTCTCTCTCTCTCTCTCTCTCCTCTCTCTCTCTCTCTCTCTCTCTCTCTCTCTCTCTCTCTCTCTCTCTCTCTCTCTCTCCACTGTGTGTTGTGTGTGGTGTGCGTGTCTGGGTTTTTTTTGACGGTACTCTTCTTGCTGCTGCTACTGTCTCTTCTAATCTGCTTGAATGTGTGTCTCTTCGTTTCTCTGTAAACATGCCTTTCTGTTTGAATATGTCTTTATGTCTGTCTGTCTGTCTGTCTGTCCGTTCCCATACAACTGATAAAGATAGACAAATAGGGAGCCCTCATTAGAAATAACTAGCACTTCATCGAAGCTGCTGTTAACTCCTAGGAAAATAATTATCTCCTCAAGGAGGCGCCCTCCGAACTATCGATATAATTGTACTCAGCAGAAAGATAATAATTGGACGATCTTCAACACACATTGATTTGTATTATTATTTTGGGCGTTTGTTTCCTGAATGTGTATTTGTTGTTGTTATTATTGTTGTTGTTGTTGGGCGTATTATGCTTTTGGTTTGTGTGCTTTGTTATTTGTTTCATTTGGTGTGTGTGTGTGTAGGGTGTGGGGGGGGGGGGGTAGAAGGGCTCTGTTATTGCTTTTTGTTTGCTTGTTGGTTGGTTTAGCATTCCCTGAACACACACACACACACACACACACACACACACACACACACACACACACACACACACACACACATACTTACTCTTAAACTTTCAAAGTTAAAAGAATCATTGCACCGCCATAATTTTGCAAGGAATTTTTGATCTGTAAATTTCTGCTTGTAGCATTTAAAATTTAAAAAAAATTCAGTCAAGTCGTTAGCTGTCTACATTGCACAGTATTCGCCTTTTGATAAAAGCGAGAAAGCAGACAACAACAACAAAAACAAACAAACAAACAAACACACAAACCTAAACCATAAAACTGAAGAAAACAACCCACACCACCACCGTTGCCACTACCACCACCACCACCACCACGAAAAATGAAATAATAATAATAATAATAATAACAATAATAATAACAACACAACAACAACAATAATAATAATAAGAATATAATAATAATAAGAAAAATAATAGAAATAATAATAATAATAATAATAATAATAATAATAATAATGTATGGAATGTATATAGCGCTGGATCTTGTAAAGCAACAAATCAAAGCGCTCAGATAATTCAAATGAACGTGAATCTAAACTACTAGACTCTGACTGCAGAGAAAAACCAAAGTTGACAGCGGTACTATGACATAGCTGTCTCGTGCACTTCTAGTTTTGAGGTGGGTAAAATCAATGCTGCCTTGAGGAAAGAATGTGAATGTATATGGAACTTAATGTCTTTTTGTTGGTGTTGTTGTTATTGTTGTTGTTATTGTTGTCGTTGTTGTATGAGTGGGGTACTCTCTCGTTCTTGTCGTCATAAACTGTGCGCGTGGGTTTTGTAAGAGCTCTGAAGAGAGTGATGATATTTATAATTATTATTGTTTCTTGAAATGATTATGTTAAGGTCTGCCACCTGTCTGCCCTGTTGTGTGTGTGGTGCGTTGTGTGTGTGATTATGCGCGCGTGTGTTTTATTGTGTGTGGGGGTGCGCACAGCGCACGGAGGGGGTGCGAACGTGTATATGTGTGTGTGTGTGGATGTGTATGCGTATGCGTGCGTGGATGCGTCTGTGCGCACACACGTGTGTGTGTGTGTGTACATGTGTTTGTGTGTGCGTGCCTGTATGTGTGTGTGTGTATGTATGTCTGCCTTCCTTTTCTGTCTGTCTGACTATCTGCGCGCGTGTGTGTGTGTGTGTGTGTGTGTTGCTGTTTTTTCAAGGTACCGAACCAGATAAAACTAGTAATGAAAGACTACGGAGAAGACATAATGGCGAATATTATAGAGAATACCTGCAGTATGGGATCGATTTCTTTCTGCTTTCATCTTCGCTCCATCAGGGACATGTCGCCACAATTCTCACTGAGCCTGAAGAGCCCCCAACAGAACTACCAACAGAGACTCTTGGATAGACGGAAGGAAGGAAGGAAAGCGAGGAATATGGCCTGGATGGTCGTACATCGCACAGATAATAATGACTATGCCGAATGATGCTCATATGCAGCAGAGTTGTAACAACAGGGTTGGGTTTTTTTGTTCGCAGGAAGGGTGTGTGTGTGTGTGTGGAGGTTGTGTTGTTGTGTGTGGGTGTGTGTGGTGTGTGGTGTGTGTGTGTGTGGTTGTGTGGTGTTGTGTTGTTGTTGTGTGTTTTTTGTTGTTGGTTTTGTGTTGTGTTGTGTGTTGTGTTGTGTGTGTGGTTTGTTTGTTGTGTGTGGTGTGTTGTTGTGTTGTGGTGTGTTTGTTTGTGTTGTGGTGTTTGTTGTGTGGGTGTGGTGTGTTTGTTGTGTGTGTGGTGTGTTTGTTGTGTTGTGGTGTGTGTGTGTGTGTGTTGTGTGGTGTGTTGTGTGTTGTGGTGTGTTGTGTGTGTGGTGTGTTGTGTGTGTTGTGGTGGTGTGCTTCGTGGGTGTGGTGTGTTGTGTGTGTGTGTGTGTGTTGTGTGTGGTGTGTGTGTGTTGTGGTGTGTGTGTGTGGTGTGTGGTGTGTGTGTGTGTGTGTGTGTTTGTGTGTGTGTTTCAATATTAGGTGTTTGTGTGGGGAATAATTCTAATTCTGTTGTAAAGCGGTGTGTAGGAAGGCTTTATAACCAAGTTAGTGTTTACTAATGAAAAACGATGCCAAATAGTACACACACACACATATACACACACACCCATCCACACACACACACACACACACATCCACACACACACACACATCCACACAAACACACATACACCCATATATATCCCACACACACAACACACAACCACACAACACACACACACACACATACACACACACGCACCTCCATCTCTTCCCTTTCCTTATATGTAACCCCCCAAAAAAAACCCCAAAAAACCCACACAGAACAGAAGAATGCTCCAATATAATTGATCCAAATCGATTTCTTTTCCTTCCTCCCTCCTTCACTCGCTCCCATGCAAATGCCCTCGATTTCAACCCGGCAGAGGAAAGATACCTTCCACCCGTATTACTCACTCACTGCACACTCTGGTACCAGAACTCCCACCCTCTCCCCTACCCTTCTCCTTTCCGTTACTGTTTTGTTAGTGGTTGACTGGATGAGGTTTAAACAGACCTAACTCATTAATTAAACTGTCATTAAGGTGTCCCTGACATCGCCACGTTTTACTCACACAGACACACAGACACACAGATACACACGCACGCACGCACATACAAAGACACACAGGTACACACGCACGCACACAGTCACACACACAAATACACACGCACACACACAGAGATACACACGCACACACACAGACACACACACACACGCACAGACACACACACAAATACACACGCACACACACACAGATACACACGCACACACACAGACACACACACGCACACACACACAGATACACACGCACACACGCTCACACCGATACACACGCACACACATACACACACACACAGATACACACGCACACGCACAGACACACACACGCACACACACGATGGTGTGTACCATCTGAAAATAAAAGTTTGACTTTGACTTTGACACGCACACATACACACGCATGCGATATGCACGCGCGCGCACACACACACACACAGACACAAACCCTTACGCGCGCACAAACACACACATACACACACACACTAACATCACTTTGTAGTGGATAGACTTAAAACGAATACACACACACACACACACACACACACACACACACACACACACACACACACACACACACACAAAGACACACACGCACGCACACACACATACACACACGCACACTTACACACACACACACACACACACAACAACACACACACACACACACACACACACACACACACACACAGCGGGATAGCCTAGTGGTTAGAACATTGCGCTCGCAATCTGACGACCCGGGTTCGATTCCTGTTGAAGGGAATATTTTCCCCTGGAGTTAACATCAGTGCAGACTCCACTCTCCGCAAAAGTCCTTCAGATGAGACTATAAACCGAGGCCTCGTGTGGCGAACGCACGCAGAACATCTTGCACACACGTTAAATCCTGTTCCGCTCTTCGCAAGAGAAGGCCATTGTGTGCCGGTGGGAACAGATGACAGAATTTACAAAACCGCATACACACAGGGACTGGATGTAAAAAAGCATATAAGTGCTTATTCCATTATCCTCGAAATAAAAGAATAAAAATAAATTAAAAAGATAAATGAAAACACACACACATATATACAAACACACACACACACGCACACACACACACACACACACACACACACACACACACACACACACACACACACACACACACACACATGTCACGCGCGTCAGTAATGACAGATGGACAGTTTTGAACGTGTATCCGGGACTATAAACCACATCATTGGATTGGACTGGATCCAGATACGGCTAGTTGCCTGTCGGCAATGTGAGCTGCTGTAGAAGGTTTTGCTTATGTTACTGCAGTCGTGACTCGACCTTGGTTATGTGATCAGTGATGATTAACGAACAATGCAAACTCCATTTATGGAGTTACTGTGATCATACAGAATATAGTCAGAAATACATTTGCGGAAACGTGAAGACTTTGAAGACTTTCTGATAGAGAGTAGTGGATAGGTAATGTGGGAATATGTCAAACTGGTTATGTGACACATCTATGACATGGGTTCAGAGTATTTTAGACAATATTACATGGGTTGGACTAGAACATAATTTTTTTTTGTTTGCGTTAGGGGGTTGGGGGGGGGAGGGTTAAATTACTTAGGTCAAAAATGAGTGTGTGGGATGGGATAGACGTATTGATGAGGTAAACTGAACTATGGTTCTCGTGGTGTCGATTTGTTTTATCTATGTGATGGTCGTGTTTACGTGTACGTGTGCGAAGGAGGGTTAGAGGTACTAATAGGTGGGTTGAGAGTTAAATTTACCAGGCGGTTTTGCGGTATATGATGGATAGAATAAATTGCTAGGCCGATTACGACAATTATTAATAGGGTGGGCGAGAAGTTCTTCGTTGGAAAGGTAAGGATTAAAAAAAAAAAGGTAAAGGTGTCCCATAACTTGTGTGGTCGTAAGGGAGCGAGGCGTCAGAGACCTCAGCTTCTCTAGGGGCCAGCATATTGAGGGAGGAGCGTGGTTACCACTTGGATGGGTGACCGTTTGCGCGCCTTGGCTTCAGTACAGTTCCCCCATTTCACCCAGCTGTAAATGGGTACCTGCACCTCTTTAGGATTGGGAAAGGTAAAGCAGCGAGGGAGAGGAGATGGGCGCCGCCCTCAATATGCTGGCCCCTAGAGAAGTTGAGGTCTCTGACGCCTAGCTCCCCTACGACCTCATAAATTATGAGACAACTTTACCTTCTGTTTATAGAAACACAAACATTCTCAGATTGCATCGTGTACCTAAGGATACAATCCATCACATTCAAATTTCCCGAAGGCCACCGCCAGAAAGAAAAACAAACAAACAAAAAATAAAGTCAGTGTAATACCCCGCTGACTCTGTTCAAGGTGCTAATGGCAACAAAACAAAACAAAACAAAACAAAACCAAAGCAAAAACAAAGAGATGGAATAGTTAGGGGCGGTTTTGTGGGATGGTTCAGGCTACCTCTGGGATGGTTTAGGAAGAGAAACATGGTTAAAGTTGGGAAAGATGTATCACTGTGTCAGCAAAAGAACATATGAAAATACTTAATTGCAGGACCTTTCTAGAATGAACACAAGTCCTCTCTCTAAAAACACACAACTCAAGGATTCACAATACATTTTGTGTGGTTTTCTTTACTAGCTCACGGGGACTTAAAAGAATGGGATGGAAGTCAGAGAGAGAGAGAGAGAGAGAGAGAGAGAGAAAGAGGAGAGGAGAGAGAGAGAGGAGAGAGAGAGAGAGAGAGAGAGAGAGAGAGAGAAACCGCCAATCACAGTACCCCCAGAGAGAGAGAGAGAGAGAGAGAGAGAGAGAGAGAGAGAGAGAGAGAGAGAGAGAGAGAAGAGAG
>CM054144.1:35887683-35890901 GCA_028751875.1 Rapana venosa
TATTGTGATTAATACCAGTCAGTGCAGTGTTGGGCTTTGTTGAAATAACTATTATAATATGAACAGTGTGGGTGGTGTGGTGTTGTGTAGTATTGGCATGGTGGTTAGGTACTTGTTGCGATATTGGCATCTGTATGTGTAACAGAAACTCATTAGTTTGAATTTGTGTTTTGTTTTTGTAATGACATATACACACGGTCGTGCGCGAGTGCACACACACACACACACACTGTTGTTACTCCTATTTACCGATTCCTTTTGTACAATGATGTTTACTAGTTATATTAATTGCACAGTTACTATTTAAGCTGTTGTTTCTTTCTTGTTAACATTTTTGTTACATTTGTAATTTTTCTTCTTGCCGTTTATAAGTTATGTACACATTCCCCCCCCCCCCTCTAGCCCCCCCCCTCCCCATGCCCCACCTCCCCCCTACCCCTCCCCCTCCCCCCCATCCCCCCCCCCCCACACACACACACGCACGTACGCTTTCTCCGTCTGATATCACTATTTAGTGGAAGAATGTTTAAACTGAAGAAACTAACCACAACACACACAAGACTCTTTCTCTCTCTCTCTCCTCTCTCCTCTCATCTCTCTCTTCTCTCTCTCTCTCTCTCTCTCTCTCTCCTCTCTCATCTCTCTCTCTCTCTCTCTCTCTCAATCTCTGTCTCTTATCACCCTCTTTCCGTTTCGCATTAGAAATGAGCTGTAATACAACAGCTCAGTTTATTAAGGATTAGAACAGTGTGAACAAACTGTGTCATGTATAAAGCACAATTCATTTTTCAAGTTTAACAGTGAAAAGACAGACAATAGTGAATGATGGCGGCATCATAAAAAACCACTTGTTGTTGTTGTTGTTGTTCTTCTTCTTCTTCTTCTTCTCCTTCTTTTTCTTTTTCTTCTTCAAATGAACTATTATGATAGCCTACAGGTCAATACTCTTCTAACGATTTTATTTCTCAAAACAAAAGTCAACGCGCCAGTCAAAAGCTTAAACATATTTTGATTATCCGTATTATGTTTGTAACATGATCGTTTTCTAATGCGCAGTATACTTATATGTGTGGGTGATGTTTTAGAGTATACACGAGTGTGCACATTTTGAACTGTACCTCCACGTGGATAAAACCACTCTTTGATATCAAAGAGCTAACTCAAACCAAAATGTGGATTGATCTTAAGACAGCAAGTAGATTCAACCATTCCATACCAAAATACGTACTCAGGTTGACACAAACAACAACAACCAAACAAGCTATTAAACTAAAGCCACAGAACTTGCAACATCCAGTCTGTGTTATAAAACCCATCACATTAACTTAGAGGGTATGTGTGGGAGTTGGGGTAATCCTTGTGTGTTTTGTTTTACTGCTAATGGTCGGTCTGTCTGAGAGGCCCAAGTCCATAGCAATTTCACATATGACTACCTACCTTTTCTGGTGGGATGGACTGCTTTTACACCAAGTTCTAGTGTGTGTGTGTGTGTGTGTGTGTGTGTGTGTGTGTGTGTGTGTGTGTGTGTGTGTGTGTGTGTGTGTGTGTGTGTGTGTGCGTCTGTGTGCCTCTGTACGTAAGAGAGAGAGTTAGAAAGAGAGAGAGAGAGAGAGAGAGAGAGAGAGAGAGAGAGAGAGAAGAGAGAGAGAGAGAGAGAGAGAGAGAGACAGACAGACAGACAGACAGACAGACAGATAGACAGACAGAGACAGAGACAGCATTGGTTGGTTGGGGGATGGCTTTATGTCTTGTGTTGAATCTCTCTGTCTCTGAGATAATAAAGTCTTTGAATTGAATTGAACTGAGTTGTTTCCTCTATGGCCCAATAAGGGGTCAATGGGTTCAATTTGTTGATTCTTGAGTGCTCTGATATTTAAAATCACTTCTGTGCTTTATCAAGCTTTTTAAAATTTGTTTTTTTGGTGTGTTTTTGTGTCTTTTAACTTTGTAAACATTGTTGTTGTTGTTGTTGTTGTTTTCAGACTATTTCTATCAACACTTCCGATTTTTGCTACTCAAATTGTCCATTCTAGTGCTTTATTTGCAGCTGTTGTGTAATGTGTTGTTTATATTTTACTTTGTGAGACCATTTTTATTTTCACAATCCTACATTTTGAATCCACTGGGGACGGGGTGGCTCAGTGGTCAGAGCACTCACTTTCCCCAGCTAAGGTTAAGAAGCATCCAGCGTGCTTACCACTTGGATGGGTGACCGTTTTTGTGCCTTGGGTTTAGTACAGTCCCACAGTTCACCCAGCTGGAAATGGGTACCTGCCTCTTTAGGGTCAGAGAACGTAAAGCAGCGAGGGAGAGGAGATGGGCCCCGCCCTCAATATGCTGGACCCTTGAGAAGCTTGAGGTCTCAAATGCCTCACTCCCCTACGACCACATAGGTTATGGGATACCTTTACCTTTTACATTTTGAGAGTTCGTTTCATCATCGGTATGCTAATACTCCCTTAAGTTCAAACCAAATGATTCTTTTTACAAGTAGGCATGTTTGTTACCAATAAAAAAGGACAACTAAACTAACAGAGTAACCAGTTAAAGCGAGGTCAAAATCAAAACAGAATTAAAACAGGATCACTACACTGTACTACTTCATCATTTTACTACTTACCTATAGTATCCTGCTACAGTACTAAACTATACTACTATACTACAACCCACATTACGTCTTATCTCTTCCACTATGCTTGTCATCGATAGGGAGACATAGGGATACCTACGTCTTCATAGTCAGGCACAAAACGCTTACACACAGAATTGGCTCAATTTCACAACCCTACATTTTTGTAGACAATAATTAAGTCATCCTTGTAGACGTCTGTAGCATTTCTTTTTCTTTCTGTATCCCTTAACACAGACAGCAACAACAACAACAACAAAATATACCTTAACTATCCGCCTACGAACGCTAGATGTGTTAGTTCTATGGTTACACTGCAAAGGAAGAAAAGGAAGAAAAAAGCCTTGCTTATACTGAACACAAGTGACACTTTAAGAAGATTTAGAGATAAGGTGAAATGTATCTCTTTTATCTAATGGTCAGTTTTGCTGAGCTTGAGAGAAATGGCATCAGACACAACTATAGGTTCAAAAGTGTAGTGTTAATGCCAAAAAGAACTTAAATTCAGACACACAGACAGACACACACACACAGAAACACACAGACACATAGAACACACCCACACACATAAGTACACAGACACAAACAC
>CM054144.1:35891401-35901401 GCA_028751875.1 Rapana venosa
ATCTATCTTCTATTTATCTATCAATCTATCATCTACTATTATTATCTATTATCTACACTTCTACCATCATCATCTATCATTTTTATCTTCTATCTACCTATCATCTACATTTATCTATCTATCTACATTCTACCTATTTATCATCTATCTATCTTTTTTTTCCTATTATCTATAAATCACAATCTATCTATCTACAATGGCGTCCTTTTGGTTTAAAATATATACTTTGTTATCACTGGTAGAAACGCTGATGAACACACATATTTTTATAATAAATGTGTCTGGGTTTTTGATGAGGTGATTTAAACATTCTTCAATAAAATAATAAGTAATAAGGAATTACAGTCACATTTATCCCAATATTAACCTCTGTGGGCGTCTCCCCCAAAAAACAATGGGCTGCTTTTGTCCCTCTACGAACAAGTATTTGATAGCTAAATGAAACATCTTTTGAAATCGTAAATCCTGCACTAATTTCTCCGAAATATCGGTTTGTACGAGATAATTAACAAGAAAATATGTTTTCTCTTTGGAAAGGTTAGCCTAATTTAGCTAATGACAACAGGAACACGGAGAACAAGTGCAAAAGAAAAGATACAAAGAAAAAAGTATAACGAAGAAAACATCCTAGCATAAACATATTTCGAAAGGTCAGTCTGTGTAGAAGAAACAAGAATTACCCAGACGCGCGCGCTCGCGCGCGCGCGCACACACACACACACACACACACACACACACACACACAAACACACATACACACACGCGCACGCGCGCGCGCACGCACAGACAAGGGGACGGGATAGACTGGTGCTCAGTGTGATGCGCAAGTGATCTGCTGGATCAGATTCTAATCTGGTTCTAGAGGATTTTTCCTCTGGAGTTAACATCAGTGCCGACTCCACTCTCTCCCCCCCTCCCCCCCCCCCCAAAGGCCTTCGGATGAGACTATACACCGAGGTCTCGTGTGCGAACGCATGCAGAACATCTTGCACACACGTTAAAACCCGTTCCGCTTTTCCGAAGAGTAGGCCAAAGTGTGCCGGTGGGAACGGACGAGAGAATTTACAAAACTGCCTGCACACGGGAACTAGATGTAAAAAAAAGTACACGAGTGCTTGTTCCATTATCCTCGAAATAATAAGTAAATAAATAAATAAATACATAAATAAACAAATAAATATACAAACACTCTATGTATTATTTTCCTTTCATTGTACAACGTATGCTGATGACCGTTGAAACGGCCAGTCTCATAAAAATGGAAATACCCCTTAGTCCTAGCCATCAAAGGAAACCATGCTTTCTCCCTGTATGTCTACATATCCTGTTGAGATTTTGATGAGAAGCAATTACATACATCTATCTATATATATATATATCTATATATCTATATATATATCTATCTATATATATATATCTATATCTATATATATATATATATATATATATATATTAATCAACGAAGTCACTAGCCCCTTCTTGCCCCCCCCCCCCCCCCCCCCATTACATACAAAACATCTGGTTCTCTATGCACAATGTATACTTGTTTACCAGGCAGTGTAGCTTGATTTTACATGTAGCTGCTGTTAGAGGCTGACTTGCACAGCCTATGT
The DNA here is from genome assembly GCA_028751875.1 of Rapana venosa. Classification (NCBI taxonomy): domain Eukaryota; kingdom Metazoa; phylum Mollusca; class Gastropoda; order Neogastropoda; family Muricidae; genus Rapana; species Rapana venosa. The sequence continues at coordinate 35,893,015 of CM054144.1, forward strand.
CCTCCCAGGACACAACGATACGTGTTAATTCATTAGAGACTGAATCTACCGTGCCCATGTTGTAGTTCTATCAGTAAACTCACTTTACTGGTCTTTACTAGTTTCTGATGTTTGTGCCAGAAGGAACAGCGCACTTTCCCCAAACAGCACTTCAGGAGGTAAACTCGTTGCTAGAAGTGCTCCACAGCCTACAATGTTCGCACACTCCATTGCGGTTCGCCGACAAGCCATCACACCATGTCTACTTGGCAACAGATATGGCACACTTGACATTTTCCGTTGTTTGTTTGATCAGTTTCAAGCTGGTAAACTATGGCAGTCAAACCCTCCAAAAAATGCTTTGCTTCTTATGACTGATACTGCTGCGCTGGTGAAACCAAGTTGGTGTTTCCACATTCTTCTCTCTTTTTTGACTTGTTCTTCAAGGTGACCTATTTCTTGTGTGTTCTTTGTTCTAAGACAAAGTCACGTTCTTGATGTGAAAGTAATACTCCTATACAGCGTTGTGTAGTTCTGTTATATACGTCACGATTTGTCTTGGAAGCTAGGTAAAGTTTTATTAAAGTATATGCAAGAAACTGTAAAACAAAACAAAAAACAACAACAACAACAAACAATCTTGTCGAAAAAAATCAACTTTTGCACACTGAAGCTAATGTCGCTGTTGGTAGAATCTATATTTTCTGAGCTTGATGTGACATACAGAGGTATTATACCGCCCTTTTGGCAGGAACCCTATTCATAGATTTACAATACGTAAGGTACTATGTACTGGCCGTGACCATAATCATTTAGTCATGCCATCAGCTCTAACTCAATCTCCTTTTTTTGGCCACAGATCCATGGGACTGTTTAATAAATGTATTGAAGAAGATCACAGTTCACAGAATTATTCAAAAAACTTAAATGGAACGCAGATTCAAAACTTTTTTTTTTTCTAAAAAGAGTCCTTCAAACTGAAAATATTACAGTGATTGAAAACCTAATACCAGAATAATGAAGAACACATCAGACCAACTGAGCATAAGCCTCATCCGCCTCCTTGTCTTCATGATCTAAATGCGTTAAAAATAAAAGAAGTTAAACCAATTTTTTACGTCATTGAGCAGATATAGTCGCATGGATGAAACAAACGGGCCTGGAATGCCACCTTGATGAGTAATGAGCCCTACAAGAAACCACATGCCTTAAACACACTATAGGTAAAATCAGTGAAGACCTCCAACAACAAATATTCAAAAAGCTACGTAAGAAGTTTAGTGACGTCAAAATTTAGTTTGGCGTGTTTCTGATTACATGCACTGCTCGACCTTGCCCTGAACACACCACCTTAAAGCTTCGCCGTGGTGTCCTGACAGTTATTATACCTCAATGGGAAGTTAACGGAAAGGCCTGTCAGAGAGTCTGATAATTATCATCTGAACTAAAATGACGACAAAACGGACTATGTTAATCACTGCTAAGAACACAGCACTGCACGTAACAAGACCGATACGTCTGGGAAGAGGGAATGAGCTGTTCTCGCTGAATTAATTAATGGCCGACCAGCACCAGACAGTGACGGATGGAGAGAGGAGAGTATGGAGAGGTCAACACGGACAGACAGACAACAGTCACCATCAGACAACAGTCACCATCAGACAACAGTCACCATCAGACAACATTCAAAGTCACCATCAGGCACCAGTAACCATTAAACAACAGTCACATCAAACATCAGTCACGATCAGACACCAGTCACGATCAGACACCAGTCACGATCAGACACGATCAGACACCAGTCACGATCAGACACGATCAGACACCAGTCACGATCAGACAACACCAATCACGATCAGACACCAAACACGATCAGACAACACAGTCACGATCAGACAACACCAGTCACGATCAGACACCAGTCACGATTAGACAACACAGTCACGATCAGACAACACCAGTCACGATCAGACACCAGTCACGATCAGACACGATCAGACACCAGTCACGATTAGCCACGATCAGACACCAGTCACGATTAGCAACGATCAGACACCAGTCACGATCAGACACCAAACACGATCAGACAACACAGTCACGATCAGACACCACCAGTCACAATTAGACACAAAACACGATCAGACACCACCAGTCACAATTAGACACAAAACACGATCAGACAACACCAGTCACGATCAAACAACACCAGTCACGATCAGACAACACCAGTCACGATCAGACACCACCAGTCACCATCAGACACCACCAGTCACCATCAGACACCACCAGTCACGATCAGACAACACCAGTCACGATCAGACACCAGTCACGATCAGACAACACCAGTCACCATCAGACAACACCAGTCACGATCAGACACCAGTCACGATCAGACAACACCAGTCACCATCAGACACCAGTCACGATCAGACAACACCAGTCACAGACACCAGTCACAATCAGATAACAGTCACCACCAGACACCAGTCACCATCAGACACCAGTCACCATCAGACACCACCAGTCACCGTCAGACACCACCAGTCACCAGCAGACACCTCTAGTCATCATCAAACAACACCAGTCACGATCAGACAACACCAGTCACGATCAGACACCAGTCACGATCAGACAACACCAGTCACCATCAGACAACACCAGTCACGATCAGACACCAGTCACGATCAGACAACACCAGTCACCATCAGACACCAGTCACGATCAGACAACACCAGTCACAGACACCAGTCACAATCAGATAACAGTCACCATCAGATAACAGTCACCACCAGACACCAGTCACCATCAGACACCAGTCACCATCAACACCATCACCGTCAGACACCACCATCCCCAGCAGACACCTCTAGTCACCATCAAACAACACCAGTCACGATCAAACAACACCAGTCACGATCATACAACACCAGTCACGATCATACAACACCAGTCACGATCAGACAACACCAGTCACCATCAGACAACACCAGTCACCATCAGACAACACCAGTCACCATCAGACACCAGTCACCGTCAGACACCAGTCACCGTCAGACACCACCAGTCACCAGCAGACACCTCTAGTCACCATCAAACAACACCAGTCACGATCAGACAACACCAGTCACGATCAGACACCAGTCACGATCAGACAACACCAGTCACCATCAGACAACACCAATCACGATCAGACACCAGTCACGATCAGACAACACCAGTCACCATCAGACACCAGTCACGATCAGACAACACCAGTCACAGACACCAGTCACAATCAGATAACAGTCACCATCAGATAACAGTCACCATCAGACACCAGTCACCATCAGACACCAGTCACGATCAGACAACACCAGTCACCATCAGACACCAGTCACGATCAGACAACACCAGTCACAGACACCAGTCACAATCAGATAACAGTCACCATCAGATAACAGTCACCATCAGACACCAGTCACCATCAGACACCAGTCACCATCAGACACCAGTCACCGTCAGACACCACCAGTCACCAGCAGACACCTCTAGTCACCATCAAACAACACCAGTCACGATCAAACAACACCAGTCACGATCATAAAACACCAGTCACGATCATACAACACCAGTCACGATCAGACAACACCAGTCACCATCAGACAACATCAGTCACCATCAGACAACACCAGTCACCATCAGACAACACCAGTCACCATCAGACAACAGTCACCATCAGACAACAGTCACTATCAGACAACACCAGTCACGATCAGACACCACCAGTCACGATCATACATTATTCACGACCAAACAACACTAGTCACGATCACACACCAGTCACCATCAGACACCACCAGTCACGACCAAACAACACCAGTCACCGTCAGACAACACCAGTCACCATCAGACAACACCAGTCACCCACCATCAGACACCACCAGTCACCATCAGACAAAACCCACACGACACCGGTAGCTCCTCATTGCTGTGTGACGAGAGCCTGATCTTTGACGTTGGCCGTTCATGACCCGACGTGACAGCGAATACAGCGATATCACTAAGCACCCCCCCCCCCCCCCTCTCCCTCCCTGGGCGTGTCATGTCATGTCACCCCCCCACCCCCCACCCCCCACTACTGGTGTTTCTCTGTGACTGGTGTAAAGGTGATCACCAGCGATGTGGCGATTCTGACAACGCGGAGTGGTAAATGCCCAGCACGATAATGGTCGTGAATTGCCGCGTATTTGAACTCCGTGACGTTAGCGTGTGTCACTGAATAATAAAACCCAGAGAGTTTTGCTTTCTACCCCTATAGCTGTCTCGTCGTTTTAGCTGTTATTGACCCCTGGAATCTGGGTGCGGGGTTTTTTTGTTGGTTAGTGGAAGTCCAGGAGATATGCTATACCGACAGTCTGATTCAACAACCCCACCCACCCCACCCACACACCCATGTGAGGATGCTGGGGGCTTGTCAGTATAAATAAAATTAAAAAAAAACCCATCCCCACCTTCTGGAAATTCTGTTCTAGGATTTCTTTCGTCTCTCACTCTCTCCTCTCTCTCTCTCTCCTCTCTCCTCCTCCTCTCTCTCTCCTCTCTCTCTCTCTCTCTCTCCCCCTCTCTCTCTCTCTCTCTCTCACTCTTTTTTTTCTCTTTCTCTCTCTCTCATCTCTCTCTCTCTCTCTCTTAGTCTCTCTCGCTCTCTCTTTATCTGTCTCTCTCTCTCTCTCCTTCAACTCTCTCTCTCTCTCTCTCTCTCTCTCTCTCTCTCTCTCATCTCTCTCTCTTCATCTCTCTCTCTCTCTCTCACCATCTCTCTCTCTCTCTTCATCTCTCTCTCTCTCCATCTCTCTCTCTCCTCTCTCTCTCTCTTCATCTCTTTCTCCCTCTCTCTCTCTCTCTCTCTCACTCTCTCTCTCTCTCTCTCTCTCTCTCTCTCTCTCTCTCTCCCTCTGTCTGGTGCTTTTATTCCTGTTCTACATGTCACTTCCTTCTTGTCTATATTCTGCCTTTTTTAGTCCATTATTCTGTCTTTTGTCCTGGGACTTAGAAGAACAATTATCTCCCACGCCGAAGTCGGATACGCTGGGCCTGGCTTGTCAGGCGCCTAACGGGCAACGCGACGTATTTTCGCTCATATGACAGACAAGGAGAGTTGCTGTCTGAGCGTTCATTGAAAAAAAAAGAAGAAAGAGTTCAAGAAAATGATAGCGCTGCGTTCACTTTTGTTACATTTTTATTTCCATTCGTCTTATTTGTCTCTTTATTAATTAACTTTGATCAGCGGTAATTAAGCAATGCGAGTCTACGTTTTTTTCCCCAAAATTTAATCAAATAATTATATTTTCTTATCATCTTTCTTTACTGCATTATTTTTTTATTCTTCCTGAATTCTGCATCCGTTACTGTAAACATTGACAAGATGTTTCCTTCTGGAAAAAAAACTCATTTCTGGACACATGGAACACGCGACGTATAAAAACGAGTAATGTAAATGAAATATGTTTTGGCGTGTTTGAATTGTGCACACAGATTGTGAGCTCGTATAACCGGCTTACATACATACATACATACAGACATGCATACATACATACATACATACATACATACATACATACATACATACATACATACATACACATATATACATACATACATAAATGCATGCATGCATAAATACATACATACATATATACATACATGCATGCATGCATACATACATGCAAACATACATATATACATACATATATACATAAATACATACATACATACATACATACATACTTTTAAATACCTAGTTAAAGACCCTGTGTGTGTTGTGTGTGTGTGTGTGTGTGTGTGTGTGTGTGTGTGTGTTGTGTGGTGAGTGTGTGTGCGCGCGCGCGCGCGCACGTGAGAGAGAGAGAGAGAGAGAGAGAGAGAGAGAGAGAGAGAGAGAGAGAGAGAGAGAGAGAGAGGAGAGAGAGAGAGAGAGAGATAAAGAGATAAAGAGAGAGACAGAGTGACAGACAGACAGACAGACAGATTTTCCGAAAGAGTAGGCCATTGTGTGTCGGTTGGAACAGATGATAAAATTTACAAAAAAAACTACATACACACGGGGAATGGATGTATAAAAAAGCACGTGGGTGCTTATTTCGATTATTCTCGAATAAAAGAAGTAAATAAACAAGAACAGACCGACAAACAGACATACAGACAAACAGACATATAGACAGATAGACAAAACAGACAGACAGAAAGACGGACAAGAACAAAAAGAAACACACACACATACAATGTCTTCCTTTTCACGATGTTATCTGGCACAGTCCTGTACTGACGTGAATAAATATAAATATATATATATATATATATATATATATATAATATATATATATCTATATATATATATATATATAAATATATAATATATATATATATATATATATATATATATATATCTGTCCCGTAGTCTGACGACCGTGGGGGCACCCTCAAGACTCAACACCAGTTCCCTCCTTCCTCTCTCTGTTCTGCCTTTCTCAGGTTTTGTTGAGTTCTAGGCCTGTCCATTCGCTGATGTTATCCTCCCAGCTCTTCCTTGGTCTGCCTCTTCTTCTTCCTCCTTGGACAGTGCCTTGCAAAACTGTCTTTGTAATTCCTTGGGATCTTGTGGCATGCCCATACCATTTAAGTTTACGCTTTTTCACGATCGTTAGAAGGTTCTCATAGGGTCCAATGGTTTGCTGGATTCTGTTATGCACGCTTTCGTTGCTTATGTGGTCTTTGTAGGAGATGCCAAGGAGTCTCCGAAAGCATCTCATCTCCACTGCCTGTACTCTTCTCTCCAAATCTGCAGTCAGGGTCCATGATTCACAGGCATACAGAAATATGGATATGACAAGGGAGCGCATTAGTCTGATCTTGGAGATAATGAGATATACTTATCTCTCCAGATGGTGTTTAGTTTTGACAAAGCTGTTATTGTCTGTGCAGTCCTGCATACTACTTCTGGCTTGGATCCCTGGTCTGATACAATGGCTCCCAGGTACTTGAACTTTGAACTGTTTCCAGCTTCTGGTCATTAACCCGATATCAGTGCTAATGCCGTTGGTGTTATTAGTCATCAGTTTGGTCTTCTCTGCACTGATTTCCATGCCGTATGTTTTGGAGGCCTTATTCAAGTGTTCTGTTAGGCTGCAAGCTCTTTTTCTGATCCTGCTATTCCATCAATGTCATCTGCGAAGCGAGGTTTTGTGATCGTTCTGCCACCAATGCTGACTGATCCTTCATGATGTTCCAGTACAATCAGCCATGATTCTCTCAAGGAAGATGTTGAAAAGAGTGGGTGAGAGTAGACAGCCCTGCCTTACTCCAACTGTTGTTCGAAACCATTCTCCAATGTTGTTGTTGTAGTACACTGCACTGGTGGCCTCGCTGTACAGCTGTTTGATGACTCTGATCAGGTTTGCATTGATGCTGTACAAATTCATGTTGCCCACAAAGCTGCATGCCACAACCCTGTCAAATGCCTTCTTAAAATCGATAAATACGTGTAAAGGTCTTGTTGATGTTGAAGGTACCGCTCACATAGTATTCTGAGGTTGAATATCTGTTCGGTTGTGCTGCGCCCTGCTCTGAAACCTGCTTGTTCCTCAGCAATGATGGTCTCTGCTTGTGGCTTCAGTCTATTCAATATTATCTGCAGCATGACCTTGCTTGGTGACATATGAGGCTGATTGTGCGGTAATTATAGCATTGTTGTAGATTTCCTTTCTTGGGGAGGGTGATGATGAGTGACTGTGTCCATGGTGTTGGCCATTTCCTGTCTGCCAGATCTTGTTGCAGATTCTTAGTAGGCGCTGATCATGGCTTCCCCTCCAGCTTGGACCAACTCAGCTGGAATGTTGTCACCCCTGCTGACTTCCCCTTTTTCAGCGATCTGACTGCTGTTTCCACTTCTTCTCGGAGGATAGGGTGACTGTCTGTGTCTTTGCTTTCGGGTACATTAAGGACTTCTGGATCTCCTGCGGTTCTATAGTTATACAGGTCGGAGCAGTATTCTGTCCATCTGTTCAGAAATTCCTGGTCGTCAGTGAGACACTTCCCATTTTGTCTTGGATTGTTAAACCTTTTCTCTGTTTCGTGCTAGTCAGGTCTTTCACCAGCTGATATGCTTCTTGCTATTGTTTTTCTTGATGTTCTCTTCAATGTCTTGGCACTGTCACCGATCCATTTCTCTGTTGCCTCCGTCATGCACTTCCTGATTCTTTGTTGACTGCCCTATATTGTTCTGCTCTTTCTTTTGTTTCATTTTTCTTTTTCTTCAACTCTCTACGCTTGTCGCATAGTTGTAGGATGTTAGGTGTGACCCATGGTTTTTTGACTGGTCGTGTTTGCCAAGAAGCTCGTTTGCTGTTTCAGTCACTGCTGTATTGAAACAT
>CM054144.1:35916401-35923901 GCA_028751875.1 Rapana venosa
CCCCCACCCTCCGCTCCCCGTCTTACCCGTGGTAATTGCGCAACAACAATAATCGATTATTTATTCATGTGTGTATCTGTGGAATATCTGTGTATTCATTCCAGTCTGAATGTTTGACACTGTGTGTGTATGTGCATCTATTCATATTACTTTACGTCGACTTTGTTTCTGTTTCTCACCCCCTCCTCTTCTCTCTCTCTCTCTCTCCCCTTTTCTCTCCTCTCAACTCATCTCTCTCTCTCTCTCCCCTCTCCTCCCCTCTCTCTCTCTCCCCTCTCTCTCTCTCTCTATCCTCTCTCTCTCTCCTCTCTCTGTCTCTCTGCCTCTCTGTCTGTCTGTCTGTCTGTTTCTCTCCTCTCTCTCTGTTCATCTCAAAGCTTGGTCTCTAACAAACATATTATTATCGTGTATTTTTTTTTCTTCCTGTAGGTTTATACCTTTGATTTTTGTTGTGGCAAGAACACGAGGGGAAAAGAGAGAAAAAACAAAAAATACAAACAAAACAAAAAACAAAACACAACACAACACAAATCCTCAAAGAAAGAGAGATAACGCCCATCGTAAGCTCTTGGTCTTGTAAGCAACGTCATGTGCTTACCAATCGTTACTTGCTTTCGCTTGGCTTTCTAATTTTCTTTTCTTTTTTTCTTCTTCTTCTTCTTCTTCATCTCTTGCTTCAGTATTTATTTGCAGGTTGCATGTGATGTGGCTGCCACTTTGCAGCCTTTATGTCGGCAACGGGGAAAAGGCGCAGGGCAAAACAAAGAGACGGTGTAGGTTAAAGAACTAACGGTAAGACGAAGAATTGCGAAGAATTGCAAAGAATTGCAAAGAATTGCAAAGAAGAAGAAGAAGAAGAAGAAGAAGAAGAAGAAGAAGAAGAAGAAGAAGAAGAAGAAGAAGAAGAAGAAGAAGAAGAAGAAGAAAAGAAGAAGAAGGGGGAGGAGGAGGAGGAGGAGGAGGAGGAAAAGAAAAAAGAAGAAGAAGAAGAAGAAGAAGAAGAAGAAGAAGAAGAAAAAGAAGATGAAGAAAGAAGAAGAAGAAGAAGAAGAAGAAGAAGAAAGAAAGAAGAAAAGCGAAGAAGAAGAAAAAAGAAGAAGAAGAAGAAAAAAAGAAGAAGAAGAAAGGAAGAAGAAGAAGAACTGCGAAAAAAGGGGAAAAATTGCGAAGAGGAAGAAGAACTGCGAAAAAATTACGAAGAATTTAGAAGAATTGCGAAGAATTGCGAAGAAGTATTGCTAGGGAAATTTCGAAGAATTGCGAAGAATTGCGAAGAATTGCGAAGAAGAAGAAGAAGAAAAGAAAAGAAGAAGAAGAAGAAGAAGAAGAAGGAGGAGGAGGAGGAGGAGGAGGAGGAGGAGGAGGAGGAGGAGGAGGGAGGAGAACGAGGAGAACGAGGAGAAGGAGAAGAAGAAGAAGGAGAAGGAGGAGGAGGAGGAGGAGAAGACGAAGAAGGAGGGGGAGGAGGAAGAGGAAAGGAGGAGGAGAAGAAGAAGAAAGAAGAAGAAGAAGAAGAAGAAGAAGAAGAAGAAGAAAGAAGAAGAAGAAGAAAGAAGAAGAAGAAGAAGAAGAAGAACTGCGAAAAAGGAGAAGAATTGCGAAGAGGAAGAAGAACTGCGAAGAAGAATTACGAAGAATTGCGAAGAATTGCGAAGAATTGCGAAGAAGTATTGCGAGGAATTGCGAAGAATTGCGAAGAAGAAGAAGAAGAAGAAGAAGAATTGCGAAGCAGAAGAAGAAGAATTTGCGAAAAAGAATTGCGAAGAAGAATTGCGAAGAAGAATTGCGAAGAAGAAGAAAAAAGAAGAAAAAAAAAAGGAAGAAAAGAAGAAAAAAGGGAAGAAAGAAAAGAAAAAAGAAGAAGAGTTGCGAAAGAAGAAGAAGAAGAAGAAGAAGAAGAAGAAAAAAGAAGGGGAGGGGGAAGGGGGGAGGAGGAGGGGGAGGAGGAGGGGAGGGGGGAGGAGGGGGGAGGGGAAGGGGGGAGGAAAACGAGGAAACGAGGAAAAGGAGAAGAAAAAGGGAAGGGGGAAGGAGGGGAGGGAAAGGGGAGGAAAAAGAGGGGGGGGAGGGGGGGGAAGGGGAGGGGGGAGAAGAAGGGGAAGAAAAAAAAGAAGAAGAAAAAAAGAAGAAGAAGAAGAAGAAGAAAAGAAGAAAAAAGAAAAAGGGGAAGAAGAAGAAAAAGAAGAAGAAGAAGAAAAAAGAAAAGAAAAAAAGAAGAAGAAGAGAAGAAAAAAGGAAAGAAAGAAAAAAAAGGGGAGAAAGAGAGAGAGAGAGAGAGACAGAGAGAGAGAGAGACAGACGGGGACAGACATACAAAAAAGAGAGAACGACAGACATACATGTTTTTCATAGAGCAGACATACAAAAGACATGTGGCAGGGGAGACAAAGCGAGCAGAGATAAAAAAAGAATGACATCAAAGGGAGGGAAAAGAAGCCGGGTTTGCGGGTAGGGGGAAACTGACAGGGATTTTTGAATATCAAAGCGAGAGGAAGAGAGATGAGAGAGAGGGGGGGGGGGGGGTGAGGGGGGAGAAACAGCAGAGAGACAGTCAGAGACAGAAGAGACAGTTTACAGAGGGGAAACAGACACAAAACACAGCAGAGACACTAGAAGGGGAGAGGAGAGGGGAGAGAGAGAGGGGAGAGAGAGAGAGAGAGAGAGAGAAGGGGAGAAAAGAGAGAGGAGGAAGAGAAGAGACAGAGGGAGAGACGGGGAGAGAGACGATATAGAGAGGCAGAGACAGAGAGACGGTGTGCAACGGCTTGTGAAATGTCCATACCGTTAACTTGCATTAAGGTGTGACGATGCAAGTTCCAGCATGGCAAAAGCCTGTAATAAATATAAAATGCACAGTAAAAAAGCTCCGCTCTGTCAACTTGAATAATGGTCCGTCCTTATCTTTCCACTGAACTTCACGGATCAATGATCAAAATAATCCCCCCCCCTCTCTCTCTCTCTCTCCCTCGCTCTCTCTCTCCCTCTCTCCTCCCTCTCTCTCTCGCTCTCTCTCTCCCTCTCTCTCTCCCTCTCTCTCTTCTTCTTTCTCTCTCTCTCTCTCTCTCTCTCTCTCTCTCTCTCTCTCTCTCTCTCTTTATCTCTCTCCCTATCTCTCCCTATCTCTACCCCCCCCTCTCTCTCTCTCTTCTCTCTCTCTCTCTCTCTCTCTCCTCTCTCTCTCTCTCTCTCCTCCCTATCTCTCTCTCTCTCTCCCTCTTTCTCTCTCTTTTTATTTCTCTCTCCCTCCTCTCTCTCTCTATCTCTCTGTCCCCCTCTCCTCTCTCACCCCTCCCTCCTCTCTCTCTCTCTCTCTCTCTCTTCTCTCTCTCTCTCTCTCCTCTCTCATGAAAGCAGGCATTGAGTTCTTTGTGTGAGTGTGTGTTGATGCAGTTTCTTTCTTTGCTTTGGTTTGTTTGCTCAGCTCATCGTCTGCGAATTGCTGCCTGTTTCGATCAGGTTGTTGATCTGGCTTTCACAACACTGATCCCCATTCTAACAATGCAGCAAGCCTTGTGTTCCATCAAGGATTTGGAGAAAGTGAAAAAAAAAGTCTGCTTTCATTACTACCTGGGAATCGCAATCAGAGTTAGATAAATATACTAAGCTACCCGTTTGAGGAGGGGAAAAAATGCTGGATTTATCTGTTTAATTGCAAACGTGAAGATTAAAAAATATTTTTTCCCCTTTATTTAAAAAAACCCGTTCAATCTATTATTGATCAAATATCTAGGCATCAGAGCGGTTGTGAGAATGAACGCGTATACAATAAGAGTTAAGCTGTTTCAAACGCATATGCGGCAAATTGCACACATATTTCCACAAGGCCACCAATCAAAGGAGACCCTGCAATGTGATGCATATGCCATCATTTAATTTTTAAAGCACTGCCTGTTCTGATTAAGCACGCAAGACATGACATAGTTTTTGTCTTGTTTGTGTAACTGTCGTTGAAAGTGGAGGTTTTGTGATGGCATGTTGTTTTTGCAGTCTGTGTTATCTATCTGTTTATCTATTTCTTTTGCCCCCTTACTGACATCAATAACTGCTAAGTTACAAAAACCAGGGGCATATGGCGTCTAGTGTGTGACCTTTCAAATTCAGGCCGACAGTCTAGCATCGGGGATGAAACAAAGCATCCGGGTTGTTGTTTTTAATTTTAACCCATATGTGTAGAGAGGATAGGGACACCGTCACCGATCTCTCAGATTCCGAATCCTTTGGGGCGCCTTCAAAGCTTTGTCAACCACCTTTCTCCAGTCCTCTCGTCTCTCAGCCACCCTCAGGGTGTCTCTCAGCTCCATGTCTGTCCACTCTCGAATGTTGTCCCCCCCATCTCTTCCTTTGTCTGCCTCTTCTTCTTCCTCCCCTCACTGTGCCGAGTAGGATTGTTTTAGCAAGACCAGAGGAGCGTGTGACATGACCAAACCACTTCAGTTTTCGTTGTCTGACGAGTGTTTGAAGGTCAGTATAGGGCCCGATTTCATTGCAGATGCGTCTGTTGACTTCTTCATTGGTGATGTGGTCTTTGTACGAGATGCCTAAGAGTCTTCGGAAGCACCTCATTTCTACAGCTCTTATTCTTCTCTCTAAGTCCGCTGTGATAGGATAGGGGCATTGTGTACAACAATCTGTACCTTATCTTTCGTGCAACACTGAAGCTATAAACTATCGTCTGAAAATAAAAACAAAAACAGAAAGTAAAGAAAAAAGCAAACACCACCCCCCCCCAAAAAAAAAAAAATCAGAAAAAAGATGTGATCTAGTTTTCACAACAGTGTTAAAATTAAATCTTAAAAGAACAGACAAGAAGGAAGTATGGGTTATTCAAGCCTCTTGTTATAGTGTTTTTGATGTTCTTCACAATAAGCTGATTTCTTGCAACTAAAAAAAAACAACTGCGTCCATGAAACTTTGATAAAACTATTACTGACACATTTCTGCTTGTTCTGTGTAGCGTTTTCTTTTATTTCCTGTCGTCACATTTGAACTGTAATAATTTTTTTTAAAGCATTCTAGGTTATAACAAAATTTCAGATTATGTCCTATGTTTGTTATTATTCCCTATATTATCGATTTTCTGGAAAGTCGTTGTTCCTAATTGTGTCTCTTCTTTTGTTCAAGATTCAGAATTCGAGTCATTAAAATATTGACCTTTCAGCTTTGTTAATGTACGTTTATGATCACTTGTTAGTGTCAGTTAAATATTTAAATTGCATCGTTTGTTGCACCGTTGGTTTTTTTCTCTGAAAAGTAGAAGTGATATTACGAGTGTTCCACACGAGAAGCACCAATAGCCAACATGTTATAGAAGACGTGAGCTTGTGTCGTGTTTGACTGTATTCTTAAGTCCTTCGGGTGAGACTATAAACCGAGGCCCCGTGTTCGAACGCATGCAGAACATCTTGCGCACACGTTAAACCCTGTTCCGCTTTTCGGAAGAGTAGGCCATTGTGTGCCGGTGGAAACGGATGACAACATTTACAAAACCGCATAGACACGGGGACTGGATGTAAAAAAGCACATGGGTGCTTAATCCATTATCCTCGATATAAAAGAATAAATAAAATAAAAAATAAGTAAAGTGAGCCTTAACTACTGCGTTGCATTGTATACTGTGGCACTGAGTTGTTTTGATGTCAGACACTGTCTTTTATACCATTATCATCACATTGTATCATATCATGGTATTCTGAGACATAGATTGTACTGGTGTGTACTATTATGTTACGTCCTGTTGGACTATGTTGTAAATATTGTTTTGCTTCGTTTTGGACTGCATCGCTCATTAATTTTTGTAAGGTATCGAACTGTATTGCATTGTAGTGTCATGTACTGTATTTTATCATTTTATATTGAACGGCATCGAGATGTATCGGCCTACTGTACTGCAGTGTATGCTTAGTACCAACCTATCACTGAGTAAACCTTGAGAACATTTCTGTTGGATAGTAGTGCCGTCTTAACGCAGTGCCATCCTTTTTTTTTCTTCTTTTGAAGTATAAGCTATATTATTGCAAACGAAAATGGGTTTTTACAAGAAACGCTTTACTCGTGCAACCCTCTTGCCGCTGCGGATTCTTCAACAGACAGTCAATACATTATGGCAACCAGGAGCCCCGATTGTAGTCCCATTCACATGACTAGCATCAGAGCCACAACTCAGGGTCCAGTAGAGAAACAAATTAATATTTTTCAGTATATCCAAATAATATTTATCAGCCAAAAAACCGCAGAAGAAAAAGAAAACACAAACGAAAAACCCTAGAAAAGCAAGCAACCAACCAAATTAACAAACAACGGAACAAAACAAAACACAATAATGAATATTTTTTAAAAAACCCAAAAACTGCTGCGAAGTCTTGTAGTGCCGGAGCTCTGTTTTGTTTTATATGTCTGTGTTCATTGTTGTTTGTTTCTCTAAAGTTCCACATTACCAGGCTTTGTCTGACTTAAAAGTTGTTTTCGTATTCAACTTTTGCAATGGACATGGACAACAACAACAACAACAACAACAACAAAACTGTACAAGATAGGCCCGCGTCTTATACAGTCTCACACGGTCCACAGTAACTTACTGACATATCAACGTCACATCTTACCAGTGTGGCAAATAATGCATGCAGCTACAGAAACGACGTTGCATCGGTCTTTGGGTATCTATCTATATGGTACATCCTAACAGTGATAGTGTCGTTACTCGCGATCTGCTGATAGCTCCAGTCAGAGGTTGGTGCTTCCGCTGAGGTTTCTTCTCAAAGACCTGTTCCGTTGCAGATGCCATCGGCACTACATTATCCCTAAACGTCCTTCAGATGAGACTGAAGTCCTGTGTGTGAAAGCATGCCAAATATCCGCCACATGCGTAATCAATCCAAGTTTTGAGGAAAAGTGAAAGGTAAAGTAAAGGTACAAGTGTACCATAACCTATGTGGTCGTAGGGGAGTGAGGCATCAGAGACCTCAACTTCTCAAGGGACCAGCATCTTGAGGGCGGCACCCATCTCCTCTCCCTCGCTGTTTTACCTTCTCTGACCCTAAAGAGGCAGGTACCCATTTACAGCTGGGTGAACTGCGGGACTATACTGAAGATAAGGCGTTCAAACGGTCACCCATCCAAGTGGTAACCACGCTCGATGCTGCTTAACCTTGGCTGGGCGAAAGCGAGTGCTCCGACTACTGAGTTATCCCTTCCCCATTGTAGAAAATTAAGTTAGGTAAAATGTCCAGCATGCATTTTCTATGATCCAAGAGGGATTTTTTAAAACGTCAATGCCGTGTCTAAACCAGCCCTCAAGGAGTTAAAGGCGAAGTCCGGTCAAATCAAGGAGTGTCTTCAGCTCAGACATGTCCAGTTTAAAAGCCAAATCCAAATTTAATGGCTGATGTCATCACTGTCTGCGATCATCAGCAATGATAAGAAATTAAACTGTAAAAATGTCTTGCTGGCGCCTTTTCATTTGACCTTTCGCTTCAGACTTCAAAAATGGCCCTAGCTTCCAGT
>CM054144.1:35928901-35933901 GCA_028751875.1 Rapana venosa
ATATTACTATGTATTTTCTTTTCGATTAAATTGTCAAAGACTCGTGTCGTTACTTATTGCGTTCTATTCTATTGTATTGTATTGTATTGTATCGTATTGTATTGTATCGTATTATATTGTATCGTATCGTGTTGTGTTGTATTGTATCGTACCGTATTGTATCGTATTGTATTGTATTGTATAGTATTGTATTGTGTTGCATTGTATTGTATCGTATTTTATTGTATTATATTGTATCGTATTTGTATTGTGTTGCATTGTATCGTATCGTATTGCATCGTATTGTATTGTATTGTATAGTATTGTATCGTATCGTATTTGTTGTATTATATTGCATCGTATTGCATCGTATTGTATTGTATCGTATTGTATTGTATTGTATCGTATTGTATTGCATCGTAACGTATTGTATAGTATTGTATTGTATTGTATTGTATTGCGTTGTATTGTATCGTATTGTATTGTATTATATTATGCTGTATTGTATCATATTGTATCGTATCGTATTGTATTGTATCATATTGTATCGTATCGTATGGTATTGTATTGTATCGTATTATATTATAATTATTGTATTGTATCGTATTGTAATGTATTGTATTGTATACGAAGTTAACTCACGGCAGTTAAAAAAAAAGTCTGCTTTTCCGGGAGAGAGCGCGTCGTCACAACAACAGCGCCACCTTTTTCCCCCCTGTCTGCATGTGTATTTGTTTCCCTATTAGAGTAACTTGTTCTACATAGTTTTGCTAGCGACAACTCTCTGTTGTCACCGTGGGTTCTTTTATGTGCGCCAAATGCGTGT
This sequence comes from Rapana venosa, assembly GCA_028751875.1. Classification (NCBI taxonomy): domain Eukaryota; kingdom Metazoa; phylum Mollusca; class Gastropoda; order Neogastropoda; family Muricidae; genus Rapana; species Rapana venosa. The sequence goes on from CM054144.1 coordinate 35,929,707, forward strand.
TTCATACGGGACCTCGGTTTCTCGTCTAACCCCAAAGACTAGTACCCAGACCACAACTCACGAAGTATTGGATGGGGGTTTGAAACGTTTCCAGCACAAACGGGGATAGATCCCGGACCCGGATCGAACCTGGAGTTTTCGCTTTCTAGGCAGGTGCCTTCAGCCTTCTGAAACACACACCTCTACATACCGGGAGTGTAATATTCTCCTTGGTCCCGGTGGACATACTGGCGGTATATCGTCAGTTTATCCATTAGCCAGCGAATGTGAAAAGGGCCAGTTACTTGTCAGTGACACTTCTGGCTTGATTTTCAGACACCGCCCTCCCCTCCCCCCCCCCCCCCCCCCCCCCCCCCCCCCCCCCCCCCCCCCCCCCCCACTTCACGAAAAGCTGTTTGTTTTAAACTTAGGTCATCCCTATAATAGGCAACAAAGGACCACGTCTGAGGATGTGATATAGTACCCTTCTTTCAAGCTTACGCGTGAAAAGATGAAGAGAAAGGTTGCATAAGGAGAGACATTGCGGAAGGAAGGTGTCTAAGAAAGCATGACTGTAAACACTTGGGAATAAAAGCACCGTTCGCTTCCGGTTAACATTCTGTCAACATTGACCTTAAAAGACTGCTTAAACAGCCTACCCTTACGTTCCACACTCTTTGTTTGCCTACCTAGAACAGAACGGGATGAACACACAGGAGCAGAGAGATAGTAAAGATGATACTCGTAATGATGTAAACAAGCAGATAGGGAGGGAAGAAAACAAGAGATGCTTACAAGCAAATTAAAAAAAAAATCATCAGTTAAGAAACTTAGTCAACTGCCAAGTTAACATTTTTTTAAATATTTTTTTTAATTTGTTCTTTTTCGAGAATAATGGGATAAGTACTTATGTGCCTTTTTAACATCTAGTTTTCTATTGGCGATACAGGGTTTATATTCTGCGTAGTACCATTCCGCCTTTAACGATAGGTTAAGGTGAAGATGGAAAGCAAATTGTACCTTACTGATGTTCAATTGCTTTGTATACCTTCTTCATAACTTCACTTCCAAGGCAAAACCACCATCATTTGTAGCATTGTCTATCCCCAACCCACTCACATTTTTTTTTTGGGGGGGGGGGGGGGGGGGGTGAAAAAACAAAGCCGTATTTTCATTTAAAGCCAATGTTCATATTTTCACACAACGATTTAAAAATCCAATTTCATTCTGCAGCGACCCATAATTATGACTGACATAGCTTTGACTATTTCCCAGCCCACTTTAACTTGTATAATTGCAAAACAATAACCCAATTTATCAGACAATTGTTATTTTTTTTAAATGTCACACATTATAGTGAAAGACACTCTGGAATATTCATTTATCTTATAATTAGGCCCATACCAGTTGTTGTCTTCAATTTAACGTCTGCTCACTCTCAGTGATATTAGACGTGGAAGGTGGAAAGTGTAGTGGGTGGAAGTTCAAGAAAGTAGAGAACGGGGTAGAGGGAGATCATACGAAGAGAATGCACATGTGTTGGAATTTTTTGGGCCTTAAAATTAAAAATAAGATATAATGACAAAGAAATAAAGAATCTATCTTTAACAAGAGCAAAATATAAACTCTACAAAGCGTGAACATGAAATAACAACAGACAAGCTGTTGCAACTACAGTAAATGTTCAAGGGGACTGTCCAATAGACATCTATAAATGGCAAAGGGTAACTTTGATTTGTCAAATGCATTTTCTAGAGACTGCTCTGAAAATGTAGGTAAAAAAGGTTTGACAACCGGGCACACAAATATGATATGAGTATTGAAAATATTATCTCCACATAGACACCTGATATTTTTGCAAACAACTCTGATACATGCATTCAATTTCATTCTAAAATATAGTGTATCAACTCTTCCCTACTCGAGTTACTGCCGATCAGGCAAAAACATCTGGCAGGTGTTAAAAAATGAAATAAAAACCAGTAACAAAACTGTATTTGAGTTGTGTTGAGTTTAGCAATCATCTGTCAAAAGTTTTGGGAGCCTTTGGCGTACATATATCTTGAGGGGAGTGGAGAGAGAGAGAGAGAGAGAGAGAGGAGAGAGAGAGAGAGAGAGAGAGAGATGAGAGAGAGAGAGAGAGAGAGAGAGAGAGAGAGGGTTACAAACATTTTCAACGCTGTTACACAGGGAGCTGAAGAAGAAACACATATGAAACATGTGTCATGTTTTGATTTTAAAACGCTAATGTTTGAAATATCCGTTAAGTCTTCAGTAGAGTACGTCAACTTCTTCATTCACTCCTTACTGGACAACCTAAAACTTCTGAGTTCAAAGGAAGCTGAACAAACACACCAAAGCCGCACTAGTTGGCTCGTTTATGGCACACAACTCTTTTGCTATAGCTTTCAATAGAGTGGGGGGTCTTTAAACCATTCTCATCAACAAACAGACCTTTGGAAGGCGTAAAGTATGGGCAAAAAGCAAGACACAATGGAGAACGAGCAGGTACCCAGGGTTTAAGTACCTCAAAAACTGTTTGTTTTGTCTGACCAAAGAGAAACCGGAGCAGGAGCCAAAGAAAAAGCGGGAATTGATCCTGAAAGCCCTGAAAGGGCGGCACTCTAAGTGTGACCTAAGGACTTTGGCGGCACAGAAAGCAGCTAACGCGTTTGGTGTGTTGAACAAATAAGGCCACAGCGCCAGTCTATATGCCTGCGGCTAAAGTCAACACTTAGCACGTGACTGGGGGAAAAAAGTGATGAAGAAAAGCCTTTACTTGAGAGTTTGACTAGGAAGATGAGGAGGAAGAGGACTATGGATGGAGAGAGAGAGAGAGAGAGAGAGAGAGAGAGAGAGAGGAGGAGAGAGAGAGAGAGAGAGAGAGAGAGAGAGAGAGAGAGAGAGAGAGAGGACAGACAGCAGCCAGACAGAGACAGACAGAGACAGAGACAGACAGACAGGAAGACACAAAGCGACAAAGTCAGAGAGAGACAGAGACAGACGGACAGGCAGACAGACAGACAGGCAGACAGAGAGATGGAAATAACCATGAAAGCAAGAAACAAGTAAGTACCAAGTCATAATTTCCAGAGGAACCGCTGGTATTACCATCACAGTTATTACTATGATCACTACTGCTATTGTCACTACTGCTACTGCTACTGCCATTCTTGCTTTACTTGCTTCTGTTGTTGTTGCTGCTACTGTTGCCACTGTTTTTTAAAAAAATGTATTTTCTCTTTAATAATACTACTAACCTACTGATACCACCACACTTTCGTGTAAATGTTTGTGCTCAAAAGTAAAACAGAATTTCCCCCAAAAATTGTCTTTCTTAATTTGTCATTGTAATCCAAGGTGATTCCAGATCCTGATTACTGGTGCTTCATCTATTTATTCCCTATCTGCAACAATGCAAAAACATCCTATCTCGAACGATTAAAACATTCTTAAAAATAGGTTTTCCATTTTCTTTTAACCAAAGCTTGAGAAGGAGTGTACTCTGTGGTAATCGCTTTAATAATACACTCATTTCAATTCTCTGGTGGTAAATGGGTACTCCCTCTTTAGGGTCAGGGAAGGTAAAGCAGCAAGGTAGAGGAGATGGGCACCACCCTCAATATGCTGCACCCTAGAGAAAAGAGGTCTCTGACGCCTTGCTCCCCTACAACCTTATAGGTTATGGGACACCTTTACCTTACAACGACTTTGAATGGATAAGACAAAAATACCCTTAACGAAATTGAATGCCAAGGATAAAGACATTATCCCATTGTTTTCCTCAACCACTTATTGACGAAGGTCACGGAGACATACTTGGTGAGATACACTTCCGCCTAATGGATGCAAATGGCGGACGAATAAAAACGGAAAGCGGAAATAGGCCCGAGTACAATAAAAAGCCTGCAAAGAGAGAGGGTGTAAGTATTAGGAAGTGTTTGTTTTGCACGATCAAAGGGGAGGAAATGCCAGAGAAAGTCAGCTACAGAGGGGCGGAAATTGAGCGTATATAAACTGAGGATGTAAAGCACATACAAAGACAGCGCCTCGGAAACCCAACTTGTTTTTTTGTATGGATAGTCTAGAAATAAACGCTGACAAGTAAGTACATAATGCCATAGTGCCAAAAAAATCAAAACAAAAAATTCAGAAAAGGTTAGACAGACAGGCAGACAGGCAGGCAGGCAGGCAGACAGACAGACAGATAGAGACA